>OY776300.1:0-222355 GCA_963675345.1 Trididemnum clinides
GTATAATATCGTTGGAAAACGTTTCGATTTGGTGTTGCAACTCATTTGTGTGAAACGATCAATCTAATCAATAAACATCACAAATTGACTTATCAGTACTAAAACTGTGTACTTGACCAGACTTTTGTGATTGTATCATTTAAAAAATGATCTTGCACATTGAATAAACCAAAATTAGTGTAAGTATTCAATCATAATTACATGTTTGAAACGCTCAACTAGATCACTCAACTTAACAAACTCAATGATGAGACTTGAAACTCTATATCAGTGTATTTGTGTGACGTTTACTATCAAACCTAAAACTAAGTAAAACACCAATCGACATCACTATTCAATCATAAAATGATTAAAGTCTTGACCAGAGTAATTTAGAAGCACAACTCAATGATTGCTGTGCAAAATAATGTAAGAAAACTTGAAATCTCAAAACTAACCAAACCAATACAAAAGTGATGCTCAACACTTCATGATGTTGTTGGACTGCAATTATATGTTTGAAACATTCTACCGAAACACTAGACATAACAAACTCAATGATGAGACCTGCAACTGTGCAGTGCTGTAAATGTGTGAATTTTACTATCAAATTTTACAAATATGCACAATAACAATCGAAATTCATTTAAATCACTATTTAACCATATTGTCAAATATCAAGGTTTTGACCTGACACTTGTACATGTAGAACACAATGATGATTTAGCAAATGAGTGTATTATGTAAACCAATTCCAATGTGAAATGTTACAATCTATTTAAATGTCAGTTGTTGGATTACTGTATGTTTCAAATGTTCAACCAGATCACTAATCGTAACAATCCCAATGAAAAAAATCAAAACTGTGTATTACTGAAATTGAGCGATTTTCACTATTTATACTACAACTATGCCCAGTAACAATCCAAATCACTTCAAATCATGATTTGATCAAAATATCAATAATTAAGGTCTTGACTCGACATTTGTACAACTATAACACAATGATGATATCGCAAATAAGTGTATTTTGCGAAGTTGAGAAATCACATGTAACCCTAACCCTAACCCTAACCCTAACCCTAACCCTAACCCTAACCCTAACCCTAACCCTAACCCTAACCCTAACCCTAACCCTAACCCTAACCCTAACCCTAACCCTAACCCTAACCCTAACCCTAACCCTAACCCTAACCCTAACCCTAACCCTAACCCTAACCCTAACCCTAACCCTAACCCTAACCCTAACCCTAACCCTAACCCTAACCCTAACCCTAACCCTAACCCTAACCCTAACCCTAACCCTAACCCTAACCCTAACCCTAACCCTAACCCTAACCCTAACCCTAACCCTAACCCTAACCCTAACCCTAACCCTAACCCTAACCCTAACCCTAACCCTAACCCTAACCCTAACCCTAACCCTAACCCTAACCCTAACCCTAACCCTAACCCTAACCCTAACCCTAACCCTAACCCTAACCCTAACCCTAACCCTAACCCTAACCCTAACCCTAACCCTAACCCTAACTCTAACCCTAACCCTAACCCTAACCCTAACCCTAACAACCCTAACACTAACCCTAACCCTAACCCTAACCCTAACCCTAACCCTAACCCTAACCCTAACCCTAACCCTAACACTAACCCTAAACCTAACACTAACCCCAACCCTAACCATAACCATAACCCTAACCCTAAGCTGAACTTTAACCCTAACCCTAACCTTAACCCTAACTTGCATTGAATTTTACCATTAGAATAGTTTGTTTCAAATCTTGATCACGTTTATATGGTGGTTAAATGGTGATTTGGAGTGATTTCGATTACTTTTGTACATATTTGAATGTTTGATAACAAATGTCACAATATTACAGTAATACCCAAGTTGAGGTTTTATCATTGAGTTTGTTGCGTTTAGCGTTGTGCTTGAGCACATGACACATACAAATGCAATTGATCATTAATGATGAAATACACATAAATGCAGTAACACACAGTTTTTCCTAAGTTTTGATAGTGAAATTTGTCTACATGTGATTGCTCAACTTCGCAAATTATACTCATTTGGGTTAGGGTTAGGGTTGAGAGTATAGTTAGGGTTAGGGTTAGGGTTACATGTGATTGCTCAAATTCGCAAAATACACTCATTTGTGATATCATCATTGTGTTATAGTGGTATATGGGTTAGGGTTACATGTGATTGCTCAAATTCGCAAAATACACTCATTTGCGATATCATCATTGTGTTATAGTTGTACAAACCCATCCCTAACCCATTCAACAACATCATGAAGTGTTTAGCATCACTTTTGTATTGGTTTGGTTAGTTTTGAGATTTCAAGTTTTCTTACATTATTTTGCACAGCAATCATTGAGTTGTGCTTCTAAATTACTCTGGTCAAGACTTTAATCATTTTATGATTGAACAATGATGTCGATTGGTGTTTTATTTAGTTGTAAGTTTGATAGTAAACGTCACACAAATACACTGACATACAGTTTCAAGTCTCATCATTGAGTTTGTTAAGTTTAGTGATCTAGTTGAGCGTTTCAAACATGTAATTATGATTGAACATTGACATTAAAACTGGTTTATTCAATGCATTCATGCGCAAAATCAATCTTGGGATACGCATTCACAGAAGTTTGGTCGAAAACGCTTTGGTTCAGACGCTGATTTAAACATGTGACATTTGTTAACAAAATTTGTAATGTATTGATTAGGTTGATTGTTTGAGACAAACAAAGTGCAACACTATACTGAAGCATTTGGGAACATTATTATACATGCTTGGTTGGTTTTGACATTGAAATTGGTTCATTCAATACACTCATTCGCAAAATCAGCATTGAGTATTACCATTAGAATAGTTTGTTCAAAACCTTGATCACATTGATATTGTGGTTCGATAGTGATTTGCAGTGATTTCGATTACTTTTGTACATATTTGAAGGTTTGATAACAAATACCACACAATTACAGTAATACCCAAGTTGAGGTCTCATCATTGAGTTTGTTGCGTTTAGCGATGTGGTTGAGCACATGACACATACAATTACAATTGATCATTGATGATGAAATACACATAAAGGCTGTAACACACAATTTTACTTAAGTTTTAACATTGAAATAAGTGTATTTGCACGAATTCGCAAAATGCACTCATTTGCAATATCATCATTGTGTTATAGTTGTACAAATGTCGAGTCAAGACCTTAATTATTGATATTATGGTCAAATCATGATTATGTGTATTTCATCATCAATGATCAATTGTAATTGTATGTGTCATGTGCTCAACCACATCGCTAAATGCAACAAACTCAATGATAAAACCTCAACTTGGTTATTACTGTAATTGTGTGGTATTTGTTATCAAACCTTCAAATATGTACAAAAGTAATCGAAATCACTGCAAATCACTATCGAACCACAATATCAATGTGATCAAGGTTTTGAACAAACTATTCTAATGGTAATACTCAATGCTGATTTTGCGAATGAGTGTATTGAATGAACCAATTTCAATATCAAAACCAACCAAGCATGTATAATATCGTTGGAAAACGTTTCGATTTGGTGTTGCAACTCATTTGTGTGAAACGATCAATCTAATCAATAAACATCACAAATTGACTTATCAGTACTAAAACTGTGTACTTGACCAGACTTTTGTGATTGTATCATTTAAAAAATGATCTTGCACATTGAATAAACCAAAATTAGTGTAAGTATTCAATCATAATTACATGTTTGAAACGCTCAACTAGATCACTCAACTTAACAAACTCAATGATGAGACTTGAAACTCTATATCAGTGTATTTGTGTGACGTTTACTATCAAACCTAAAACTAAGTAAAACACCAATCGACATCACTATTCAATCATAAAATGATTAAAGTCTTGACCAGAGTAATTTAGAAGCACAACTCAATGATTGCTGTGCAAAATAATGTAAGAAAACTTGAAATCTCAAAACTAACCAAACCAATACAAAAGTGATGCTCAACACTTCATGATGTTGTTGGACTGCAATTATATGTTTGAAACATTCTACCGAAACACTAGACATAACAAACTCAATGATGAGACCTGCAACTGTGCAGTGCTGTAAATGTGTGAATTTTACTATCAAATTTTACAAATATGCACAATAACAATCGAAATTCATTTAAATCACTATTTAACCATATTGTCAAATATCAAGGTTTTGACCTGACACTTGTACATGTAGAACACAATGATGATTTAGCAAATGAGTGTATTATGTAAACCAATTCCAATGTGAAATGTTACAATCTATTTAAATGTCAGTTGTTGGATTACTGTATGTTTCAAATGTTCAACCAGATCACTAATCGTAACAATCCCAATGAAAAAAATCAAAACTGTGTATTACTGAAATTGAGCGATTTTCACTATTTATACTACAACTATGCCCAGTAACAATCCAAATCACTTCAAATCATGATTTGATCAAAATATCAATAATTAAGGTCTTGACTCGACATTTGTACAACTATAACACAATGATGATATCGCAAATAAGTGTATTTTGAGAAGTTGAGAAATCACATGTAACCCTAACCCTAACCCTAACCCTAACCCTAACCCTAACCCTAACCCTAACCCTAACCCTAACCCTAACCCTAACCCTAACCCTAACCCTAACCCTAACCCTAACCCTAACCCTAACCCTAACCCTAACCCTAACCCTAACCCTAACCCTAACCCTAACCCTAACCCTAACCCTAACCCTAACCCTAACCCTAACCCTAACCCTAACCCTAACCCTAACCCTAACCCTAACCCTAACCCTAACCCTAACCCTAACCCTAACCCTAACCCTAACCCTAACCCTAACCCTAACCCTAACCCTAACCCTAACACTAACCCTAACCCTAACCCTAACCCTAACCCTAACCCTAACCCTAACCCTAACCCTAACCCTAACCCTAACCCTAACCCTAACCCTAACCCTAACCCTAACCCTAACCCTAACCCTAACCCTAACCCTAACAACCCTAACCCTAACCCTAACCCTAACCCCTAACCCTAACCCCTAACCCTAACCCTAACCCTAACCCTAACCCTAACCCTAACCCTAACCCTAACCCTAACCCTAACCCTAACCCTAACCCTAAACCTAACCCTAACCCTAACCCTAACCCTAACAACCCTAACACTAACCCTAACCCTAACCCTAACCCTAACCCTAACCCTAACCCTAACCCTAACCCTAACCCTAACACTAACCCTAAACCTAATACTAACCCCAACCCTAACCCTAACCATAACCCTAACCCTAAGCTGAACTTTAACCTTAACCCTAACCTTAACCCTAACTTGCATTGAATTTTACCATTAGAATAGTTTGTTTCAAATCTTGATCACGTTTATATTGTGGTTAAATGGTGATTTGGAGTGATTTCGATTACTTTTGTACATATTTGAATGTTTGATAACAAATGTCACAATATTACAGTAATACCCAAGTTGAGGTTTTATCATTGAGTTTGTTGCGTTTAGCGTTGTGCTTGAGCACATGACACATACAAATGCAATTGATCATTAATGATGAAATACACATAAATGCAGTAACACACAGTTTTTCCTAAGTTTTGATAGTGAAATTTGTCTACATGTGATTGCTCAACTTCGCAAATTATACTCATTTGGGTTAGGGTTAGGGTTGAGAGTATAGTTAGGGTTAGGGTTAGGGTTACATGTGATTGCTCAAATTCGCAAAATACACTCATTTGTGATATCATCATTGTGTTATAGTGGTATATGGGTTAGGGTTACATGTGATTGCTCAAATTCGCAAAATACACTCATTTGCGATATCATCATTGTGTTATAGTTGTACAAACCCATCCCTAACCCATTCAACAACATCATGAAGTGTTTAGCATCACTTTTGTATTGGTTTGGTTAGTTTTGAGATTTCAAGTTTTCTTACATTATTTTGCACAGCAATCATTGAGTTGTGCTTCTAAATTACTCTGGTCAAGACTTTAATCATTTTATGATTGAACAATGATGTCGATTGGTGTTTTATTTAGTTGTAAGTTTGATAGTAAACGTCACACAAATACACTGACATACAGTTTCAAGTCTCATCATTGAGTTTGTTATGTTTAGTGATCTAGTTGAGCGTTTCAAACATGTAATTATGATTGAACATTGACATTAAAACTGGTTTATTCAATGCATTCATGCGCAAAATCAATCTTGGGATACGCATTCACAGAAGTTTGGTCGAAAACGCTTTGGTTCAGACGCTGATTTAAACATGTGACATTTGTTAACAAAATTTGTAATGTATTGATTAGGTTGATTGTTTGAGACAAACAAAGTGCAACACTATACTGAAGCATTTGGGAACATTATTATACATGCTTGGTTGGTTTTGACATTGAAATTGGTTCATTCAATACACTCATTCGCAAAATCAGCATTGAGTATTACCATTAGAATAGTTTGTTCAAAACCTTGATCACATTGATATTGTGGTTCGATAGTGATTTGCAGTGATTTCGATTACTTTTGTACATATTTGAAGGTTTGATAACAAATACCACACAATTACAGTAATACCCAAGTTGAGGTCTCATCATTGAGTTTGTTGCGTTTAGCGATGTGGTTGAGCACATGACACATACAATTACAATTGATCATTGATGATGAAATACACATAAAGGCTGTAACACACAATTTTACTTAAGTTTTAACATTGAAATAAGTGTATTTGCACGAATTCGCAAAATGCACTCATTTGCAATATCATCATTGTGTTATAGTTGTACAAATGTCGAGTCAAGACCTTAATTATTGATATTATGGTCAAATCATGATTATGTGTATTTCATCATCAATGATCAATTGTAATTGTATGTGTCATGTGCTCAACCACATCGCTAAATGCAACAAACTCAATGATAAAACCTCAACTTGGTTATTACTGTAATTGTGTGGTATTTGTTATCAAACCTTCAAATATGTACAAAAGTAATCGAAATCACTGCAAATCACTATCGAACCACAATATCAATGTGATCAAGGTTTTGAACAAACTATTCTAATGATAATACTCAATGCTGATTTTGCGAATGAGTGTATTGAATGAACCAATTTCAATATCAAAACCAACCAAGCATGTATAATATCGTTGGAAAACGTTTCGATTTGGTGTTGCAACTCATTTGTGTGAAACGATCAATCTAATCAATAAACATCACAAATTGACTTATCAGTACTAAAACTGTGTACTTGACCAGACTTTTGTGATTGTATCATTTAAAAAATGATCTTGCACATTGAATAAACCAAAATTAGTGTAAGTATTCAATCATAATTACATGTTTGAAACGCTCAACTAGATCACTCAACTTAACAAACTCAATGATGAGACTTGAAACTCTATATCAGTGTATTTGTGTGACGTTTACTATCAAACCTAAAACTAAGTAAAACACCAATCGACATCACTATTCAATCATAAAATGATTAAAGTCTTGACCAGAGTAATTTAGAAGCACAACTCAATGATTGCTGTGCAAAATAATGTAAGAAAACTTGAAATCTCAAAACTAACCAAACCAATACAAAAGTGATGCTCAACACTTCATGATGTTGTTGGACTGCAATTATATGTTTGAAACATTCTACCGAAACACTAAACATAACAAACTCAATGATGAGACCTGCAACTGTGCAGTGCTGTAAATGTGTGAAGTTTACTATCAAATTTTACAAATATGCACAATAACAATCGAAATTCATTTAAATCACTATTTAACCATATTGTCAAATATCAAGGTTTTGACCTGACACTTGTACATGTAGAACACAATGATGATTTAGCAAATGAGTGTATTATGTAAACCAATTCCAATGTGAAATGTTACAATCAATTTAAATGTCAGTTGTTGGATTACTGTATGTTTCAAATGTTCAACCAGATCACTAATCGTAACAATCCCAATGAAAAAAAATCAAAACTGTGTATTACTGAAATTGAGCGATTTTCACTATTTATACTACAACTATGCCCAGTAACAATCCAAATCACTTCAAATCATGATTTGATCAAAATATCCTTGACTCGACATTTGTACAACTATAACACAATGATGATATCGCAAATAAGTGTATTTTGAGAAGTTGAGAAATCACATGTAACCCTAACCCTAACCCTAACCCTAACCCTAACCCTAACCCTAACCCTAACCCTAACCCTAACCTTAACACTAACTCTAACCCTAACCCTAACCCTCTAACCCTAACCCTAACCCTAACCCTAACCCTAACCCTAACCCTAACCCTAACCCTAACCCTAACCCTAACCCTAACCCTAACCCTAACCCTAACCCTAACCTAACCCTAACCCTAACCCTAACCCTAACCCTAACCCTAACCCTAACCCTAACCCTAACCCTAACCCTAACCCTAACCCTAACAACCCTAACCCTAACCCTAACCCTAACCCTAACCTAACCCTAACCCTAACCCTAACCCTAACCCTAACCCTAACCCTAACCCTAACCCTAACCCTAACCCTAACCCTAACCCTAACCCTAACCTAACCCTAACCCTAACCCTAACCCTAACCTAACCCTAACCCTAACCCTAACCCTAACCCTAACCCTAACCCTAACCCTAACCCTAACCCTAACCCTAACCCTAACCCTAACCCTAACCCTAACACCCTAACCCTAACCCTAACCCTAACCCTAACCCTAACCCTAACCCTACCCTAACCCTAACCCTAACCCTAACCCTAACCTAACCCTAACCCTAACCTAACCCTAACCCTAACCCTAACCCTAACCCTAACCCTAACCCTAACCCTAACTCTAACCCTAACCCTAACCCTAACCCTAACCCTAACAACCCTAACACTAACCCTAACCCTAACCCTAACCCTAACCCTAACCCTAACCCTAACCCTAACCCTAACACTAACCCTAAACCTAACACTAACCCCAACCCTAACCATAACCATAACCCTAACCCTAAGCTGAACTTTAACCCTAACCCTAACCTTAACCCTAACTTGCATTGAATTTTACCATTAGAATAGTTTGTTTCAAATCTTGATCACGTTTATATGGTGGTTAAATGGTGATTTGGAGTGATTTCGATTACTTTTGTACATATTTGAATGTTTGATAACAAATGTCACAATATTACAGTAATACCCAAGTTGAGGTTTTATCATTGAGTTTGTTGCGTTTAGCGTTGTGCTTGAGCACATGACACATACAAATGCAATTGATCATTAATGATGAAATACACATAAATGCAGTAACACACAGTTTTTCCTAAGTTTTGATAGTGAAATTTGTCTACATGTGATTGCTCAACTTCGCAAATTATACTCATTTGGGTTAGGGTTAGGGTTGAGAGTATAGTTATGTTTAGGGTTAGGGTTACATGTGATTGCTCAAATTCGCAAAATACACTCATTTGTGATATCATCATTGTGTTATAGTGGTATATGGGTTAGGGTTACATGTGATTGCTCAAATTCGCAAAATACACTCATTTGCGATATCATCATTGTGTTATAGTTGTACAAACCCATCCCTAACCCATTCAACAACATCATGAAGTGTTTAGCATCACTTTTGTATTGGTTTGGTTAGTTTTGAGATTTCAAGTTTTCTTACATTATTTTGCACAGCAATCATTGAGTTGTGCTTCTAAATTACTCTGGTCAAGACTTTAATCATTTTATCATTGAACAATGATGTCGATTGGTGTTTTATTTAGTTGTAAGTTTGATAGTAAACGTCACACAAATACACTGACATACAGTTTCAAGTCTCATCATTGAGTTTGTTAAGTTTAGTGATCTAGTTGAGCGTTTCAAACATGTAATTATGATTGAACATTGACATTAAAACTGGTTTATTCAATGCATTCATGCGCAAAATCAATCTTGGGATACGCATTCACAGAAGTTTGGTCGAAAACGCTTTGGTTCAGACGCTGATTTAAACATGTGACATTTGTTAACAAAATTTGTAATGTATTGATTAGGTTGATTGTTTGAGACAAACAAAGTGCAACACTATACTGAAGCATTTGGGAACATTATTATACATGCTTGGTTGGTTTTGACATTGAAATTGGTTCATTCAATACACTCATTCGCAAAATCAGCATTGAGTATTACCATTAGAATAGTTTGTTCAAAACCTTGATCACATTGATATTGTGGTTCGATAGTGATTTGCAGTGATTTCGATTACTTTTGTACATATTTGAAGGTTTGATAACAAATACCACACAATTACAGTAATACCCAAGTTGAGGTCTCATCATTGAGTTTGTTGCGTTTAGCGATGTGGTTGAGCACATGACACATACAATTACAATTGATCATTGATGATGAAATACACATAAAGGCTGTAACACACAATTTTACTTAAGTTTTAACATTGAAATAAGTGTATTTGCACGAATTCGCAAAATGCACTCATTTGCAATATCATCATTGTGTTATAGTTGTACAAATGTCGAGTCAAGACCTTAATTATTGATATTATGGTCAAATCATGATTATGTGTATTTCATCATCAATGATCAATTGTAATTGTATGTGTCATGTGCTCAACCACATCGCTAAATGCAACAAACTCAATGATAAAACCTCAACTTGGTTATTACTGTAATTGTGTGGTATTTGTTATCAAACCTTCAAATATGTACAAAAGTAATCGAAATCACTGCAAATCACTATCGAACCACAATATCAATGTGATCAAGGTTTTGAACAAACTATTCTAATGGTAATACTCAATGCTGATTTTGCGAATGAGTGTATTGAATGAACCAATTTCAATATCAAAACCAACCAAGCATGTATAATATCGTTGGAAAACGTTTCGATTTGGTGTTGCAACTCATTTGTGTGAAACGATCAATCTAATCAATAAACATCACAAATTGACTTATCAGTACTAAAACTGTGTACTTGACCAGACTTTTGTGATTGTATCATTTAAAAAATGATCTTGCACATTGAATAAACCAAAATTAGTGTAAGTATTCAATCATAATTACATGTTTGAAACGCTCAACTAGATCACTCAACTTAACAAACTCAATGATGAGACTTGAAACTCTATATCAGTGTATTTGTGTGACGTTTACTATCAAACCTAAAACTAAGTAAAACACCAATCGACATCACTATTCAATCATAAAATGATTAAAGTCTTGACCAGAGTAATTTAGAAGCACAACTCAATGATTGCTGTGCAAAATAATGTAAGAAAACTTGAAATCTCAAAACTAACCAAACCAATACAAAAGTGATGCTCAACACTTCATGATGTTGTTGGACTGCAATTATATGTTTGAAACATTCTACCGAAACACTAAACATAACAAACTCAATGATGAGACCTGCAACTGTGCAGTGCTGTAAATGTGTGAATTTTACTATCAAATTTTACAAATATGCACAATAACAATCGAAATTCATTTAAATCACTATTTAACCATATTGTCAAATATCAAGGTTTTGACCTGACACTTGTACATGTAGAACACAATGATGATTTAGCAAATGAGTGTATTATGTAAACCAATTCCAATGTGAAATGTTACAATCTATTTAAATGTCAGTTGTTGGATTACTGTATGTTTCAAATGTTCAACCAGATCACTAATCGTAACAATCCCAATGAAAAAAATCAAAACTGTGTATTACTGAAATTGAGCGATTTTCACTATTTATACTACAACTATGCCCAGTAACAATCCAAATCACTTCAAATCATGATTTGATCAAAATATCAATAATTAAGGTCTTGACTCGACATTTGTACAACTATAACACAATGATGATATCGCAAATAAGTGTATTTTGAGAAGTTGAGAAATCACATGTAACCCTAACCCTAACCCTAACCCTAACCCTAACCCTAACCCTAACCCTAACCCTAACCCTAACCCTAACACTAACCCTAACCCTAACCCTAACCCTAACCCTAACCCTAACCCTAACCCTAACCCTAACCCTAACCCTAACCCTAACAACCCTAACCCTAACCCTAACCCTAACCCTAACCCTAACCCTAACCCTAACACTAACCCTAACCCTAACTCTAACCCTAACCCTAACCCCTAACCCTAACCCTAACCCTAACCCTAACCCTAACCCTAACCCTAACCCTAACCCTAACCCTAACCCTAACCCTAACACTAACCCACCCTAACCCTAACCCTAACCCTAACCTTAACCCTAACCCTAACCCTAACCCTAACCCTAACCTAACCCTAACCCTAACCTAACCCTAACCCTAACCCTAACCCTAACCTAACCCTAACCCTAACCCCTAACCCTAACCCTAACCCTAACTAACCCTAACCCTACCCTAACCCTAACCCTAACCCTAACCCTAACCCTAACCCTAACCCTAACCTAACCCTAACCCTAACCCTAACCCTAACTCTAACCCTAACCCTAACCCTAACCCTAACCCTAACAACCTTAACACTAACCCTAACCCTAACCCTAACCCTAACCTAACCTTAACCCTAACCCTAACCCTAACCCTAACCCTAACACTAACCCTAAACCTAACACTAACCCCAACCCTAACCATAACCATAACCATAACCCTAAGCTGAACTTTAACCCTAACCCTAACCTTAACCCTAACTTGCATTGAATTTTACCATTAGAATAGTTTGTTTCAAATCTTGATCACGTTTATATTGTGGTTAAATGGTGATTTGGAGTGATTTCGATTACTTTTGTACATATTTGAATGTTTGATAACAAATGTCACAATATTACGGTAATACCCAAGTGGAGGTGTCATCATTGAGTTTGTTGCGTTTAGCGTTGTGCTTGAGCACATGACACATACAAATGCAATTGATCATTAATGATGAAATACACATAAATGCAGTAACACACAGTTTTTCCTAAGTTTTGATAGTGAAATTTGTCTACATGTGATTGCTCAACTTCGCAAATTATACTCATTTGGGTTAGGTTTAGGGTTGAGAGTATAGTTAGGGTTAGGGTTAGGGTTACATGTGATTGCTCAAATTCGCAAAATACACTCATTTGTGATATCATCATTGTGTTATAGTGGTATATGGGTTAGGGTTACATGTGATTGCTCAAATTCGCAAAATACACTCATTTGCGATATCATCATTGTGTTATAGTTGTACAAACCCATCCCTAACCCATTCAACAACATCATGAAGTGTTTAGCATCACTTTTGTATTGGTTTGGTTAGTTTTGAGATTTCAAGTTTTCTTACATTATTTTGCACAGCAATCATTGAGTTGTGCTTCTAAATTACTCTGGTCAAGACTTTAATCATTTTATCATTGAACAATGATGTCGATTGGTGTTTTATTTAGTTGTAAGTTTGATAGTAAACGTCACACAAATACACTGACATACAGTTTCAAGTCTCATCATTGAGTTTGTTAAGTTTAGTGATCTAGTTGAGCGTTTCAAACATGTAATTATGATTGAACATTGACATTAAAACTGGTTTATTCAATGCATTCATGCGCAAAATCAATCTTGGGATACGCATTCACAGAAGTTTGGTCGAAAACGCTTTGGTTCAGACGCTGATTTAAACATGTGACATTTGTTAACAAAATTTGTAATGTATTGATTAGGTTGATTGTTTGAGACAAACAAAGTGCAACACTATACTGAAGCATTTGGGAACATTATTATACATGCTTGGTTGGTTTTGACATTGAAATTGGTTCATTCAATACACTCATTCGCAAAATCAGCATTGAGTATTACCATTAGAATAGTTTGTTCAAAACCTTGATCACATTGATATTGTGGTTCGATAGTGATTTGCAGTGATTTCGATTACTTTTGTACATATTTGAAGGTTTGATAACAAATACCACACAATTACAGTAATACCCAAGTTGAGGTCTCATCATTGAGTTTGTTGCGTTTAGCGATGTGGTTGAGCACATGACACATACAATTACAATTGATCATTGATGATGAAATACACATAAAGGCTGTAACACACAATTTTACTTAAGTTTTAACATTGAAATAAGTGTATTTGCACGAATTCGCAAAATGCACTCATTTGCAATATCATCATTGTGTTATAGTTGTACAAATGTCGAGTCAAGACCTTAATTATTGATATTATGGTCAAATCATGATTATGTGTATTTCATCATCAATGATCAATTGTAATTGTATGTGTCATGTGCTCAACCACATCGCTAAATGCAACAAACTCAATGATAAAACCTCAACTTGGTTATTACTGTAATTGTGTGGTATTTGTTATCAAACCTTCAAATATGTACAAAAGTAATCGAAATCACTGCAAATCACTATCGAACCACAATATCAATGTGATCAAGGTTTTGAACAAACTATTCTAATGGTAATACTCAATGCTGATTTTGCGAATGAGTGTATTGAATGAACCAATTTCAATATCAAAACCAACCAAGCATGTATAATATCGTTGGAAAACGTTTCGATTTGGTGTTGCAACTCATTTGTGTGAAACGATCAATCTAATCAATAAACATCACAAATTGACTTATCAGTACTAAAACTGTGTACTTGACCAGACTTTTGTGATTGTATCATTTAAAAAATGATCTTGCACATTGAATAAACCAAAATTAGTGTAAGTATTCAATCATAATTACATGTTTGAAACGCTCAACTAGATCACTCAACTTAACAAACTCATGATGAGACTTGAAACTCTATATCAGTGTATTTGTGTGACGTTTACTATCAAACCTAAAACTAAGTAAAACACCAATCGACATCACTATTCAATCATAAAATGATTAAAGTCTTGACCAGAGTAATTTAGAAGCACAACTCAATGATTGCTGTGCAAAATAATGTAAGAAAACTTGAAATCTCAAAACTAACCAAACCAATACAAAAGTGATGCTCAACACTTCATGATGTTGTTGGACTGCAATTATATGTTTGAAACATTCTACCGAAACACTAAACATAACAAACTCAATGATGAGACCTGCAACTGTGCAGTGCTGTAAATGTGTGAATTTTACTATCAAATTTTACAAATATGCACAATAACAATCGAAATTCATTTAAATCACTATTTAACCATATTGTCAAATATCAAGGTTTTGACCTGACACTTGTACATGTAGAACACAATGATGATTTAGCAAATGAGTGTATTATGTAAACCAATTCCAATGTGAAATGTTACAATCTATTTAAATGTCAGTTGTTGGATTACTGTATGTTTCAAATGTTCAACCAGATCACTAATCGTAACAATCCAATGAAAAAAATCAAAACTGTGTATTACTGAAATTGAGCGATTTTCACTATTTATACTACAACTATGCCCAGTAACAATCCAAATCACTTCAAATCATGATTTGATCAAAATATCAATAATTAAGGTCTTGACTCGACATTTGTACAACTATAACACAATGATGATATCGCAAATAAGTGTATTTGAGAAGTTGAGAAATCACTTACTGAACCTAACCTAACCCTAACCCTAACCCTAACCCTAACCCTAACCCTAACCCTAACTCTAACCCTAACCACCTAACCCTAACCACCCTAACCCTACCCTACCCTAACCCTAACCCTAACCCTAACCCTAACCCTACCCTAACCCTAACCCTAACCCTAACCCTAACCCTAACCCTAACACCCTACCCTAACCCTAACCCTAACCCAACAACCTAAACCTAACCCTAACCCTAACCCTAACCCTAACCCTACCCTAACCCTAACCCTAACCCTAACCCTAACCCTAACCCTAACCCTAACCCTAACCCTAACCCTAACCCAACCCTAACCCTAACCCTAACCCTAACCCTAACCCTAACCCTAACCCTAACCCTAACCCTAACCCTAACACCTAACCCTAACCCTAACCTAACCCTAACCCTACCCTAACCCTAACCCTAACCCTACCCAACCCTAACCCTAACCCTAACCCTAACCCTAACCCTAACCCAACCCTAACCCTAACCCTAACCCTACCCTAACCCTAACCCTAACCCTAACCCTAACCCTAACCCTAACCCTAACCCAACCTAACCCTAACCCTAACCCTAACCCTAACCCTAACCCTAACCCTAACCCTAACCCTAACCCTAACGCCCTAACCCTAACCCTAACCCTAACCCTAACCCTAACCCTAACCCTAACCCTAACCCTAACCCTAACCCTAACCCTAACCCTAACCCTAACCCTAACCTAACCCTAACCCTAACCCTAACCCCTAACCCTAACCCTAACCCTAACCCTAACACTAACCCTAACCCTAACCCTAACCCTAACCCTAACCTAACCCTAACCCTAACCCTAACCCTAACCCTAACCCTAACCCTAACCCTAACCCTAACCCTAACCCTAACCACCTAACCCTAACCCTAACCCTAACCCTAACCCTAACCCTAACCTAACCCTAACCCCTAACCCTAACCCTAACCCTAACCCTAACCCTAACCCTAACCCTAACCCTAACCCTAACCCTAACCTAACCCTAACCCTAACCCTAACCCTAACCCTAACCCTAACCCTAACCCTAACCCTAACCCTAACCCTAACTAACCCTAACCCTAACCCTAACTTTAACCCTAACCCTAACCCTAACCCTAACCCTAACCCTAACCCTAACCCTAACCCTAACCCTAACCCTAATTTTACCCTAACCCTAACCCTACTACCCTCCTAACTTTAACCCTAACCCTAACCTAACCCTAACCCTAACCCTAACCCTAACCCTAACCCTAACCCTAACCCTAACCCTAACCCTAACCCTAACCCTACCCTAACCCTAACCCTAACCTAACCCTAACCTAACCTACCCACCCTAACTTATGTAGAACTCTTAACTTTAACTTTAAGTAGAACAGCTAAGTTTTTTAATTCAGATGAAACATGTGATTTGTTTTTTGAGTTTTCAATTTTGTAATATCACGATTTGTATAACACGTTTTCGGTTAGCAAAACTAAAAGAAAACAACTTTTGTGAAACCGTATCATGAAGTTGCAAACAAAACTTACCCATAACATTCTATATGCGATTTTTGACAGTCCTGCTGTTCTTGTTTGGTTTGCTGTCCCAAACATAATTTGCAATTTTTTTTTACAAAATATATGTTTTACCTGTTTTATGCAATTTTAAGAGTTCAGATGTTTTCACCAAGTTTGCTGTCCCCAAACATATCTCATAACTTGCAAACAGTAAAACTACAAACGTACGAACTTTAGTTACAAACCTAACACGTGACATGCTTTATGCGATTTTAAAAACAATTTTGTTGTTTGCATTTATTCCGCCAATCCAGATGTAAATCACAAATAGACAAAGTACAAAGTTGCAAACTTCACAAAAATTACAATAAACTAAAAAATGACAAATTACATGCTGTATACGATTGTAAAACTTCAGATGTTTTCATTGTGGTTAAGTGTTTGAAAGCGTAATTTGCAAAAGTCACAAAAATTTGTGAAGTTTGCTGTTTTCGAACGCATTTTACAATTATATTTCCCCAGAACTATCAAAAATTACAAAATTCCCACCTTACATGTTTTGGTCATTATTAAAAATTTAAACGTTTTTAATAAGTTCGCTGTCGCCAAACGTAGTTTACATTTATTTATTACAAAAATTACAGAAAACATACATTATGCGATAATTACAATGCTGCTATTTTGATAGTTTAATTGTTCCAAATGTAAATTATAAAAAATGGTTTTTCAAATGTACAAAACAAATTTACCAAACTTACAAAAAATTAGACAAATTACACCTTACATTCTATATGCAAATTAACAATCCTGCTGTTTTGTTAAGTTTGCTATCCCCAAACGTAAGTTACAATTATAATTTACATGAATTACCGAAAGTCACACCTTACATTCTTTATGCAATTTTAACATTTCAGATGTTTTTATTGTGTTTGCTGTCCCCAAACGTAATTTGCAAATAGTGAAACTACAAATGTATTAACATTAGTTACAAACAATTTGCAAAATCACAAACAAAAGTTACGCATAACATCCTACACGTGATTTTAACAATCCAGCTGTTTTTTAGGTTTGCTGTCCCCAAACGTAATTTACAATTGTTTTTTACAAAACTTACACAAACACGCTCTATGCTATTTTAACAATGCCGCTAGTTTTATTAACTTAGTTGTCCCCAAATGTAAAATACAAATAATGACATTTCAAATGTACAACAAAAGTGAAGAAAATCACAAAAAAGTACACAAATTATACATTCCATGTTTTTATCGTGCTGTTTTTGTTAGGTTTGCTGTTCTCCAAGGTAAAATTATATTTTACAAATTATTTATTTACAATTTATATTTTACAAAAATTATCAAAAATTACACATGACAGGTTTTAATGTACATAAATATTAGCAAAAAAACTACAGCCTGTTTTGATGTTAAAGCTCCTCACGTATTATATTTTATTTATTTTTAACAGGTTTTATGTAATTTTAACGTTTCAGATGTTTTTATTGAGTTTGCTGTCCCCAAACTTAACTTGCAAATAGTTACAAACTTAACACATGGCATGCTTTATTCCATTTCAAAAACAACGCTGTTTTCATTTATAATTTAATTTACAAATAGTCATCCATATTTTAATTTACAAATTTGCCAATCCAAACATAATTTACAAATAATCAAAGTACAAAGTTGCAAATTTAAAACAACAAAAATTACAATAAACTAAAAAATAACAAATTACATGCTATATGCCAATGTAAAACTTGAGATGTTTTGATTATTGTTGGCTGTTTCAACACGTAATTTACAAAAGTTACCCATACCATGCTTTATGCAATTTTAACAATGCTGCTTTTATTTATTTTGCTGCCCCCAAACATATTTAAAAGAAAAAATGCAAAACTTACATATAACATGGTTTTGTGAATTTATCAATTCTGGTGCTTTTATTAAGTTTGCTTTTTCGAAATGAGTTAAGGTAAGGGTGAATTTAACAGTTCTAGTGTTTTTATAAATTTATGTTGTTACCATAAAAACAAAAATTACAAATTCACAAACAAAAGTTACGCATAACAACGAATACGCAATTTTAACAATGCTGCTGTTTTTATTTATTTTACCAATTTAAATGCGTAACTTACAAATAGACAAAGTACAAAGTTGCAAACTTAAATAACAAAAATTACAATAAACTAAAAAATAACAAATTACATGCTATATGCGAATGTAAAACTTCAAATGTTTTAATTGTTGTTGGCTGTTTCAAAACGTAATTTGCAAAAGTCACAAAAATTTGTGAAGTTTGCTGTTTTCGAACGCATTTTACAATTATATTTTACAAGGATTATCAAAAATTACAAAATTTACACCTTACATGTTTTGGTCATATTTAACAATTCAGATGTTTTTATTAAGTTTGTTGTCGCCAAACGTAGTTTACATATATTTATTACAAAAATTACAGAAAACATACAATATGCGATAATTACAATGCTGCTATTTTGATAGTTTAATTGTTCCAAATGTAAATTATAAAAAATGGTTTTTCAAATGTACAAAACAAATTTACCAAGCTTACAAAAAATTAGACAAATTACACCTTACATCCTATATGCAAATTAACAATCCTGCTGTTTTGTTAAGTTTGCTATCCCCAAACGTAAGTTACAATTATAATTTACATGAATTAACAAAAGTCACACCTTACATTCTTTATGCAATTTTAACATTTCAGATGTTTTTATTGTGTTTGCTGTCCCCAAACGTAATTTGCAAATAGTAAAACTACAAATGTATTAACATTAGTTACAAACAACGCATCGCATGTTCATCTGAGTTCAACTCTGCTGCTGTCCCCAAACGTAATGTACAGTCATATTTTACATAAATTACACCTTACATTCTTTGTGAAATTTTAACATTTCAGATGTTTTTATTGTGTTTGCTGTCCCTAAACGTAATTTGCAAATAGTGAAACTACAAATGTATTAACATTAGTTACAAACAACGCATCGCATGTTCATCCGAGTTCAACTCTGCTGCTGTCCCCAAACGTAATTTACAAATAGTCAAATTACAAACTTGCAAACTTAAATAACAAAAAACTAAAAAATAACAAATTACCGGCTACATGCAAATGTAAAATTTAGCTGTTTTAATTAAAATTAGCTGTTTCAAAACGCAATTTATAAATTGTAAATTTACAAAAGTCACCATTTATAAGCTTTATGCATTTTTAACAATGTTGCTGTTTTTATTTAGTTTGCTGTTCCCAAACGTAATTAACAAACAAGTTTTGCAAAACTTACATATAACATAATATATCCGAATTTACCAATTCTGCTGATTTTATTTATTTATTTTTTATACATTGCAAACTTACAAACAAATATTACGCATAACAATGAATGTGCGATTTTAACAATTCTGCTGTCTTTGCTCTCTACAAACGTAATTTAGATATATATTTTACAAAAATTACATAAAACATGCGTTTTGCGATTTTAACAAATGCTGCTATTTTTAAAATTTTAGTTGTCTCCAAATGTAAATTACAAATAATAAAATTTCAAAAGTACAAACCAAAATTACAAAAAGTACACAAGTTGCACATGCTTTATGCAAATTTAACAATCGTGCTGTTTTTGTTAGGTTTGCTATCACCAAACATAATTTGCCATCGTATTTTACAAAAATTACACATTACATGTTTTATCCAATTTAAAAATTAGATGTTTTTATTATGTTGGTTCTAAACGTAACTTGTAAATAGTGAAATTACAAATGTATTCTCACATAAGTTACAACCTTAACACGTGGCACGCTTTATGCAAATTTACCCAACTCTGCTGATTTTGGAAATTTATTTTATTACTTTGCAAACAAATTTTACAAAATCACAAACAAAAGTTACGCATAACATCCTACACGTGATTTTAACAATCCAGCTGTTTTTTAGGTTTGCTGTCCCAAAACGTAATTTATAATTATATTTGGCAAAAATTACCTAAAATTACTCATTACATGTTTTATGCAATTTTAACATTTCTGCTGTTTTTATTAAGTTTGCTGTCCCCAAACGTAATTTACAATTGTTTTTTTACAAAACTTACACAAACACGCTCTATGCTATTTTAACCTAACCTTAACAATGCCGCTAGTTTTATTAATTTGGTTGTCCCCAAATGTAAAATACAAATAATGACATTTCAAATGTACAACAAAAGTGAAGAAAATCACAAAAAAGTACACAAATTATACATTCCATGTTTTTATCGTGCTGTTTTTGTTAGGTTTGCTGTTCTCCAAGGTAAAATTATATTTTACAAATTATTTATTTACAATTTATATTTTACAAAAATTATCAAAAATTACACATGACAGGTTTTAATGTACATAAATATTAGCAAAAAAACTACAGCCTGTTTTGCCGTTAGGGCTCCTCACGTATTATATTTTATTTATTTTTAACAGGTTTTATGTAATTTTAACGTTTCAGATGTTTTTATTGAGTTTGCTGTCCCCAAACTTAACTTGCAAATAGTTACAAACTTAACACATGGCATGCTTTATGCCATTTCAAAAACAACGCTGTTTTCATTTATAATTTAATTTACAAATAGTCATCCATATTTTAATTTACAAATTTGCCAATCCAAACATAATTTACAAATAATCAAAGTACAAAGTTGCAAATTTAAAACAACAAAAATTACAATAAACTAAAAAATAACAAATTACATGCTATATGCCAATGTAAAACTTGAGATGTTTTGATTATTGTTGGCTGTTTCAACACGTAATTTACAAAAGTTACCCATACCATGCTTTATGCAATTTTAACAATGCTGCTTTTATTTATTTTGCTGCCCCCAAACATATTTAAAAGAAAAAATGCAAAACTTACATATAACATGGTTTTGTGAATTTATCAATTCTGGTGCTTTTATTAAGTTTGCTTTTTCGAAATGAGTTAAGGTAAGGGTGAATTTAACAGTTCTAGTGTTTTTATAAATTTATGTTGTTACCATAAAAACAAAAATTACAAATTCACAAACAAAAGTTACGCATAACAACGAATACGCAATTTTAACAATGCTGCTGTTTTTATTTATTTTACCAATTTAAATGCGTAACTTACAAATAGACAAAGTACAAAGTTGCAAACTTAAATAACAAAAATTACAATAAACTAAAAAATAACAAATTACATGCTATATGCGAATGTAAAACTTCAGATGTTTTAATTGTTGTTGGCTGTTTCAAAACGTAATTTGCAAAAGTCACAAAAATTTGTGAAGTTTGCTGTTTTCGAACGCATTTTACAATTATATTTTACAAGGATTATCAAAAATTACAAAATTTACACCTTACATGTTTTGGTCATATTTAACAATTCAGATGTTTTTATTAAGTTTGCTGTCGCCAAACGTAGTTTACATATATTTATTACAAAAATTACAGAAAACATACATTATGCGATAATTACAATGCTGCTATTTTGATAGTTTAATTGTTCCAAATGTAAATTATAAAAAATGGTTTTTCAAATGTACAAAACAAATTTACCAAACTTACAAAAAATTAGACAAATTACACCTTACATCCTATATGCAAATTAACAATCCTGCTGTTTTGTTAAGTTTGCTATCCCCAAACGTAAGTTACAATTATAATTTACATGAATTACCGAAAGTCACACCTTACATTCTTTATGCAATTTTAACATTTCAGATGTTTTTATTGTGTTTGCTGTCCCCAAACGTAATTTGCAAATAGTAAAACTACAAATGTATTAACATTAGTTACAAACAACGCATTGAATATTTATCTCAGTTTGAGAACTCTGCTGTTTTTATAATAATTGGTAATCCAAAAGCTGATTTACAAATAGTCAAATTGCACAATTGTAAACTTAACAAAAATTTGAAAAAGCTAAAAAATAAGAAATTACTGCCTATACGCAAACGTAAAATTTCAGCTGTTTTAATTAAAATTGGCTGTTTCAAAACGCATTTTATA
This sequence comes from Trididemnum clinides, assembly GCA_963675345.1. NCBI lineage: Eukaryota > Metazoa > Chordata > Ascidiacea > Aplousobranchia > Didemnidae > Trididemnum > Trididemnum clinides. The sequence goes on from OY776300.1 coordinate 23,036, forward strand.
AATTGTAAATTTGCATGCTTGTTTGCAAAGTAGTAAAATAAATTTCCAAAATCAGCAGAGTTGGGTAAATTTGCATAAAGCGTGCCACGTGTTAAGGTTGTAACTTATGTGAGAATACATTTGTAATTTCATTATTTACAAGTTACGTTTAGAACCAACATAATAAAAACATCTAATTTTTAAATTGGATAAAACATGTAATGTGTAATTTTTGTAAAATACGATGGCAAATTATGTTTGGTGATAGCAAACCTAACAAAAACAGCACGATTGTTAAATTTGCATAAAGCATGTGCAACTTGTGTACTTTTTGTAATTTTGGTTTGTACTTTTGAAATTTTATTATTTGTAATTTACATTTGGAGACAACTAAAATTTTAAAAATAGCAGCATTTGTTAAAATCGCAAAACACATGTTTTATGTAATTTTTGTAAAACATATATCTAAATTACGTTTGTAGAGAGCAAAGACAGCAGAACTGTTAAAATCGCACATTCATTGTTATGCGTAATATTTGTTTGTAAGTTTGCAATGTATAAAAAATAAATAAATAAAAACAGCAGAATTGGTAAATTCGGATATATTATGTTATATGTAAGTTTTGCAAAACTTGTTTGTTAATTATGTTTGGGAACAGCAAACTAAATAAAAACAGCAACATTGTTAAAAATGCATAAAGCTTATAAATGGTGACTTTTGTAAATTTACAATTTATAAATTGCGTTTTGAAACAGCTAATTTTAATTAAAACAGCTAAATTTTACATTTGCATGTAGCCGGTAATTTGTTATTTTTTAGTTTTTTGTTATTTAAGTTTGCAAGTTTGTAATTTGACTATTTGTAAATTACGTTTGGGGACAGCAGCAGAGTTGAACTCGGATGAACATGCGATGCGTTGTTTGTAACTAATGTTAATACATTTGTAGTTTCACTATTTGCAAATTACGTTTGGGGACAGCAAACATAATAAAAACATCTGAAATGTTAAAATTGCACAAAGAATGTAAGGTGTAATTTATGTAAAATATGACTGTACATTACGTTTGGGGACAGCAGCAGAGTTGAACTCGGATGAACATGCGATGCGTTGTTTGTAACTAATGTTAATACATTTGTAGTTTTACTATTTGCAAATTGCGTTTGGGGACAGCAAACATAATAAAAACATCTGAAATGTTAAAATTGCATAAAGAATGTAAGGTGTGACTTTTGTTAATTCATGTAAATTATAATTGTAACTTACGTTTGGGGATAGCAAACTTAACAAAACAGCAGGATTGTTAATTTGCATATAGGATGTAAGGTGTAATTTGTCTAATTTTTTGTAAGTTTGGTAAATTTGTTTTGTACATTTGAAAAACCATTTTTTATAATTTACATTTGGAACAATTAAACTATCAAAATAGCAGCATTGTAATTATCGCATAATGTATGTTTTCTGTAATTTTTGTAATAAATATATGTAAACTACGTTTGGCGACAGCAAACTTAATAAAAACATCTGAATTGTTAAATATGACCAAAACATGTAAGGTGTAAATTTTGTAATTTTTGATAATCCTTGTAAAATATAATTGTAAAATGCGTTCGAAAACAGCAAACTTCACAAATTTTTGTGACTTTTGCAAATTACGTTTTGAAACAGCCAACAACAATTAAAACATCTGAAGTTTTACATTCGCATATAGCATGTAATTTGTCATTTTTTAGTTTATTGTAATTTTTGTTATTTAAGTTTGCAACTTTGTACTTTGTCTATTTGTGAGTTACATCTGGATTGGAGGAATGGATGAAAACAACAAAGTTGTTTTTAAAATCGCATAAAGCGTGTCATGTGTTAGGTTTGGAACTAATGTTAGTACGTTTGTAGTTTTACTGTTTGGGGACAGCAAACTTGGTGAAAACATCTGAATTGTTAAATTTGCATAAAATATGTAATATGTAATTTTTTGTAAAATATGATTGTAAATTATGTTTGCGGCAGCAAACCAAACAAAAACAGCAGGATTGTTAAAATCGCATATAGGTTGTTATGGGTAAGTTTTGTTTGTAACTTAATGATTCGGTTTAACAAATGTTGTTTTCTTTTGTTTTGCTAACCGAAAACGTGTTTTACAAATCGTGAAATTACAAAATTGCAAACTCAAAAACAAATTACATGTTTCATCTGAATTTAAAAACTTAGCTGTTTTATTTAAAGTTAGTTGTTTGAAAAGGCAATTATATAAATGGTAATTTTACAAAAGTTACCCATTACACGCTTTATACGATTTTGACAATGCTGCTGCTTTTATTAAGTTTGTGTTTATTGGATTACAATTACGGTTAGGATTAAGGTTGGAGTTATTCCCACACAAATTTCTTTCCAGATAATTTTATTTAGGCTAACATTTTATTGCCCAGAACACCCACCATCACTATAACAACCTGGCAGCTTATTTGCTACAGCAACACGTTAATAAAATTTTCAAAATGACTAGGTAAACAAAATGTCCAAAATAGAATTGTCCAATAATTTATCACTCAAGTAATACCTACATAAAACAAACTATCATCAACTGCTTGTGTGGTAATTGTGGTAGATAAGGCATACGGTGATTCTACAATTTAAACAAAAACAATAACCATGGAGTGGCGACAACGATCAACTCAAGATAAAAATATTGGCAGAAATTTCAATCAAAACAAATATTAACCTAATAACAAAACACAGCAAGTAGTAGCAAACGCCACAACACCATTGGCATTGAAGCAACACAAAATTATATTGCCTTTGTAATTTCTTGTATGCAGAAGGTAATATTTTACCATCATTCCTGTTTATGACCGGCAAATTTTTGTTGATTAGCAAACTTTCAGTAAAATCACGTTTTGAATGGTCTTTCTCCATCCTGGAAGATGGCGATTTCATTTAAATCTTGTTGGTGGCTTTAAGCTAGGTTGTTACTTAGCAACCTGTGTACTAAATAAATCTTAATATTATAAAGGGGCATAAAAATACTTCTGATGGAAACGAGACAAAAAAAAAATTGTTTTTGCAAAAACCCTTAAAGTTAAGGTTAAAGTTAGAGTTAGGGTTTGGCTTGGGATTAGCGTTAAGATTAGGGTTATGGTTAGGGTTAGGGTTAGGGTAGGGTTAGGGTTAAAGTTAAGGTTAAGGTTAGGGTTAGGGTTAGGGTTAGGGTAAGGGTAAGAAATAAGATTAGAAATAAAGTTAGGGATTGGATTAGCGTTAGGTTTGGGGTTACAGTTAAGATTAGGTTTAGGGTTAGGGTTAGAGTTAGGTTTAGGGTTAGAATCAGGATTAGGTCAGGGTTAAGGTTACGGCTAGAGTTAGGTTTAGGGTTAGGATAAGTGTCAAGGTTAGTGTTAAGGTTACGATTAGGGTTAGGGTTACGATTAGGGTTAGGGTTAGGATTAGAATTAGGGTTAGAGTTAGGGTTAGGGTTTGGGGTTAGGGTTAGAGTTAAAGTTAGGGTTAGGGTTAGGGTCAGGATTAGGTCAGGTTATGGTTAGGGTTAGGGTTAGCATTAAGGTTAGGGTTACAATTTGGGTTATTGCCACACACATTTCTTTCCTAACCTTAATTTTAACCCTAACCTTAACTCTCACTTTAACCTCAACTCTCACTTTAACCCTAACCCTAACCCTTAACTTTAACCCTAACCTTAACCTTAACTTTAACCCCAACCTTCTAACCCTAAGGCTAACTTTAACCTAACCCTAACCTTAATCTTAACTGTAACCCTAACCTTAACCCTAACCCTAACCCTCACCCTCACCCTAACTTTAACTGTAAACTCAACTCTACGCCTAACCCTAACCCTAACTGTAACCCTAACCCTAACCTTAACCATAACCGTAACCCTAACTGTAACCCTAACACTAACTGTAACCCTAACCCTAATTTTAACCCTCACCCTAACTTTAACCCCAACCCTGATCCTAACCCTAACCCTAACCCTAGTCGTATTTCTTATTCTAACCCTAACTTTAACCCTAACCCTAATCCTAACTGTAACCCTAACCCTAACCGTAAACTCAACCCTAACCCTAATTGTAACCCTAACCCTAAGTCTACTCCTAACGCTAACCCTAACCCTAACCCTCACCCTAATTTTAATCCAAACCTCACTCTTAACCTTAACCCTAATCGTAATCATAACTCTAGTGGTAAACCTAATTCTAACTGTAACTCTAACCCAAACCCTAATTCCAACTCTAACCTTAACCATAACTCTAATCCCAACCCTAACCTTAACCTCAACTCTCACTTTAACCCTAACCCTAATTTTAACCCTTAACTCTAACCCTAACCCTAACCTTAACTTTAACCCTAACCTTCTAACCCTAAGCATAATCCTAACCCTAACTTTAACTTAACCCTAACCTTATTCTCAACTGTAACCCTAACTCTAACCCTCACTCTAACCCTAACTTTAACTGTAACTTCAATACTACGCCTAACCCTAACTGTAACCCTAACTTTAACCTTAACCATAATCCTAACCCTAACTCTAACCCTAACCATAACCCTAACCCTAACTTTAACCCCAACCCTGATCATAACCCTAACCCTAGTCGTATTTCTTATTCTAACCCTAACTTTAACCGTAACCTTAATCCTAACTGTAACTTTAACCCTCACCCTAATTTTAACCCTAACCCTAACCATAAACTTAACCCTAACCCTAATCGTAACCCTAACTTTAGTCCTAACTCTAACCCTAACCCTAACCCTAATCCTAACCCTAACCCTAACCCTCACCCTAACCTTAACCTTAATCTTAACCCTAACCCTAACCCTAACCTTAATCGTAACCATAACCCTAGTCGTAAACCTAATTCTAACTGTAACTCTAACCCTAACCCTAATCCCAATTCTAATCCCAACCCTAACCCTAACCCTAACCGTAGCCATAACCCTGAGCCTAATTTTAACCCTAACTGTATCCCTAACCCCAACTCTGACCTTAACTTTTACCCTAACCATAATCTTAACCCTAACCCCTAACTCTTATCACAACTCTAACCCTAACACTAACCTTAACCCTAACCTTAACTTTAACCCTAACCATAATCGTAACCCTAACCCTAACCCTAATTGTAACTTTAACCGTAATCGTAACCGTAACCTTAACCCAAATCTTAACGCTAATTCTAACCCTAACCCTAATCGTAACCGAAATCCTAACCCTAATTTTAACCTTAACTTTAACCCTAACCGTATCCGTAATCCTAACCTTAATTTTAACTTTAACCGTAACCCTAACCCCAATTGTAACCTTTACTTTTATCCTAACCCTTAACCCTAACCGTAATTTTAACCCTAACCGTAATCCTAACTTTAACGGTAACCCTAATTGTAACCCTTAATCTAACCCAAATTCTAACCTTAGCCATAACCTGAACTTTAACCGTAACTTTAACCCTAATTTTAACCCTAACCTTAATTCTGACCCTAACTATAATCTTAACCCTAACCCTAACCTTAACTTTAACTCTAACCCTAACCTTATTTCTAACCCTAACCCTAACTTTAACCCTAATCCTAACTTTAACCATAACCGTAACTTTAACCCTAACCCTAACTTTAATTCCAAGCCTAACTTTAACCATAATCGTAATTTTAACCCTTAACGTAACTTTATGCTTAACCCTAACTCTAACTTTAACCTTAACTTTAAGGGTTTTTGTAAAAACAATTTTTTTTTGTTCCATTTCCATCAGAAGTATTTTTATGCCCCTTTATAATATTAAGATTTATTTAGTACACAGGTTGCTAAGTAACAACCTAGCTTAAAGCCACCAACAAGATTTAAATGAAATCGCCATCTTCCAGGATGGAGAAAGACCATTCAAAACGTGATTTTACTGAAAGTTTGCTAATCAACAAAAATTTGCCGGTCATAAACAGGAATGATGGTAAAATATTACCTTCTGCATACAAGAAATTACAAAGGCAATATAATTTTGTGTTGCTTCAATGCCAATGGTGTTGTGGCGTTTGCTACTACTTGCTGTGTTTTGTTATTAGGTTAATATTTGTTTTGATTGAAATTTCTGCCAATATTTTTATCTTGAGTTGATCGTTGTCGCCACTCCATGGTTATTGTTTTTGTTTAAATTGTACAATCACCGTATGCCTTACTTGAGTGATAAATTATTGGACAATTCTATTTTGGACATTTTGTTTACCTAGTCATTTTGAAAATTTTATTAACGTGTTGCTGTAGCAAATAAGCTGCCAGGTTATTATAGTGATGGTGGGTGTTCTGGGCAATAAAATGTTAGCCTAAATAAAATCACCTGGAAAGAAATTTGTGTGGGAATCATCACTCACTGGTAGAACAAAAGTTAAGATTAAATTTTATTAAGTACTTGGTGAACAACTTTATCAAATATTTTTACCAATAATGTTAGTAAAACTGATCCGAAGTTCCCAAACAGAGTGTCATCATGCTTAGGTGCGTCATTTTGAAAGTGAAAGGACAATGCAACTTGCCAGGCTTGATTTTCGTTTGAAGATAAACTGGTGTTGAGAAATTTTGTCTCGATCTCAGTGTTGATGGCCTGTTTTGGAAAATCAACTTCTGCTAAGAGCATTTTCGTGTTTATTTTTGACTGATGGATGTTTTTGGAATGTAAACTTGTTTTTCGAGAGCCATTTTTTTGAAATCGTCATATGTGATGCATCAATTGATTTTGTACATGGGATTAGTGTCACTGATTAATAAATGGAAACAAAAATCACTCAACTTTATTACATTAATTCTTGAAACTTGCAAAATTTTTGCAGTACTTTTTTTATGGTACTTTAGTTGGATTTGAGTATGGGAGTTTGTAATTTCATAGCATTTCATTTTGTGTAATAATCTTGTGATTCCATTTGTTCCCAGTCATTTGGAGAAAGAATGAAGACAAACTGTTAACGTTTTGAAAGTGGCCATTGTATTTTGGCAGTGGCTATTTCGCCGTCGACAGCAATTTGCCCTTGGAATATATTTTGCCGTGATCATTCACGTGTGTTTATGTAGCCAAATTTGCTGAAATCGCATCAGTGACTCTGTGGTGTAGTGGATAGAGCGCTGGTCTTGAGATACCATGGTTGTGGGTTCGAATCTCAGCTGGCTAGGGCTTTAAAAGAAGGCAGTGGCTATTTCGCCGTCGACAGCAATTTGCCCTTGGAATCTATTTTGCCGTGATCATTCACGTGTGTTTATATAGCAAAATTTGCTATTATCGCACCAGTGATTCTGTGGTGTAGTGGATAGAACGCTGGTCTTGAGATACCAAGGTATCGGGTTCGAATCTCAGCTGGCCAGGGCTTTAAAAGAAAGGCAGTGTACACTGAAGGGGCAGGCATGGTATGTAAATGTACGGGGCAATGTACAGTGCAAGGGAGTGTGCAGGGTGGGGGATAGAGACCTGGGGGTGCAAAATTTTTGTTTGGTTTTTAAAATTGACCAATCAGAGACGACCAAAAGTCACATGTTCAGTACGTCATTAACATTGACCAATCACAAACAACTCACGGCAAAATAGTCTCTGAGGGTAAATTGCCGTCGACGGCAAAATAGCCACTGCCTTAAAAGAAAGGCAGTGTACACTGAAGGGGCAGGCCCGGTATGTAAATGTACGGGGCAGTGTACACTGCAAGGGAGTGTACAGGGTGGGAGATAGAGACCTGGGGGTGCAAAATTTTTTTAATTGGTTTTTAAAATTGACCAATCAGAGATGACCAAAAGTCACATGTTTAGTACGTCATTAAAATTGACCAATCACAAATAACTCACGGCAAAATAGTCTCTGAGGGCAAATTGCCGTCGACGGCAAATTGCCGTCGACGGCAAAATAGCCACTGCCTTGTATTTTTGTGCCGTGAGAGCACAATTATTCTTGAAATATGCTTGACATAGTTTGCATGGGACATCTCGTCATTTATAAGTGTCTAAATATGGTGATGCCTCACATGCATTCTCAATGTCCCTTAATCCACACCAGCATCCCACATGCCAGCTATTCATGATCTTTCACACAAAACTAAATCTGTACTAGCCTATTACAGGCTAGTCCATCCAACAGTGTTTCCGGCATAAAATGCAAATATGTCCCTCTGGGCAATTTCAGATCATGCCATCAATCCATTGCTGCATTACTGCATAGACCTCATACAAGGGCAATGGTTTTGACCTATGTCACATAGGCGCTTCACATGTTTCAATCGCATTGCACTAGAATCAACATGCAGGGATAGCATTTGAGTATAATGCCAGCCTATTACACAGTCAGTATAACTCAAAATAACAACACGGGACAACGTTGTTTTGGGTTACTGACCCTCATCAGCCGTATGCTTATTTTCTGTAATACCCTGTGAAAAACACTCCCACCACTCCTCTTTGGTTCAACCAAGGACCAAAGAGCATATTTGTAATTCATGCAATTTAATAGAATGCCAAAACTTCAAATGTCTAAATATGGTGATGCCTCACCTGCATTCTCAATTTCCTTTAATCCACACCAGCATCTCACATGCCAGCTATTCATGATCTTTCACACAAAACTAAATCTGTACTAGCCTATTACAGGCTAGTCCATCCAACAGTGTTTCCGGCATAAAATGCAAATATGCCCCTCTGGGCAATTTCAGATCATGCCATCAATCCATTGCTGCATTACTGCATAGACCTCATACATTTATAAGTGGTTCAGACTTACAAAGTGCTGATAGAATTTCCACTATGATGAACAGAATTTAGGTTCCAAAAGTCCAAAGCATTGCTTTCTTGTAAAGCTTAACACAATTTTTGGTCACCTACTGCACCAATAAAACTTAGTAATTGAGACAGTGGTTACTATCAGTAGTTACACTCTAAAGCAGTGATTCTCAACTGAAATGCAATTTCTAATATGCTGGTGTGCAGTGAGTATGCGATAAATACTGCCAACAGTTCTGGTGTGTAATACTGCTTTTTGTTGTAATTTGTACTTGTACACGTCTGCAATGTTGAGTTTTTTTTTAATAGAACATGCAGAAATGTCATGGAATATCAGTGATACAAACTAATCTTAACCTAAGATTCATTTTTTATGAAGGAACATTTTGGACATTTTAGACTGTGTATTAGGTTTAATTAAAACAACTACTCAATGTGCACCATGAAGGGTTAGGTTTAGTTTATATTTTGGTATTGGTACATGATTTCCCCATATAGGTATTATTTAGAAATTAGAAGGCCCCCTTTTTGCTCTTGTTAGCTATTTTGCTATTGCTATTCATGTGTCTTTAAGTGTATTTGCTACAATTTGTTCAGTAATGCTGTGGTGTAGTGAATGGTGCTGTTGCTGTTAAAAGCAATGTTCACTGGTTTGAGTCTTTGTAGGCAGGGTAGTCAGTCAGATGCTGTGTGCAATGGAGGGAGAGCCTGATATGTAAATGTTAGGAGCAATGTCTACTGGAGGGAATCCTGGTATACTGGGAATAAATATTTGTGTTTTAATACATTATAGAAATTGACCAATGTAAAGCAACCAAAAGTTTTGTTTTTGATATATCATTGAATTAGATCAATTGCAGATGTTTAAATGCAAAATAGCTTCCCAGGGTTAAATACCATTGATGGCAAAATACCCATTGCCAAAAAGTTTATTTGTTTGCATTTTCTTTTTACAGTTTTTAAGTTGTCAAAAATACCACTCCAAATTCAGATAGAGTTCTAATACAATGTGCATTTGACGCAACTGTGGTTCATTGTTTTGTTGTAAGTATAGCTGGTATAGTATTGTTGAAAAATTTTGCACATGAATCTTCAAATTCACAATGATGCAATATTGAGCTGAGTAAACAAGTGATTCAGTAGAAAAAGCAACATTAAAATACGGAAAAAACACTAGCAGAATGAGTGAAATCAGAGAAGCAGGAAAATTTGTTAAAGTACATTGGTTAACTCAATTCAATTATTTAATTTTATGCAATTGGGTAGTTATATTTTTGATTTTTATTGACTTTCATTGGTTTTTGTATTTCTGCAGTTTCTGTATCTATTCATTTGGTAGTTGTTCTGTAATTCCTCAATTTAAAAAGTTTCTGTATTTCTCAGTTTTTGTATGACTTTTGGTTAATTGGTGATTTTTATTTTATTGTGATTTCTTATTTTCTTGAATCTGAATTTCTCTATTTTAGTGTTTTCCAATAAGAGTAGCAAGAGATATGCAGGATTGTTGAGATTGCATCATTGAAAGTGTTTGCACTATTTAGGAAAAAAAACTATAAATTTTGCATAACATTTAAATGAATCATGTTATAGTATAAGCTACATTCAGTTCATTTTGTGTATTTTGTTTATAAATTTTTGATGTTCACACTGATGTTACAGCAAGCAACTAATAACTTAAAAGTCATTTTAATTTGTAAAACATTGCATCTTAACTTTTGATGTTTATGACTTTTATAAAATCGTTTTCAAGAACTAAAATCTGTAAATTTGATATAATAAATTTAAACTATCAATGATAATTTCAAATAATACACATTATGAAAACATAATATTTTCAAAAGGCAGTAAAAACGTTGCCAACCTTAAAATAAATAAGTAGCTAGGAGAGATCAAATGCAAAAATTTTCAAGGTTATTAAAATTAGGACTGCAGCATTAGAGAACAGGTTAGCACTTCAAAATTATGCAAAAAGTCCAGTATGGAATGTGGTGTTACAATTACACGAAGTGAATAAAGTTGTAAAAAAATTAATCTATGTTTAGCCAAAACGAAGCTCCATTTGCATAGGCAGTGTTTATCAAGACTGTCTTAATAAACAATGCTATGCAAATCTTAATAAACAATGCTTTGCCAATGGAGCTTCATAGCATAGCATAGGTACATAGCATTCTTAATGCTGGGCAAGACTAGCTAGTCTTGATAAACAATCCAATGCAAGTTTAGCTTCATTTTTGCTAAACATTAACTTTTTACAACTTTACTCACTTTACATAATTGTAACATCACATTCCATACTAGACTTTTCACATAATTTTGAAGTGCTAGCTTGTTCTCTAATGCTGCAATCGTAATTTAAATGATCTTTAAAACATTTGCTACCAATTTATTCTAGCAACTTATAAATTTTAAAGTGGGCTATGTTTTTGCAGCTTTTGGAAATGATATATTTTCATAATGTACATCATTTGAAATTATTGATTGTTTTAATTTTTATGTCATATCTACAGATTTAAAGCCTTGAAAAGGGTTTTATGAAAGTCAAAAACATTCAAAATTTGTGATGCTGTGTTTTAAAACTTAATAAGTTTTAATTTATTAAAGTTTCTTGCTGTAACAACAGTGTGGATTTTAAAATGTTTTACCTCTCTGCCAAATTTTTAACGTGACACAAAAGTTCTAAGCAAAATTGCTCTTAATTTATGGGTCCTACTAAATAGTACATATTTTTAATGTCCCTAGATGCCAACAACTGATTTATGGGTCTCGAGTGGTTCATTAGTACCACTACCTTGCAACCAATAAGTCAAAAAGTTTTTGGAATAAGACAGAAAAAAATTTGTGGAACTATTAAGTAATTTTCAAATCTGTGTTGATATTGATGACAGTTATTATGAATTGTATTTAAAAGTTTTTCAATTTCATTGTTAATAAAAGAAGTTTTAGAAACTTTGAAAAAATTTACTTTAGGGGCGTTGAGTTTATTCTAGAAATGTGCAGGGTCTAGATACAAGTATTGGTGATAGTATTGCTTGATGCTTTTACATCAATATTAATATCCGATTATCATTGCATAAAAGTATTAAGTATTGATATACCAGCTGGCTTTGCTGGTGTCATTTGCAGGGGCTCCTATCTAAAATATTGAGGTTAACAATATTGATTCACCTGGCAAAGCCTCCTTCATCCAATGGTTAGTTGTAAAAATAGTACAAAAAGTTTTTCACATTGCAAAAAGATGTTTCAAAGCAAAACTTTTTTTTGAAATGCAATTGATTAAAAAAACATTATGGGATGTTGCACTGAGCTACCACATGTGCCCCAAGTTTCTCAAATCCCTACCAACATCTTATTGCCCTGTTTTCACCATAGGCATTTTTAAACTTAAACTTTGATGCATTCACTGCAGCAAGTGCTTGAAAGCGTATCAAAGTTGTGAAACGATGTTAAGGTGACTGATATGTATTTTTAGGATTAAGACATTAAGTATTACACCAACTACTTATGATTTTTTGTGACTGTCTACATATTTGTTTGAGCTAACATGTCTAGCTGTGCACACTTTGCTTGGTCCTTGCACAAACGCAACCAGGCAAAGGGCAGACTAATCCAAGATGAAGCACTCACAGCTAAGTTATTGCAATAGCAGGGCCCCCACCAGTAATGTGAAGGTTGAGAATATGAGTTCGGATGGCTTCACCCATTTGATGTTTTTGAGAACAGTAATAAAAAGTTGATGTGCGGTTGACATAGCCAATTCTTTCTCTGACATTTAAGGCAGAATTTTTTGGAAAGAAGTCGGTTAAGCCTAAAAAGCGTTCTGTGGGTTGCTCATAGCTGCTATATTTTTTCCAAAGGTTCTTGTGTTCTTGGCTATGTTTTGCTTACCCTGCTAGATACCTAAAAGCTAGTCTTGCTCACAATTAAAACAGCCAACAATTTCAAAAAGTTTTATTTGTTTGTTTTGTGAAGAGCATGGGAACACAATTTCAAAGTTGAGGAGTGGGGAAAGGCACCAAAGTGATTGATATGTATTTTCAGAAATAACCTATTAAAAGTTCGGACCACTACATCAGACTTTCTCACAATTGCATGCCTATTGATACATTGTAAACCCTCTGGCTATGCATTTTGGTTGGTTCTGGCATAAACACAGTCAAACAAACAGCAAACTCACCTGAAATGAAGCACCTACATTTAAGTTATTACAGTTACAGGGCCCCCATCAATGTTGTCAAGGTTAAGGATATCTAATCAGCCAACTGTGCTGCAACCACTTAGTAATGAAATCGCTTCAACATTTAGATGATATGTAGCTTAACACTAATATTATGATGTAAAAGCCAAAATGACCATCTTATTTCTTCATCTTTGTGCAAACAGATCACCAATGTTTATGCTTGGAGGATGCTACTTTTTGATATTTTTAGGGACTATATTTTTTGATAGATCTGTTTGAAAATTTTGATAGATAATATCAAAGAATCATGCTTTCAACAAAGAATAATCAAAATGTTCCCAAAGCCTTAATTTTTGTGGAAACTGCGATCTTAAGCAACATAGCTACCACAATTTTGAGTGTTTTTAACCAGTAAGCTACCTTTCAAAAATTTTGAAAAGTGCAGGAACCTGGTGGCACAACAATTTGAAAGAGGTAGGCTTAGCCAAAGGTATCGGGTTTAAATGTGAGTTTGCCTGATGAAGCTTATTCAAAGCTGAAATTATTCATGTCACCCATCCAAGTACTAACCGAGCCCGACGTTGCTTAACTTCCCAGATCGGACGAGATGGGGTGCGTTCAACGTGGTATGGTCGTAGGCGATGGCGTTTTGCGAAAACGAGCTTTTTAAGCGAAGCAGCATGCCTATGAGCTAGTTCTTTTGCAAAATCGACTCGAAACGAACTGATAAGCTGGCTGGCAAAGTATGGGCAGCGATTAAAAGCGACGACAATTAAGGGATAGCGCGAACGCAGTCCCCACCAACAGAAATTCTACGACCGAGTTATCCACATTTGAGATAATCGCGGGGGTCAACCCGGCCGAAGTGCAATGGTCGGGCCTCGCCCTGGGCCCACCGCCTACGTGATCACGGTGAAGACCCTCGTCAGGTAAGTATGAGTTTTTGCGCGCTTGCCACGAGCCTGATTGAAGCGCTTCAGTGGCACACCTGTGGTTACTTTTGCTTGCTGGCTTGCTCGAGCGCTTGGTAAGGGGAGAGCATGATTTTCCTGAAGGCCCTCCATCGCTCGCTCGCTCGCTCGAGCGCTTTTGAAATTTGAAGGCTGGCTCTAGAATGACGACCAGCAAGCAATCGTCGTCGTTTTGAAATGCAAAAGAAAAGATGCAAGAAAATCACTATTGAATCAATCGAGATTGAAATGAAACAACAAGCAAACCCGCCAGTGGCGAGTGTGGGCCGAGCCCGGAGGTACTGCAATACCGGGACAACCCGTGGGTGCGACAAAGCAAGCTTTCAATCGTCACCCTCTGTTCAAACATACGATTAATACAAGGGCCCAGCGATGCTGGCCGTCCCAGGTATTAAACTGAGAAGAACAGATACTACACTTGATCTTAGCTCTTGAGAGCCGAGAAGCGATTTCCAAGTACGAGAAATACGAATCAACACCACCGTTCCCCCTCTCTTTCTTAACCCTTTGAGGGATAATGTAACACATATGTTACATGATTGTTACATGTTATATCATTATGACGTAATAACCATTTTTCTGAAATTCATTGTAACTTTGTTGTTTCCAAACAATAAAGGAATTGTCTCAAATTTTATAAATTAGAATATTATGATCCTCAAAGGGTTAAACAATGCGTGCACGCACGCACCATCACCACACGTTGATATTCTAGATATATATCTTTAACCCGTTAAGTGCCGAATTAATTTTTCTTTTTTTGAGTCACAGTGCGTATTTAATCGCGCGTTTCGCATTTTTTTTCGTCTCGATTATTTTCGCAGCGGTCAAGTTTTTGCGGGGAAAGTCCCTGACTGGCAGTTTCAATTCGCGAGAGCGAAGTTTTGCGTGCAAGTCGTTTGACGAAGTATATATTGATTGCAGTTTCTGTAGCTGCTGTGCTGTAATGGTCGAGGTTAAAATCAAGGTACATGACTTTGAATCTCGTTTATTTTGAGGTCAAGTTTGATCCTGCTTGAAAGCGCCATTGGTAACCGGCAGGAAAGGAATAATACTACTATATGTCTCTTTCCGGCTGGGAACCGCTAGAAATTTTTGCTTTCATCATGTGTGCCAGAATAGGCCATAATTTGAACAGTTTTTTAGAGATATTACCGTTTGGGTCAAACTGCTGATTATTGTTGAAATGGAGAAATTTGCTCAACAGAATAAAGCGTTTTTTTTCCATGACCTCAGCAAAAAATGGGCTATATAATGATGCTCTTTTGATGAAGTAGTACGGTACTGCATTTCGGGCTTATGATTAACACCTTGCATAAGCAGCAATGCTAGAAAGATTTCTATTTCGTTGCTGTCCGTGTCAATCCACTCTTTCGAACTTGAACGCGCCATCAAGTTGGCCAAGCGTTCCACCAAAAACTGCCTGGCGTATCGATTTGTTTCTGTAGCAGTTAGGTCTACAATTTTATTGTCAAAAAAGCTAAAATGATGTTATAAATATATTCGGAAAGCTAAAAAATAAAAATGAGATATCGTAAACAGTTATTCTACAAAACCTAAATTCTCGTACTACCGTACTTATTACGTTAAAAGTTGTCCAAATGCTATTGTTGTACCTTTTAGAGCATTTAATTAATTGGTCTGAACTGATTGAATAGACCAAGCAATGAAGGTGTTCACGCAATAGAACTTTTCTAATAAAGCAAAATGCTTACTCGGTATTTTCTCACCTTGGCGCCGCCAAAAAACGAAGCGCGAAAGCGAAATAAAACGCGCAGTTTAAGGAGCTTTTGAGATAGGTTCTCGCAGCTCGTCCTTTATTTTTGAAAAAAACAGCACTTCATAGCGCTCAACTTACCTTATTCAAATAGAATGCCCAACAATCGTCGAGCAGCCGCTTTATTGCCTTTGAACGCTCTTCTGCTTGCGGTTTGATTTCGAGTGCCAAAACGCAACTTTCGTCACAAGTTGGCGCGCTTGTTTTGAAAAAAAAAACATTCAAGCAAAAGCCTACAGCACTCGGTGTTCACAGGCGGTCACCCATTCAAGTACTAACCGAGCCCGACGTTGCTTAACTTCCCAGATCGGACGAGATGGGGTGCGTTCAACGTGGTATGGTCGCAGGCGATAGCGTTTTGCGAAAATGAGCTTTTTAAGCGAAGCAGCTTGCCTATGAGCTAGTTCTTTTGCAAAATCGACTCGAAACGAACTGATAAGCTGGCTGGCAAAGTATGGGCAGCGATTAAAAGCGACGACAATTAAGGGATAGCGCGAACGCAGTCCCCACCAACAGAAATTCTACGACCGAGTTATCCACATTTGAGATAATCGCGGGGGTCAACCCGGCCGAAGTGCAATGGTCGGGCCTCGCCCTGGGCCCACCGCCTACGTGATCACGGTGAAGACCCTCGTCAGGTAAGTATGAGTTTTTGCGCGCTTGCCACGAGCCTGATTGAAGCGCTTCAGTGGCACACCTGTGGTTACTTTTGCTTGCTGGCTTGCTCGAGCGCTTGGTAAGGGGAGAGCATGATTTTCCTGAAGGCCCTCCATCGCTCGCTCGCTCGCTCGAGCGCTTTTGAAATTTGAAGGCTGGCTCTAGAATGACGACCAGCAAGCAATCGTCGTCGTTTTGAAATGCAAAAGAAAAGATGCAAGAAAATCACTATTGAATCAATCGAGATTGAAATGAAACAACAAGCAAACCCGCCAGTGGCGAGTGTGGGCCGAGCCCGGAGGTACTGCAATACCGGGACAACCCGTGGGTGCGACAAAGCAAGCTTTCAATCGTCACCCTCTGTTCAAACATACGATTAATACAAGGGCCCAGCGATGCTGGCCGTCCCAGGTATTAAACTGAGAAGAACAGATACTACACTTGATCTTAGCTCTTGAGAGCCGAGAAGCGATTTCCAAGTACGAGAAATACGAATCAACACCACCGTTCCCCCTCTCTTTCTTAACCCTTTGAGGGATAATGTAACACATATGTTACATGATTGTTACATGTTATATCATTATGACGTAATAACCATTTTTCTGAAATTCATTGTAACTTTGTTGTTTCCAAACAATAAAGGAATTGTCTCAAATTTTATAAATTAGAATATTATGATCCTCAAAGGGTTAAACAATGCGTGCACGCACGCACCATCACCACACGTTGATATTCTAGATATATATCTTTAACCCGTTAAGTGCCGAATTAATTTTTCTTTTTTTGAGTCACAGTGCGTATTTAATCGCGCGTTTCGCATTTTTTTTCGTCTCGATTATTTTCGCAGCGGTCAAGTTTTTGCGGGGAAAGTCCCTGACTGGCAGTTTCAATTCGCGAGAGCGAAGTTTTGCGTGCAAGTCGTTTGACGAAGTATATATTGATTGCAGTTTCTGTAGCTGCTGTGCTGTAATGGTCGAGGTTAAAATCAAGGTACATGACTTTGAATCTCGTTTATTTTGAGGTCAAGTTTGATCCTGCTTGAAAGCGCCATTGGTAACCGGCAGGAAAGGAATAATACTACTATATGTCTCTTTCCGGCTGGGAACCGCTAGAAATTTTTGCTTTCATCATGTGTGCCAGAATAGGCCATAATTTGAACAGTTTTTTAGAGATATTACCGTTTGGGTCAAACTGCTGATTATTGTTGAAATGGAGAAATTTGCTCAACAGAATAAAGCGTTTTTTTTCCATGACCTCAGCAAAAAATGGGCTATATAATGATGCTCTTTTGATGAAGTAGTACGGTACTGCATTTCGGGCTTATGATTAACACCTTGCATAAGCAGCAATGCTAGAAAGATTTCTATTTCGTTGCTGTCCGTGTCAATCCACTCTTTCGAACTTGAACGCGCCATCAAGTTGGCCAAGCGTTCCACCAAAAACTGCCTGGCGTATCGATTTGTTTCTGTAGCAGTTAGGTCTACAATTTTATTGTCAAAAAAGCTAAAATGATGTTATAAATATATTCGGAAAGCTAAAAAATAAAAATGAGATATCGTAAACAGTTATTCTACAAAACCTAAATTCTCGTACTACCGTACTTATTACGTTAAAAGTTGTCCAAATGCTATTGTTGTACCTTTTAGAGCATTTAATTAATTGGTCTGAACTGATTGAATAGACCAAGCAATGAAGGTGTTCACGCAATAGAACTTTTCTAATAAAGCAAAATGCTTACTCGGTATTTTCTCACCTTGGCGCCGCCAAAAAACGAAGCGCGAAAGCGAAATAAAACGCGCAGTTTAAGGAGCTTTTGAGATAGGTTCTCGCAGCTCGTCCTTTATTTTTGAAAAAAACAGCACTTCATAGCGCTCAACTTACCTTATTCAAATAGAATGCCCAACAATCGTCGAGCAGCCGCTTTATTGCCTTTGAACGCTCTTCTGCTTGCGGTTTGATTTCGAGTGCCAAAACGCAACTTTCGTCACAAGTTGGCGCGCTTGTTTTGAAAAAAAAAACATTCAAGCAAAAGCCTACAGCACTCGGTGTTCACAGGCGGTCACCCATTCAAGTACTAACCGAGCCCGACGTTGCTTAACTTCCCAGATCGGACGAGATGGGGTGCGTTCAACGTGGTATGGTCGCAGGCGATAGCGTTTTGCGAAAATGAGCTTTTTAAGCGAAGCAGCTTGCCTATGAGCTAGTTCTTTTGCAAAATCGACTCGAAACGAACTGATAAGCTGGCTGGCAAAGTATGGGCAGCGATTAAAAGCGACGACAATTAAGGGATAGCGCGAACGCAGTCCCCACCAACAGAAATTCTACGACCGAGTTATCCACATTTGAGATAATCGCGGGGGTCAACCCGGCCGAAGTGCAATGGTCGGGCCTCGCCCTGGGCCCACCGCCTACGTGATCACGGTGAAGACCCTCGTCAGGTAAGTATGAGTTTTTGCGCGCTTGCCACGAGCCTGATTGAAGCGCTTCAGTGGCACACCTGTGGTTACTTTTGCTTGCTGGCTTGCTCGAGCGCTTGGTAAGGGGAGAGCATGATTTTCCTGAAGGCCCTCCATCGCTCGCTCGCTCGCTCGAGCGCTTTTGAAATTTGAAGGCTGGCTCTAGAATGACGACCAGCAAGCAATCGTCGTCGTTTTGAAATGCAAAAGAAAAGATGCAAGAAAATCACTATTGAATCAATCGAGATTGAAATGAAACAACAAGCAAACCCGCCAGTGGCGAGTGTGGGCCGAGCCCGGAGGTACTGCAATACCGGGACAACCCGTGGGTGCGACAAAGCAAGCTTTCAATCGTCACCCTCTGTTCAAACATACGATTAATACAAGGGCCCAGCGATGCTGGCCGTCCCAGGTATTAAACTGAGAAGAACAGATACTACACTTGATCTTAGCTCTTGAGAGCCGAGAAGCGATTTCCAAGTACGAGAAATACGAATCAACACCACCGTTCCCCCTCTCTTTCTTAACCCTTTGAGGGATAATGTAACACATATGTTACATGATTGTTACATGTTATATCATTATGACGTAATAACCATTTTTCTGAAATTCATTGTAACTTTGTTGTTTCCAAACAATAAAGGAATTGTCTCAAATTTTATAAATTAGAATATTATGATCCTCAAAGGGTTAAACAATGCGTGCACGCACGCACCATCACCACACGTTGATATTCTAGATATATATCTTTAACCCGTTAAGTGCCGAATTAATTTTTCTCTTTTTGAGTCACAGTGCGTATTTAATCGCGCGTTTCGCATTTTTTTTCGTCTCGATTATTTTCGCAGCGGTCAAGTTTTTGCGGGGAAAGTCCCTGACTGGCAGTTTCAATTCGCGAGAGCGAAGTTTTGCGTGCAAGTCGTTTGACGAAGTATATATTGATTGCAGTTTCTGTAGCTGCTGTGCTGTAATGGTCGAGGTTAAAATCAAGGTACATGACTTTGAATCTCGTTTATTTTGAGGTCAAGTTTGATCCTGCTTGAAAGCGCCATTGGTAACCGGCAGGAAAGGAATAATACTACTATATGTCTCTTTCCGGCTGGGAACCGCTAGAAATTTTTGCTTTCATCATGTGTGCCAGAATAGGCCATAATTTGAACAGTTTTTTAGAGATATTACCGTTTGGGTCAAACTGCTGATTATTGTTGAAATGGAGAAATTTGCTCAACAGAATAAAGCGTTTTTTTTCCATGACCTCAGCAAAAAATGGGCTATATAATGATGCTCTTTTGATGAAGTAGTACGGTACTGCATTTCGGGCTTATGATTAACACCTTGCATAAGCAGCAATGCTAGAAAGATTTCTATTTCGTTGCTGTCCGTGTCAATCCACTCTTTCGAACTTGAACGCGCCATCAAGTTGGCCAAGCGTTCCACCAAAAACTGCCTGGCGTATCGATTTGTTTCTGTAGCAGTTAGGTCTACAATTTTATTGTCAAAAAAGCTAAAATGATGTTATAAATATATTCGGAAAGCTAAAAAATAAAAATGAGATATCGTAAACAGTTATTCTACAAAACCTAAATTCTCGTACTACCGTACTTATTACGTTAAAAGTTGTCCAAATGCTATTGTTGTACCTTTTAGAGCATTTAATTAATTGGTCTGAACTGATTGAATAGACCAAGCAATGAAGGTGTTCACGCAATAGAACTTTTCTAATAAAGCAAAATGCTTACTCGGTATTTTCTCACCTTGGCGCCGCCAAAAAACGAAGCGCGAAAGCGAAATAAAACGCGCAGTTTAAGGAGCTTTTGAGATAGGTTCTCGCAGCTCGTCCTTTATTTTTGAAAAAAACAGCACTTCATAGCGCTCAACTTACCTTATTCAAATAGAATGCCCAACAATCGTCGAGCAGCCGCTTTATTGCCTTTGAACGCTCTTCTGCTTGCGGTTTGATTTCGAGTGCCAAAACGCAACTTTCGTCACAAGTTGGCGCGCTTGTTTTGAAAAAAAAAACATTCAAGCAAAAGCCTACAGCACTCGGTGTTCACAGGCGGTCACCCATTCAAGTACTAACCGAGCCCGACGTTGCTTAACTTCCCAGATCGGACGAGATGGGGTGCGTTCAACGTGGTATGGTCGCAGGCGATAGCGTTTTGCGAAAATGAGCTTTTTAAGCGAAGCAGCTTGCCTATGAGCTAGTTCTTTTGCAAAATCGACTCGAAACGAACTGATAAGCTGGCTGGCAAAGTATGGGCAGCGATTAAAAGCGACGACAATTAAGGGATAGCGCGAACGCAGTCCCCACCAACAGAAATTCTACGACCGAGTTATCCACATTTGAGATAATCGCGGGGGTCAACCCGGCCGAAGTGCAATGGTCGGGCCTCGCCCTGGGCCCACCGCCTACGTGATCACGGTGAAGACCCTCGTCAGGTAAGTATGAGTTTTTGCGCGCTTGCCACGAGCCTGATTGAAGCGCTTCAGTGGCACACCTGTGGTTACTTTTGCTTGCTGGCTTGCTCGAGCGCTTGGTAAGGGGAGAGCATGATTTTCCTGAAGGCCCTCCATCGCTCGCTCGCTCGCTCGAGCGCTTTTGAAATTTGAAGGCTGGCTCTAGAATGACGACCAGCAAGCAATCGTCGTCGTTTTGAAATGCAAAAGAAAAGATGCAAGAAAATCACTATTGAATCAATCGAGATTGAAATGAAACAACAAGCAAACCCGCCAGTGGCGAGTGTGGGCCGAGCCCGGAGGTACTGCAATACCGGGACAACCCGTGGGTGCGACAAAGCAAGCTTTCAATCGTCACCCTCTGTTCAAACATACGATTAATACAAGGGCCCAGCGATGCTGGCCGTCCCAGGTATTAAACTGAGAAGAACAGATACTACACTTGATCTTAGCTCTTGAGAGCCGAGAAGCGATTTCCAAGTACGAGAAATACGAATCAACACCACCGTTCCCCCTCTCTTTCTTAACCCTTTGAGGGATAATGTAACACATATGTTACATGATTGTTACATGTTATATCATTATGACGTAATAACCATTTTTCTGAAATTCATTGTAACTTTGTTGTTTCCAAACAATAAAGGAATTGTCTCAAATTTTATAAATTAGAATATTATGATCCTCAAAGGGTTAAACAATGCGTGCACGCACGCACCATCACCACACGTTGATATTCTAGATATATATCTTTAACCCGTTAAGTGCCGAATTAATTTTTCTCTTTTTGAGTCACAGTGCGTATTTAATCGCGCGTTTCGCATTTTTTTTCGTCTCGATTATTTTCGCAGCGGTCAAGTTTTTGCGGGGAAAGTCCCTGACTGGCAGTTTCAATTCGCGAGAGCGAAGTTTTGCGTGCAAGTCGTTTGACGAAGTATATATTGATTGCAGTTTCTGTAGCTGCTGTGCTGTAATGGTCGAGGTTAAAATCAAGGTACATGACTTTGAATCTCGTTTATTTTGAGGTCAAGTTTGATCCTGCTTGAAAGCGCCATTGGTAACCGGCAGGAAAGGAATAATACTACTATATGTCTCTTTCCGGCTGGGAACCGCTAGAAATTTTTGCTTTCATCATGTGTGCCAGAATAGGCCATAATTTGAACAGTTTTTTAGAGATATTACCGTTTGGGTCAAACTGCTGATTATTGTTGAAATGGAGAAATTTGCTCAACAGAATAAAGCGTTTTTTTTCCATGACCTCAGCAAAAAATGGGCTATATAATGATGCTCTTTTGATGAAGTAATACGGTACTGCATTTCGGGCTTATGATTAACACCTTGCATAAGCAGCAATGCTAGAAAGATTTCTATTTCGTTGCTGTCCGTGTCAATCCACTCTTTCGAACTTGAACGCGCCATCAAGTTGGCCAAGCGTTCCACCAAAAACTGCCTGGCGTATCGATTTGTTTCTGTAGCAGTTAGGTCTACAATTTTATTGTCAAAAAAGCTAAAATGATGTTATAAATATATTCGGAAAGCTAAAAAATAAAAATGAGATATCGTAAACAGTTATTCTACAAAACCTAAATTCTCGTACTACCGTACTTATTACGTTAAAAGTTGTCCAAATGCTATTGTTGTACCTTTTAGAGCATTTAATTAATTGGTCTGAACTGATTGAATAGACCAAGCAATGAAGGTGTTCACGCAATAGAACTTTTCTAATAAAGCAAAATGCTTACTCGGTATTTTCTCACCTTGGCGCCGCCAAAAAACGAAGCGCGAAAGCGAAATAAAACGCGCAGTTTAAGGAGCTTTTGAGATAGGTTCTCGCAGCTCGTCCTTTATTTTTGAAAAAAACAGCACTTCATAGCGCTCAACTTACCTTATTCAAATAGAATGCCCAACAATCGTCGAGCAGCCGCTTTATTGCCTTTGAACGCTCTTCTGCTTGCGGTTTGATTTCGAGTGCCAAAACGCAACTTTCGTCACAAGTTGGCGCGCTTGTTTTGAAAAAAAAAACATTCAAGCAAAAGCCTACAGCACTCGGTGTTCACAGGCGGTCACCCATTCAAGTACTAACCGAGCCCGACGTTGCTTAACTTCCCAGATCGGACGAGATGGGGTGCGTTCAACGTGGTATGGTCGCAGGCGATAGCGTTTTGCGAAAATGAGCTTTTTAAGCGAAGCAGCTTGCCTATGAGCTAGTTCTTTTGCAAAATCGACTCGAAACGAACTGATAAGCTGGCTGGCAAAGTATGGGCAGCGATTAAAAGCGACGACAATTAAGGGATAGCGCGAACGCAGTCCCCACCAACAGAAATTCTACGACCGAGTTATCCACATTTGAGATAATCGCGGGGGTCAACCCGGCCGAAGTGCAATGGTCGGGCCTCGCCCTGGGCCCACCGCCTACGTGATCACGGTGAAGACCCTCGTCAGGTAAGTATGAGTTTTTGCGCGCTTGCCACGAGCCTGATTGAAGCGCTTCAGTGGCACACCTGTGGTTACTTTTGCTTGCTGGCTTGCTCGAGCGCTTGGTAAGGGGAGAGCATGATTTTCCTGAAGGCCCTCCATCGCTCGCTCGCTCGCTCGAGCGCTTTTGAAATTTGAAGGCTGGCTCTAGAATGACGACCAGCAAGCAATCGTCGTCGTTTTGAAATGCAAAAGAAAAGATG
The DNA here is from genome assembly GCA_963675345.1 of Trididemnum clinides. Lineage (NCBI taxonomy): Eukaryota > Metazoa > Chordata > Ascidiacea > Aplousobranchia > Didemnidae > Trididemnum > Trididemnum clinides. Next base: position 46,927 of record OY776300.1, read on the forward strand.
CAAGAAAATCACTATTGAATCAATCGAGATTGAAATGAAACAACAAGCAAACCCGCCAGTGGCGAGTGTGGGCCGAGCCCGGAGGTACTGCAATACCGGGACAACCCGTGGGTGCGACAAAGCAAGCTTTCAATCGTCACCCTCTGTTCAAACATACGATTAATACAAGGGCCCAGCGATGCTGGCCGTCCCAGGTATTAAACTGAGAAGAACAGATACTACACTTGATCTTAGCTCTTGAGAGCCGAGAAGCGATTTCCAAGTACGAGAAATACGAATCAACACCACCGTTCCCCCTCTCTTTCTTAACCCTTTGAGGGATAATGTAACACATATGTTACATGATTGTTACATGTTATATCATTATGACGTAATAACCATTTTTCTGAAATTCATTGTAACTTTGTTGTTTCCAAACAATAAAGGAATTGTCTCAAATTTTATAAATTAGAATATTATGATCCTCAAAGGGTTAAACAATGCGTGCACGCACGCACCATCACCACACGTTGATATTCTAGATATATATCTTTAACCCGTTAAGTGCCGAATTAATTTTTCTCTTTTTGAGTCACAGTGCGTATTTAATCGCGCGTTTCGCATTTTTTTTCGTCTCGATTATTTTCGCAGCGGTCAAGTTTTTGCGGGGAAAGTCCCTGACTGGCAGTTTCAATTCGCGAGAGCGAAGTTTTGCGTGCAAGTCGTTTGACGAAGTATATATTGATTGCAGTTTCTGTAGCTGCTGTGCTGTAATGGTCGAGGTTAAAATCAAGGTACATGACTTTGAATCTCGTTTATTTTGAGGTCAAGTTTGATCCTGCTTGAAAGCGCCATTGGTAACCGGCAGGAAAGGAATAATACTACTATATGTCTCTTTCCGGCTGGGAACCGCTAGAAATTTTTGCTTTCATCATGTGTGCCAGAATAGGCCATAATTTGAACAGTTTTTTAGAGATATTACCGTTTGGGTCAAACTGCTGATTATTGTTGAAATGGAGAAATTTGCTCAACAGAATAAAGCGTTTTTTTTCCATGACCTCAGCAAAAAATGGGCTATATAATGATGCTCTTTTGATGAAGTAATACGGTACTGCATTTCGGGCTTATGATTAACACCTTGCATAAGCAGCAATGCTAGAAAGATTTCTATTTCGTTGCTGTCCGTGTCAATCCACTCTTTCGAACTTGAACGCGCCATCAAGTTGGCCAAGCGTTCCACCAAAAACTGCCTGGCGTATCGATTTGTTTCTGTAGCAGTTAGGTCTACAATTTTATTGTCAAAAAAGCTAAAATGATGTTATAAATATATTCGGAAAGCTAAAAAATAAAAATGAGATATCGTAAACAGTTATTCTACAAAACCTAAATTCTCGTACTACCGTACTTATTACGTTAAAAGTTGTCCAAATGCTATTGTTGTACCTTTTAGAGCATTTAATTAATTGGTCTGAACTGATTGAATAGACCAAGCAATGAAGGTGTTCACGCAATAGAACTTTTCTAATAAAGCAAAATGCTTACTCGGTATTTTCTCACCTTGGCGCCGCCAAAAAACGAAGCGCGAAAGCGAAATAAAACGCGCAGTTTAAGGAGCTTTTGAGATAGGTTCTCGCAGCTCGTCCTTTATTTTTGAAAAAAACAGCACTTCATAGCGCTCAACTTACCTTATTCAAATAGAATGCCCAACAATCGTCGAGCAGCCGCTTTATTGCCTTTGAACGCTCTTCTGCTTGCGGTTTGATTTCGAGTGCCAAAACGCAACTTTCGTCACAAGTTGGCGCGCTTGTTTTGAAAAAAAAAACATTCAAGCAAAAGCCTACAGCACTCGGTGTTCACAGGCGGTCACCCATTCAAGTACTAACCGAGCCCGACGTTGCTTAACTTCCCAGATCGGACGAGATGGGGTGCGTTCAACGTGGTATGGTCGCAGGCGATAGCGTTTTGCGAAAATGAGCTTTTTAAGCGAAGCAGCTTGCCTATGAGCTAGTTCTTTTGCAAAATCGACTCGAAACGAACTGATAAGCTGGCTGGCAAAGTATGGGCAGCGATTAAAAGCGACGACAATTAAGGGATAGCGCGAACGCAGTCCCCACCAACAGAAATTCTACGACCGAGTTATCCACATTTGAGATAATCGCGGGGGTCAACCCGGCCGAAGTGCAATGGTCGGGCCTCGCCCTGGGCCCACCGCCTACGTGATCACGGTGAAGACCCTCGTCAGGTAAGTATGAGTTTTTGCGCGCTTGCCACGAGCCTGATTGAAGCGCTTCAGTGGCACACCTGTGGTTACTTTTGCTTGCTGGCTTGCTCGAGCGCTTGGTAAGGGGAGAGCATGATTTTCCTGAAGGCCCTCCATCGCTCGCTCGCTCGCTCGAGCGCTTTTGAAATTTGAAGGCTGGCTCTAGAATGACGACCAGCAAGCAATCGTCGTCGTTTTGAAATGCAAAAGAAAAGATGCAAGAAAATCACTATTGAATCAATCGAGATTGAAATGAAACAACAAGCAAACCCGCCAGTGGCGAGTGTGGGCCGAGCCCGGAGGTACTGCAATACCGGGACAACCCGTGGGTGCGACAAAGCAAGCTTTCAATCGTCACCCTCTGTTCAAACATACGATTAATACAAGGGCCCAGCGATGCTGGCCGTCCCAGGTATTAAACTGAGAAGAACAGATACTACACTTGATCTTAGCTCTTGAGAGCCGAGAAGCGATTTCCAAGTACGAGAAATACGAATCAACACCACCGTTCCCCCTCTCTTTCTTAACCCTTTGAGGGATAATGTAACACATATGTTACATGATTGTTACATGTTATATCATTATGACGTAATAACCATTTTTCTGAAATTCATTGTAACTTTGTTGTTTCCAAACAATAAAGGAATTGTCTCAAATTTTATAAATTAGAATATTATGATCCTCAAAGGGTTAAACAATGCGTGCACGCACGCACCATCACCACACGTTGATATTCTAGATATATATCTTTAACCCGTTAAGTGCCGAATTAATTTTTCTCTTTTTGAGTCACAGTGCGTATTTAATCGCGCGTTTCGCATTTTTTTTCGTCTCGATTATTTTCGCAGCGGTCAAGTTTTTGCGGGGAAAGTCCCTGACTGGCAGTTTCAATTCGCGAGAGCGAAGTTTTGCGTGCAAGTCGTTTGACGAAGTATATATTGATTGCAGTTTCTGTAGCTGCTGTGCTGTAATGGTCGAGGTTAAAATCAAGGTACATGACTTTGAATCTCGTTTATTTTGAGGTCAAGTTTGATCCTGCTTGAAAGCGCCATTGGTAACCGGCAGGAAAGGAATAATACTACTATATGTCTCTTTCCGGCTGGGAACCGCTAGAAATTTTTGCTTTCATCATGTGTGCCAGAATAGGCCATAATTTGAACAGTTTTTTAGAGATATTACCGTTTGGGTCAAACTGCTGATTATTGTTGAAATGGAGAAATTTGCTCAACAGAATAAAGCGTTTTTTTTCCATGACCTCAGCAAAAAATGGGCTATATAATGATGCTCTTTTGATGAAGTAGTACGGTACTGCATTTCGGGCTTATGATTAACACCTTGCATAAGCAGCAATGCTAGAAAGATTTCTATTTCGTTGCTGTCCGTGTCAATCCACTCTTTCGAACTTGAACGCGCCATCAAGTTGGCCAAGCGTTCCACCAAAAACTGCCTGGCGTATCGATTTGTTTCTGTAGCAGTTAGGTCTACAATTTTATTGTCAAAAAAGCTAAAATGATGTTATAAATATATTCGGAAAGCTAAAAAATAAAAATGAGATATCGTAAACAGTTATTCTACAAAACCTAAATTCTCGTACTACCGTACTTATTACGTTAAAAGTTGTCCAAATGCTATTGTTGTACCTTTTAGAGCATTTAATTAATTGGTCTGAACTGATTGAATAGACCAAGCAATGAAGGTGTTCACGCAATAGAACTTTTCTAATAAAGCAAAATGCTTACTCGGTATTTTCTCACCTTGGCGCCGCCAAAAAACGAAGCGCGAAAGCGAAATAAAACGCGCAGTTTAAGGAGCTTTTGAGATAGGTTCTCGCAGCTCGTCCTTTATTTTTGAAAAAAACAGCACTTCATAGCGCTCAACTTACCTTATTCAAATAGAATGCCCAACAATCGTCGAGCAGCCGCTTTATTGCCTTTGAACGCTCTTCTGCTTGCGGTTTGATTTCGAGTGCCAAAACGCAACTTTCGTCACAAGTTGGCGCGCTTGTTTTGAAAAAAAAAACATTCAAGCAAAAGCCTACAGCACTCGGTGTTCACAGGCGGTCACCCATTCAAGTACTAACCGAGCCCGACGTTGCTTAACTTCCCAGATCGGACGAGATGGGGTGCGTTCAACGTGGTATGGTCGCAGGCGATAGCGTTTTGCGAAAATGAGCTTTTTAAGCGAAGCAGCTTGCCTATGAGCTAGTTCTTTTGCAAAATCGACTCGAAACGAACTGATAAGCTGGCTGGCAAAGTATGGGCAGCGATTAAAAGCGACGACAATTAAGGGATAGCGCGAACGCAGTCCCCACCAACAGAAATTCTACGACCGAGTTATCCACATTTGAGATAATCGCGGGGGTCAACCCGGCCGAAGTGCAATGGTCGGGCCTCGCCCTGGGCCCACCGCCTACGTGATCACGGTGAAGACCCTCGTCAGGTAAGTATGAGTTTTTGCGCGCTTGCCACGAGCCTGATTGAAGCGCTTCAGTGGCACACCTGTGGTTACTTTTGCTTGCTGGCTTGCTCGAGCGCTTGGTAAGGGGAGAGCATGATTTTCCTGAAGGCCCTCCATCGCTCGCTTGCTCGCTCGAGCGCTTTTGAAATTTGAAGGCTGGCTCTAGAATGACGACCAGCAAGCAATCGTCGTCGTTTTGAAATGCAAAAGAAAAGATGCAAGAAAATCACTATTGAATCAATCGAGATTGAAATGAAACAACAAGCAAACCCGCCAGTGGCGAGTGTGGGCCGAGCCCGGAGGTACTGCAATACCGGGACAACCCGTGGGTGCGACAAAGCAAGCTTTCAATCGTCACCCTCTGTTCAAACATACGATTAATACAAGGGCCCAGCGATGCTGGCCGTCCCAGGTATTAAACTGAGAAGAACAGATACTACACTTGATCTTAGCTCTTGAGAGCCGAGAAGCGATTTCCAAGTACGAGAAATACGAATCAACACCACCGTTCCCCCTCTCTTTCTTAACCCTTTGAGGGATAATGTAACACATATGTTACATGATTGTTACATGTTATATCATTATGACGTAATAACCATTTTTCTGAAATTCATTGTAACTTTGTTGTTTCCAAACAATAAAGGAATTGTCTCAAATTTTATAAATTAGAATATTATGATCCTCAAAGGGTTAAACAATGCGTGCACGCACGCACCATCACCACACGTTGATATTCTAGATATATATCTTTAACCCGTTAAGTGCCGAATTAATTTTTCTCTTTTTGAGTCACAGTGCGTATTTAATCGCGCGTTTCGCATTTTTTTTCGTCTCGATTATTTTCGCAGCGGTCAAGTTTTTGCGGGGAAAGTCCCTGACTGGCAGTTTCAATTCGCGAGAGCGAAGTTTTGCGTGCAAGTCGTTTGACGAAGTATATATTGATTGCAGTTTCTGTAGCTGCTGTGCTGTAATGGTCGAGGTTAAAATCAAGGTACATGACTTTGAATCTCGTTTATTTTGAGGTCAAGTTTGATCCTGCTTGAAAGCGCCATTGGTAACCGGCAGGAAAGGAATAATACTACTATATGTCTCTTTCCGGCTGGGAACCGCTAGAAATTTTTGCTTTCATCATGTGTGCCAGAATAGGCCATAATTTGAACAGTTTTTTAGAGATATTACCGTTTGGGTCAAACTGCTGATTATTGTTGAAATGGAGAAATTTGCTCAACAGAATAAAGCGTTTTTTTTCCATGACCTCAGCAAAAAATGGGCTATATAATGATGCTCTTTTGATGAAGTAGTACGGTACTGCATTTCGGGCTTATGATTAGCACCTTGCATAAGCAGCAATGCTAGAAAGATTTCTATTTCGTTGCTGTCCGTGTCAATCCACTCTTTCGAACTTGAACGCGCCATCAAGTTGGCCAAGCGTTCCACCAAAAACTGCCTGGCGTATCGATTTGTTTCTGTAGCAGTTAGGTCTACAATTTTATTGTCAAAAAAGCTAAAATGATGTTATAAATATATTCGGAAAGCTAAAAAATAAAAATGAGATATCGTAAACAGTTATTCTACAAAACCTAAATTCTCGTACTACCGTACTTATTACGTTAAAAGTTGTCCAAATGCTATTGTTGTACCTTTTAGAGCATTTAATTAATTGGTCTGAACTGATTGAATAGACCAAGCAATGAAGGTGTTCACGCAATAGAACTTTTCTAATAAAGCAAAATGCTTACTCGGTATTTTCTCACCTTGGCGCCGCCAAAAAACGAAGCGCGAAAGCGAAATAAAACGCGCAGTTTAAGGAGCTTTTGAGATAGGTCCTCGCAGCTCGTCCTTTATTTTTGAAAAAAACAGCACTTCATAGCGCTCAACTTACCTTATTCAAATAGAATGCCCAACAATCGTCGAGCAGCCGCTTTATTGCCTTTGAACGCTCTTCTGCTTGCGGTTTGATTTCGAGTGCCAAAACGCAACTTTCGTCACAAGTTGGCGCGCTTGTTTTGAAAAAAAAAACATTCAAGCAAAAGCCTACAGCACTCGGTGTTCACAGGCGGTCACCCATTCAAGTACTAACCGAGCCCGACGTTGCTTAACTTCCCAGATCGGACGAGATGGGGTGCGTTCAACGTGGTATGGTCGCAGGCGATAGCGTTTTGCGAAAACGAGCTTTTTAAGCGAAGCAGCTTGCCTATGAGCTAGTTCTTTTGCAAAATCGACTCGAAACGAACTGATAAGCTGGCTGGCAAAGTATGGGCAGCGATTAAAAGCGACGACAATTAAGGGATAGCGCGAACGCAGTCCCCACCAACAGAAATTCTACGACCGAGTTATCCACATTTGAGATAATCGCGGGGGTCAACCCGGCCGAAGTGCAATGGTCGGGCCTCGCCCTGGGCCCACCGCCTACGTGATCACGGTGAAGACCCTCGTCAGGTAAGTATGAGTTTTTGCGCGCTTGCCACGAGCCTGATTGAAGCGCTTCAGTGGCACACCTGTGGTTACTTTTGCTTGCTGGCTTGCTCGAGCGCTTGGTAAGGGGAGAGCATGATTTTCCTGAAGGCCCTCCATCGCTCGCTCGCTCGCTCGAGCGCTTTTGAAATTTGAAGGCTGGCTCTAGAATGACGACCAGCAAGCAATCGTCGTCGTTTTGAAATGCAAAAGAAAAGATGCAAGAAAATCACTATTGAATCAATCGAGATTGAAATGAAACAACAAGCAAACCCGCCAGTGGCGAGTGTGGGCCGAGCCCGGAGGTACTGCAATACCGGGACAACCCGTGGGTGCGACAAAGCAAGCTTTCAATCGTCACCCTCTGTTCAAACATACGATTAATACAAGGGCCCAGCGATGCTGGCCGTCCCAGGTATTAAACTGAGAAGAACAGATACTACACTTGATCTTAGCTCTTGAGAGCCGAGAAGCGATTTCCAAGTACGAGAAATACGAATCAACACCACCGTTCCCCCTCTCTTTCTTAACCCTTTGAGGGATAATGTAACACATATGTTACATGATTGTTACATGTTATATCATTATGACGTAATAACCATTTTTCTGAAATTCATTGTAACTTTGTTGTTTCCAAACAATAAAGGAATTGTCTCAAATTTTATAAATTAGAATATTATGATCCTCAAAGGGTTAAACAATGCGTGCACGCACGCACCATCACCACACGTTGATATTCTAGATATATATCTTTAACCCGTTAAGTGCCGAATTAATTTTTCTCTTTTTGAGTCACAGTGCGTATTTAATCGCGCGTTTCGCATTTTTTTTCGTCTCGATTATTTTCGCAGCGGTCAAGTTTTTGCGGGGAAAGTCCCTGACTGGCAGTTTCAATTCGCGAGAGCGAAGTTTTGCGTGCAAGTCGTTTGACGAAGTATATATTGATTGCAGTTTCTGTAGCTGCTGTGCTGTAATGGTCGAGGTTAAAATCAAGGTACATGACTTTGAATCTCGTTTATTTTGAGGTCAAGTTTGATCCTGCTTGAAAGCGCCATTGGTAACCGGCAGGAAAGGAATAATACTACTATATGTCTCTTTCCGGCTGGGAACCGCTAGAAATTTTTGCTTTCATCATGTGTGCCAGAATAGGCCATAATTTGAACAGTTTTTTAGAGATATTACCGTTTGGGTCAAACTGCTGATTATTGTTGAAATGGAGAAATTTGCTCAACAGAATAAAGCGTTTTTTTTCCATGACCTCAGCAAAAAATGGGCTATATAATGATGCTCTTTTGATGAAGTAGTACGGTACTGCATTTCGGGCTTATGATTAACACCTTGCATAAGCAGCAATGCTAGAAAGATTTCTATTTCGTTGCTGTCCGTGTCAATCCACTCTTTCGAACTTGAACGCGCCATCAAGTTGGCCAAGCGTTCCACCAAAAACTGCCTGGCGTATCGATTTGTTTCTGTAGCAGTTAGGTCTACAATTTTATTGTCAAAAAAGCTAAAATGATGTTATAAATATATTCGGAAAGCTAAAAAATAAAAATGAGATATCGTAAACAGTTATTCTACAAAACCTAAATTCTCGTACTACCGTACTTATTACGTTAAAAGTTGTCCAAATGCTATTGTTGTACCTTTTAGAGCATTTAATTAATTGGTCTGAACTGATTGAATAGACCAAGCAATGAAGGTGTTCACGCAATAGAACTTTTCTAATAAAGCAAAATGCTTACTCGGTATTTTCTCACCTTGGCGCCGCCAAAAAACGAAGCGCGAAAGCGAAATAAAACGCGCAGTTTAAGGAGCTTTTGAGATAGGTCCTCGCAGCTCGTCCTTTATTTTTGAAAAAAACAGCACTTCATAGCGCTCAACTTACCTTATTCAAATAGAATGCCCAACAATCGTCGAGCAGCCGCTTTATTGCCTTTGAACGCTCTTCTGCTTGCGGTTTGATTTCGAGTGCCAAAACGCAACTTTCGTCACAAGTTGGCGCGCTTGTTTTGAAAAAAAAAACATTCAAGCAAAAGCCTACAGCACTCGGTGTTCACAGGCGGTCACCCATTCAAGTACTAACCGAGCCCGACGTTGCTTAACTTCCCAGATCGGACGAGATGGGGTGCGTTCAACGTGGTATGGTCGCAGGCGATAGCGTTTTGCGAAAACGAGCTTTTTAAGCGAAGCAGCTTGCCTATGAGCTAGTTCTTTTGCAAAATCGACTCGAAACGAACTGATAAGCTGGCTGGCAAAGTATGGGCAGCGATTAAAAGCGACGACAATTAAGGGATAGCGCGAACGCAGTCCCCACCAACAGAAATTCTACGACCGAGTTATCCACATTTGAGATAATCGCGGGGGTCAACCCGGCCGAAGTGCAATGGTCGGGCCTCGCCCTGGGCCCACCGCCTACGTGATCACGGTGAAGACCCTCGTCAGGTAAGTATGAGTTTTTGCGCGCTTGCCACGAGCCTGATTGAAGCGCTTCAGTGGCACACCTGTGGTTACTTTTGCTTGCTGGCTTGCTCGAGCGCTTGGTAAGGGGAGAGCATGATTTTCCTGAAGGCCCTCCATCGCTCGCTCGCTCGCTCGAGCGCTTTTGAAATTTGAAGGCTGGCTCTAGAATGACGACCAGCAAGCAATCGTCGTCGTTTTGAAATGCAAAAGAAAAGATGCAAGAAAATCACTATTGAATCAATCGAGATTGAAATGAAACAACAAGCAAACCCGCCAGTGGCGAGTGTGGGCCGAGCCCGGAGGTACTGCAATACCGGGACAACCCGTGGGTGCGACAAAGCAAGCTTTCAATCGTCACCCTCTGTTCAAACATACGATTAATACAAGGGCCCAGCGATGCTGGCCGTCCCAGGTATTAAACTGAGAAGAACAGATACTACACTTGATCTTAGCTCTTGAGAGCCGAGAAGCGATTTCCAAGTACGAGAAATACGAATCAACACCACCGTTCCCCCTCTCTTTCTTAACCCTTTGAGGGATAATGTAACACATATGTTACATGATTGTTACATGTTATATCATTATGACGTAATAACCATTTTTCTGAAATTCATTGTAACTTTGTTGTTTCCAAACAATAAAGGAATTGTCTCAAATTTTATAAATTAGAATATTATGATCCTCAAAGGGTTAAACAATGCGTGCACGCACGCACCATCACCACACGTTGATATTCTAGATATATATCTTTAACCCGTTAAGTGCCGAATTAATTTTTCTCTTTTTGAGTCACAGTGCGTATTTAATCGCGCGTTTCGCATTTTTTTTCGTCTCGATTATTTTCGCAGCGGTCAAGTTTTTGCGGGGAAAGTCCCTGACTGGCAGTTTCAATTCGCGAGAGCGAAGTTTTGCGTGCAAGTCGTTTGACGAAGTATATATTGATTGCAGTTTCTGTAGCTGCTGTGCTGTAATGGTCGAGGTTAAAATCAAGGTACATGACTTTGAATCTCGTTTATTTTGAGGTCAAGTTTGATCCTGCTTGAAAGCGCCATTGGTAACCGGCAGGAAAGGAATAATACTACTATATGTCTCTTTCCGGCTGGGAACCGCTAGAAATTTTTGCTTTCATCATGTGTGCCAGAATAGGCCATAATTTGAACAGTTTTTTAGAGATATTACCGTTTGGGTCAAACTGCTGATTATTGTTGAAATGGAGAAATTTGCTCAACAGAATAAAGCGTTTTTTTTCCATGACCTCAGCAAAAAATGGGCTATATAATGATGCTCTTTTGATGAAGTAGTACGGTACTGCATTTCGGGCTTATGATTAACACCTTGCATAAGCAGCAATGCTAGAAAGATTTCTATTTCGTTGCTGTCCGTGTCAATCCACTCTTTCGAACTTGAACGCGCCATCAAGTTGGCCAAGCGTTCCACCAAAAACTGCCTGGCGTATCGATTTGTTTCTGTAGCAGTTAGGTCTACAATTTTATTGTCAAAAAAGCTAAAATGATGTTATAAATATATTCGGAAAGCTAAAAAATAAAAATGAGATATCGTAAACAGTTATTCTACAAAACCTAAATTCTCGTACTACCGTACTTATTACGTTAAAAGTTGTCCAAATGCTATTGTTGTACCTTTTAGAGCATTTAATTAATTGGTCTGAACTGATTGAATAGACCAAGCAATGAAGGTGTTCACGCAATAGAACTTTTCTAATAAAGCAAAATGCTTACTCGGTATTTTCTCACCTTGGCGCCGCCAAAAAACGAAGCGCGAAAGCGAAATAAAACGCGCAGTTTAAGGAGCTTTTGAGATAGGTTCTCGCAGCTCGTCCTTTATTTTTGAAAAAAACAGCACTTCATAGCGCTCAACTTACCTTATTCAAATAGAATGCCCAACAATCGTCGAGCAGCCGCTTTATTGCCTTTGAACGCTCTTCTGCTTGCGGTTTGATTTCGAGTGCCAAAACGCAACTTTCGTCACAAGTTGGCGCGCTTGTTTTGAAAAAAAAAACATTCAAGCAAAAGCCTACAGCACTCGGTGTTCACAGGCGGTCACCCATTCAAGTACTAACCGAGCCCGACGTTGCTTAACTTCCCAGATCGGACGAGATGGGGTGCGTTCAACGTGGTATGGTCGCAGGCGATAGCGTTTTGCGAAAATGAGCTTTTTAAGCGAAGCAGCTTGCCTATGAGCTAGTTCTTTTGCAAAATCGACTCGAAACGAACTGATAAGCTGGCTGGCAAAGTATGGGCAGCGATTAAAAGCGACGACAATTAAGGGATAGCGCGAACGCAGTCCCCACCAACAGAAATTCTACGACCGAGTTATCCACATTTGAGATAATCGCGGGGGTCAACCCGGCCGAAGTGCAATGGTCGGGCCTCGCCCTGGGCCCACCGCCTACGTGATCACGGTGAAGACCCTCGTCAGGTAAGTATGAGTTTTTGCGCGCTTGCCACGAGCCTGATTGAAGCGCTTCAGTGGCACACCTGTGGTTACTTTTGCTTGCTGGCTTGCTCGAGCGCTTGGTAAGGGGAGAGCATGATTTTCCTGAAGGCCCTCCATCGCTCGCTCGCTCGCTCGAGCGCTTTTGAAATTTGAAGGCTGGCTCTAGAATGACGACCAGCAAGCAATCGTCGTCGTTTTGAAATGCAAAAGAAAAGATGCAAGAAAATCACTATTGAATCAATCGAGATTGAAATGAAACAACAAGCAAACCCGCCAGTGGCGAGTGTGGGCCGAGCCCGGAGGTACTGCAATACCGGGACAACCCGTGGGTGCGACAAAGCAAGCTTTCAATCGTCACCCTCTGTTCAAACATACGATTAATACAAGGGCCCAGCGATGCTGGCCGTCCCAGGTATTAAACTGAGAAGAACAGATACTACACTTGATCTTAGCTCTTGAGAGCCGAGAAGCGATTTCCAAGTACGAGAAATACGAATCAACACCACCGTTCCCCCTCTCTTTCTTAACCCTTTGAGGGATAATGTAACACATATGTTACATGATTGTTACATGTTATATCATTATGACGTAATAACCATTTTTCTGAAATTCATTGTAACTTTGTTGTTTCCAAACAATAAAGGAATTGTCTCAAATTTTATAAATTAGAATATTATGATCCTCAAAGGGTTAAACAATGCGTGCACGCACGCACCATCACCACACGTTGATATTCTAGATATATATCTTTAACCCGTTAAGTGCCGAATTAATTTTTCTCTTTTTGAGTCACAGTGCGTATTTAATCGCGCGTTTCGCATTTTTTTTCGTCTCGATTATTTTCGCAGCGGTCAAGTTTTTGCGGGGAAAGTCCCTGACTGGCAGTTTCAATTCGCGAGAGCGAAGTTTTGCGTGCAAGTCGTTTGACGAAGTATATATTGATTGCAGTTTCTGTAGCTGCTGTGCTGTAATGGTCGAGGTTAAAATCAAGGTACATGACTTTGAATCTCGTTTATTTTGAGGTCAAGTTTGATCCTGCTTGAAAGCGCCATTGGTAACCGGCAGGAAAGGAATAATACTACTATATGTCTCTTTCCGGCTGGGAACCGCTAGAAATTTTTGCTTTCATCATGTGTGCCAGAATAGGCCATAATTTGAACAGTTTTTTAGAGATATTACCGTTTGGGTCAAACTGCTGATTATTGTTGAAATGGAGAAATTTGCTCAACAGAATAAAGCGTTTTTTTTCCATGACCTCAGCAAAAAATGGGCTATATAATGATGCTCTTTTGATGAAGTAGTACGGTACTGCATTTCGGGCTTATGATTAGCACCTTGCATAAGCAGCAATGCTAGAAAGATTTCTATTTCGTTGCTGTCCGTGTCAATCCACTCTTTCGAACTTGAACGCGCCATCAAGTTGGCCAAGCGTTCCACCAAAAACTGCCTGGCGTATCGATTTGTTTCTGTAGCAGTTAGGTCTACAATTTTATTGTCAAAAAAGCTAAAATGATGTTATAAATATATTCGGAAAGCTAAAAAATAAAAATGAGATATCGTAAACAGTTATTCTACAAAACCTAAATTCTCGTACTACCGTACTTATTACGTTAAAAGTTGTCCAAATGCTATTGTTGTACCTTTTAGAGCATTTAATTAATTGGTCTGAACTGATTGAATAGACCAAGCAATGAAGGTGTTCACGCAATAGAACTTTTCTAATAAAGCAAAATGCTTACTCGGTATTTTCTCACCTTGGCGCCGCCAAAAAACGAAGCGCGAAAGCGAAATAAAACGCGCAGTTTAAGGAGCTTTTGAGATAGGTCCTCGCAGCTCGTCCTTTATTTTTGAAAAAAACAGCACTTCATAGCGCTCAACTTACCTTATTCAAATAGAATGCCCAACAATCGTCGAGCAGCCGCTTTATTGCCTTTGAACGCTCTTCTGCTTGCGGTTTGATTTCGAGTGCCAAAACGCAACTTTCGTCACAAGTTGGCGCGCTTGTTTTGAAAAAAAAAACATTCAAGCAAAAGCCTACAGCACTCGGTGTTCACAGGCGGTCACCCATTCAAGTACTAACCGAGCCCGACGTTGCTTAACTTCCCAGATCGGACGAGATGGGGTGCGTTCAACGTGGTATGGTCGCAGGCGATAGCGTTTTGCGAAAACGAGCTTTTTAAGCGAAGCAGCTTGCCTATGAGCTAGTTCTTTTGCAAAATCGACTCGAAACGAACTGATAAGCTGGCTGGCAAAGTATGGGCAGCGATTAAAAGCGACGACAATTAAGGGATAGCGCGAACGCAGTCCCCACCAACAGAAATTCTACGACCGAGTTATCCACATTTGAGATAATCGCGGGGGTCAACCCGGCCGAAGTGCAATGGTCGGGCCTCGCCCTGGGCCCACCGCCTACGTGATCACGGTGAAGACCCTCGTCAGGTAAGTATGAGTTTTTGCGCGCTTGCCACGAGCCTGATTGAAGCGCTTCAGTGGCACACCTGTGGTTACTTTTGCTTGCTGGCTTGCTCGAGCGCTTGGTAAGGGGAGAGCATGATTTTCCTGAAGGCCCTCCATCGCTCGCTCGCTCGCTCGAGCGCTTTTGAAATTTGAAGGCTGGCTCTAGAATGACGACCAGCAAGCAATCGTCGTCGTTTTGAAATGCAAAAGAAAAGATGCAAGAAAATCACTATTGAATCAATCGAGATTGAAATGAAACAACAAGCAAACCCGCCAGTGGCGAGTGTGGGCCGAGCCCGGAGGTACTGCAATACCGGGACAACCCGTGGGTGCGACAAAGCAAGCTTTCAATCGTCACCCTCTGTTCAAACATACGATTAATACAAGGGCCCAGCGATGCTGGCCGTCCCAGGTATTAAACTGAGAAGAACAGATACTACACTTGATCTTAGCTCTTGAGAGCCGAGAAGCGATTTCCAAGTACGAGAAATACGAATCAACACCACCGTTCCCCCTCTCTTTCTTAACCCTTTGAGGGATAATGTAACACATATGTTACATGATTGTTACATGTTATATCATTATGACGTAATAACCATTTTTCTGAAATTCATTGTAACTTTGTTGTTTCCAAACAATAAAGGAATTGTCTCAAATTTTATAAATTAGAATATTATGATCCTCAAAGGGTTAAACAATGCGTGCACGCACGCACCATCACCACACGTTGATATTCTAGATATATATCTTTAACCCGTTAAGTGCCGAATTAATTTTTCTCTTTTTGAGTCACAGTGCGTATTTAATCGCGCGTTTCGCATTTTTTTTCGTCTCGATTATTTTCGCAGCGGTCAAGTTTTTGCGGGGAAAGTCCCTGACTGGCAGTTTCAATTCGCGAGAGCGAAGTTTTGCGTGCAAGTCGTTTGACGAAGTATATATTGATTGCAGTTTCTGTAGCTGCTGTGCTGTAATGGTCGAGGTTAAAATCAAGGTACATGACTTTGAATCTCGTTTATTTTGAGGTCAAGTTTGATCCTGCTTGAAAGCGCCATTGGTAACCGGCAGGAAAGGAATAATACTACTATATGTCTCTTTCCGGCTGGGAACCGCTAGAAATTTTTGCTTTCATCATGTGTGCCAGAATAGGCCATAATTTGAACAGTTTTTTAGAGATATTACCGTTTGGATCAAACTGCTGATTATTGTTGAAATGGAGAAATTTGCTCAACAGAATAAAGCGTTTTTTTTCCATGACCTCAGCAAAAAATGGGCTATATAATGATGCTCTTTTGATGAAGTAGTACGGTACTGCATTTCGGGCTTATGATTAACACCTTGCATAAGCAGCAATGCTAGAAAGATTTCTATTTCGTTGCTGTCCGTGTCAATCCACTCTTTCGAACTTGAACGCGCCATCAAGTTGGCCAAGCGTTCCACCAAAAACTGCCTGGCGTATCGATTTGTTTCTGTAGCAGTTAGGTCTACAATTTTATTGTCAAAAAAGCTAAAATGATGTTATAAATATATTCGGAAAGCTAAAAAATAAAAATGAGATATCGTAAACAGTTATTCTACAAAACCTAAATTCTCGTACTACCGTACTTATTACGTTAAAAGTTGTCCAAATGCTATTGTTGTACCTTTTAGAGCATTTAATTAATTGGTCTGAACTGATTGAATAGACCAAGCAATGAAGGTGTTCACGCAATAGAACTTTTCTAATAAAGCAAAATGCTTACTCGGTATTTTCTCACCTTGGCGCCGCCAAAAAACGAAGCGCGAAAGCGAAATAAAACGCGCAGTTTAAGGAGCTTTTGAGATAGGTCCTCGCAGCTCGTCCTTTATTTTTGAAAAAAACAGCACTTCATAGCGCTCAACTTACCTTATTCAAACAGAATGCCCAACAATCGTCGAGCAGCCGCTTTATTGCCTTTGAACGCTCTTCTGCTTGCGGTTTGATTTCGAGTGCCAAAACGCAACTTTCGTCACAAGTTGGCGCGCTTGTTTTGAAAAAAAAAACATTCAAGCAAAAGCCTACAGCACTCGGTGTTCACAGGCGGTCACCCATTCAAGTACTAACCGAGCCCGACGTTGCTTAACTTCCCAGATCGGACGAGATGGGGTGCGTTCAACGTGGTATGGTCGCAGGCGATAGCGTTTTGCGAAAATGAGCTTTTTAAGCGAAGCAGCTTGCCTATGAGCTAGTTCTTTTGCAAAATCGACTCGAAACGAACTGATAAGCTGGCTGGCAAAGTATGGGCAGCGATTAAAAGCGACGACAATTAAGGGATAGCGCGAACGCAGTCCCCACCAACAGAAATTCTACGACCGAGTTATCCACATTTGAGATAATCGCGGGGGTCAACCCGGCCGAAGTGCAATGGTCGGGCCTCGCCCTGGGCCCACCGCCTACGTGATCACGGTGAAGACCCTCGTCAGGTAAGTATGAGTTTTTGCGCGCTTGCCACGAGCCTGATTGAAGCGCTTCAGTGGCACACCTGTGGTTACTTTTGCTTGCTGGCTTGCTCGAGCGCTTGGTAAGGGGAGAGCATGATTTTCCTGAAGGCCCTCCATCGCTCGCTCGCTCGCTCGAGCGCTTTTGAAATTTGAAGGCTGGCTCTAGAATGACGACCAGCAAGCAATCGTCGTCGTTTTGAAATGCAAAAGAAAAGATGCAAGAAAATCACTATTGAATCAATCGAGATTGAAATGAAACAACAAGCAAACCCGCCAGTGGCGAGTGTGGGCCGAGCCCGGAGGTACTGCAATACCGGGACAACCCGTGGGTGCGACAAAGCAAGCTTTCAATCGTCACCCTCTGTTCAAACATACGATTAATACAAGGGCCCAGCGATGCTGGCCGTCCCAGGTATTAAACTGAGAAGAACAGATACTACACTTGATCTTAGCTCTTGAGAGCCGAGAAGCGATTTCCAAGTACGAGAAATACGAATCAACACCACCGTTCCCCCTCTCTTTCTTAACCCTTTGAGGGATAATGTAACACATATGTTACATGATTGTTACATGTTATATCATTATGACGTAATAACCATTTTTCTGAAATTCATTGTAACTTTGTTGTTTCCAAACAATAAAGGAATTGTCTCAAATTTTATAAATTAGAATATTATGATCCTCAAAGGGTTAAACAATGCGTGCACGCACGCACCATCACCACACGTTGATATTCTAGATATATATCTTTAACCCGTTAAGTGCCGAATTAATTTTTCTCTTTTTGAGTCACAGTGCGTATTTAATCGCGCGTTTCGCATTTTTTTTCGTCTCGATTATTTTCGCAGCGGTCAAGTTTTTGCGGGGAAAGTCCCTGACTGGCAGTTTCAATTCGCGAGAGCGAAGTTTTGCGTGCAAGTCGTTTGACGAAGTATATATTGATTGCAGTTTCTGTAGCTGCTGTGCTGTAATGGTCGAGGTTAAAATCAAGGTACATGACTTTGAATCTCGTTTATTTTGAGGTCAAGTTTGATCCTGCTTGAAAGCGCCATTGGTAACCGGCAGGAAAGGAATAATACTACTATATGTCTCTTTCCGGCTGGGAACCGCTAGAAATTTTTGCTTTCATCATGTGTGCCAGAATAGGCCATAATTTGAACAGTTTTTTAGAGATATTACCGTTTGGGTCAAACTGCTGATTATTGTTGAAATGGAGAAATTTGCTCAACAGAATAAAGCGTTTTTTTTCCATGACCTCAGCAAAAAATGGGCTATATAATGATGCTCTTTTGATGAAGTAGTACGGTACTGCATTTCGGGCTTATGATTAGCACCTTGCATAAGCAGCAATGCTAGAAAGATTTCTATTTCGTTGCTGTCCGTGTCAATCCACTCTTTCGAACTTGAACGCGCCATCAAGTTGGCCAAGCGTTCCACCAAAAACTGCCTGGCGTATCGATTTGTTTCTGTAGCAGTTAGGTCTACAATTTTATTGTCAAAAAAGCTAAAATGATGTTATAAATATATTCGGAAAGCTAAAAAATAAAAATGAGATATCGTAAACAGTTATTCTACAAAACCTAAATTCTCGTACTACCGTACTTATTACGTTAAAAGTTGTCCAAATGCTATTGTTGTACCTTTTAGAGCATTTAATTAATTGGTCTGAACTGATTGAATAGACCAAGCAATGAAGGTGTTCACGCAATAGAACTTTTCTAATAAAGCAAAATGCTTACTCGGTATTTTCTCACCTTGGCGCCGCCAAAAAACGAAGCGCGAAAGCGAAATAAAACGCGCAGTTTAAGGAGCTTTTGAGATAGGTCCTCGCAGCTCGTCCTTTATTTTTGAAAAAAACAGCACTTCATAGCGCTCAACTTACCTTATTCAAATAGAATGCCCAACAATCGTCGAGCAGCCGCTTTATTGCCTTTGAACGCTCTTCTGCTTGCGGTTTGATTTCGAGTGCCAAAACGCAACTTTCGTCACAAGTTGGCGCGCTTGTTTTGAAAAAAAAAACATTCAAGCAAAAGCCTACAGCACTCGGTGTTCACAGGCGGTCACCCATTCAAGTACTAACCGAGCCCGACGTTGCTTAACTTCCCAGATCGGACGAGATGGGGTGCGTTCAACGTGGTATGGTCGCAGGCGATAGCGTTTTGCGAAAACGAGCTTTTTAAGCGAAGCAGCTTGCCTATGAGCTAGTTCTTTTGCAAAATCGACTCGAAACGAACTGATAAGCTGGCTGGCAAAGTATGGGCAGCGATTAAAAGCGACGACAATTAAGGGATAGCGCGAACGCAGTCCCCACCAACAGAAATTCTACGACCGAGTTATCCACATTTGAGATAATCGCGGGGGTCAACCCGGCCGAAGTGCAATGGTCGGGCCTCGCCCTGGGCCCACCGCCTACGTGATCACGGTGAAGACCCTCGTCAGGTAAGTATGAGTTTTTGCGCGCTTGCCACGAGCCTGATTGAAGCGCTTCAGTGGCACACCTGTGGTTACTTTTGCTTGCTGGCTTGCTCGAGCGCTTGGTAAGGGGAGAGCATGATTTTCCTGAAGGCCCTCCATCGCTCGCTCGCTCGCTCGAGCGCTTTTGAAATTTGAAGGCTGGCTCTAGAATGACGACCAGCAAGCAATCGTCGTCGTTTTGAAATGCAAAAGAAAAGATGCAAGAAAATCACTATTGAATCAATCGAGATTGAAATGAAACAACAAGCAAACCCGCCAGTGGCGAGTGTGGGCCGAGCCCGGAGGTACTGCAATACCGGGACAACCCGTGGGTGCGACAAAGCAAGCTTTCAATCGTCACCCTCTGTTCAAACATACGATTAATACAAGGGCCCAGCGATGCTGGCCGTCCCAGGTATTAAACTGAGAAGAACAGATACTACACTTGATCTTAGCTCTTGAGAGCCGAGAAGCGATTTCCAAGTACGAGAAATACGAATCAACACCACCGTTCCCCCTCTCTTTCTTAACCCTTTGAGGGATAATGTAACACATATGTTACATGATTGTTACATGTTATATCATTATGACGTAATAACCATTTTTCTGAAATTCATTGTAACTTTGTTGTTTCCAAACAATAAAGGAATTGTCTCAAATTTTATAAATTAGAATATTATGATCCTCAAAGGGTTAAACAATGCGTGCACGCACGCACCATCACCACACGTTGATATTCTAGATATATATCTTTAACCCGTTAAGTGCCGAATTAATTTTTCTCTTTTTGAGTCACAGTGCGTATTTAATCGCGCGTTTCGCATTTTTTTTCGTCTTGATTATTTTCGCAGCGGTCAAGTTTTTGCGGGGAAAGTCCCTGACTGGCAGTTTCAATTCGCGAGAGCGAAGTTTTGCGTGCAAGTCGTTTGACGAAGTATATATTGATTGCAGTTTCTGTAGCTGCTGTGCTGTAATGGTCGAGGTTAAAATCAAGGTACATGACTTTGAATCTCGTTTATTTTGAGGTCAAGTTTGATCCTGCTTGAAAGCGCCATTGGTAACCGGCAGGAAAGGAATAATACTACTATATGTCTCTTTCCGGCTGGGAACCGCTAGAAATTTTTGCTTTCATCATGTGTGCCAGAATAGGCCATAATTTGAACAGTTTTTTAGAGATATTACCGTTTGGGTCAAACTGCTGATTATTGTTGAAATGGAGAAATTTGCTCAACAGAATAAAGCGTTTTTTTTCCATGACCTCAGCAAAAAATGGGCTATATAATGATGCTCTTTTGATGAAGTAGTACGGTACTGCATTTCGGGCTTATGATTAACACCTTGCATAAGCAGCAATGCTAGAAAGATTTCTATTTCGTTGCTGTCCGTGTCAATCCACTCTTTCGAACTTGAACGCGCCATCAAGTTGGCCAAGCGTTCCACCAAAAACTGCCTGGCGTATCGATTTGTTTCTGTAGCAGTTAGGTCTACAATTTTATTGTCAAAAAAGCTAAAATGATGTTATAAATATATTCGGAAAGCTAAAAAATAAAAATGAGATATCGTAAACAGTTATTCTACAAAACCTAAATTCTCGTACTACCGTACTTATTACGTTAAAAGTTGTCCAAATGCTATTGTTGTACCTTTTAGAGCATTTAATTAATTGGTCTGAACTGATTGAATAGACCAAGCAATGAAGGTGTTCACGCAATAGAACTTTTCTAATAAAGCAAAATGCTTACTCGGTATTTTCTCACCTTGGCGCCGCCAAAAAACGAAGCGCGAAAGCGAAATAAAACGCGCAGTTTAAGGAGCTTTTGAGATAGGTCCTCGCAGCTCGTCCTTTATTTTTGAAAAAAACAGCACTTCATAGCGCTCAACTTACCTTATTCAAACAGAATGCCCAACAATCGTCGAGCAGCCGCTTTATTGCCTTTGAACGCTCTTCTGCTTGCGGTTTGATTTCGAGTGCCAAAACGCAACTTTCGTCACAAGTTGGCGCGCTTGTTTTGAAAAAAAAAACATTCAAGCAAAAGCCTACAGCACTCGGTGTTCACAGGCGGTCACCCATTCAAGTACTAACCGAGCCCGACGTTGCTTAACTTCCCAGATCGGACGAGATGGGGTGCGTTCAACGTGGTATGGTCGCAGGCGATAGCGTTTTGCGAAAATGAGCTTTTTAAGCGAAGCAGCTTGCCTATGAGCTAGTTCTTTTGCAAAATCGACTCGAAACGAACTGATAAGCTGGCTGGCAAAGTATGGGCAGCGATTAAAAGCGACGACAATTAAGGGATAGCGCGAACGCAGTCCCCACCAACAGAAATTCTACGACCGAGTTATCCACATTTGAGATAATCGCGGGGGTCAACCCGGCCGAAGTGCAATGGTCGGGCCTCGCCCTGGGCCCACCGCCTACGTGATCACGGTGAAGACCCTCGTCAGGTAAGTATGAGTTTTTGCGCGCTTGCCACGAGCCTGATTGAAGCGCTTCAGTGGCACACCTGTGGTTACTTTTGCTTGCTGGCTTGCTCGAGCGCTTGGTAAGGGGAGAGCATGATTTTCCTGAAGGCCCTCCATCGCTCGCTCGCTCGCTCGAGCGCTTTTGAAATTTGAAGGCTGGCTCTAGAATGACGACCAGCAAGCAATCGTCGTCGTTTTGAAATGCAAAAGAAAAGATGCAAGAAAATCACTATTGAATCAATCGAGATTGAAATGAAACAACAAGCAAACCCGCCAGTGGCGAGTGTGGGCCGAGCCCGGAGGTACTGCAATACCGGGACAACCCGTGGGTGCGACAAAGCAAGCTTTCAATCGTCACCCTCTGTTCAAACATACGATTAATACAAGGGCCCAGCGATGCTGGCCGTCCCAGGTATTAAACTGAGAAGAACAGATACTACACTTGATCTTAGCTCTTGAGAGCCGAGAAGCGATTTCCAAGTACGAGAAATACGAATCAACACCACCGTTCCCCCTCTCTTTCTTAACCCTTTGAGGGATAATGTAACACATATGTTACATGATTGTTACATGTTATATCATTATGACGTAATAACCATTTTTCTGAAATTCATTGTAACTTTGTTGTTTCCAAACAATAAAGGAATTGTCTCAAATTTTATAAATTAGAATATTATGATCCTCAAAGGGTTAAACAATGCGTGCACGCACGCACCATCACCACACGTTGATATTCTAGATATATATCTTTAACCCGTTAAGTGCCGAATTAATTTTTCTCTTTTTGAGTCACAGTGCGTATTTAATCGCGCGTTTCGCATTTTTTTTCGTCTCGATTATTTTCGCAGCGGTCAAGTTTTTGCGGGGAAAGTCCCTGACTGGCAGTTTCAATTCGCGAGAGCGAAGTTTTGCGTGCAAGTCGTTTGACGAAGTATATATTGATTGCAGTTTCTGTAGCTGCTGTGCTGTAATGGTCGAGGTTAAAATCAAGGTACATGACTTTGAATCTCGTTTATTTTGAGGTCAAGTTTGATCCTGCTTGAAAGCGCCATTGGTAACCGGCAGGAAAGGAATAATACTACTATATGTCTCTTTCCGGCTGGGAACCGCTAGAAATTTTTGCTTTCATCATGTGTGCCAGAATAGGCCATAATTTGAACAGTTTTTTAGAGATATTACCGTTTGGGTCAAACTGCTGATTATTGTTGAAATGGAGAAATTTGCTCAACAGAATAAAGCGTTTTTTTTCCATGACCTCAGCAAAAAATGGGCTATATAATGATGCTCTTTTGATGAAGTAGTACGGTACTGCATTTCGGGCTTATGATTAGCACCTTGCATAAGCAGCAATGCTAGAAAGATTTCTATTTCGTTGCTGTCCGTGTCAATCCACTCTTTCGAACTTGAACGCGCCATCAAGTTGGCCAAGCGTTCCACCAAAAACTGCCTGGCGTATCGATTTGTTTCTGTAGCAGTTAGGTCTACAATTTTATTGTCAAAAAAGCTAAAATGATGTTATAAATATATTCGGAAAGCTAAAAAATAAAAATGAGATATCGTAAACAGTTATTCTACAAAACCTAAATTCTCGTACTACCGTACTTATTACGTTAAAAGTTGTCCAAATGCTATTGTTGTACCTTTTAGAGCATTTAATTAATTGGTCTGAACTGATTGAATAGACCAAGCAATGAAGGTGTTCACGCAATAGAACTTTTCTAATAAAGCAAAATGCTTACTCGGTATTTTCTCACCTTGGCGCCGCCAAAAAACGAAGCGCGAAAGCGAAATAAAACGCGCAGTTTAAGGAGCTTTTGAGATAGGTCCTCGCAGCTCGTCCTTTATTTTTGAAAAAAACAGCACTTCATAGCGCTCAACTTACCTTATTCAAATAGAATGCCCAACAATCGTCGAGCAGCCGCTTTATTGCCTTTGAACGCTCTTCTGCTTGCGGTTTGATTTCGAGTGCCAAAACGCAACTTTCGTCACAAGTTGGCGCGCTTGTTTTGAAAAAAAAAACATTCAAGCAAAAGCCTACAGCACTCGGTGTTCACAGGCGGTCACCCATTCAAGTACTAACCGAGCCCGACGTTGCTTAACTTCCCAGATCGGACGAGATGGGGTGCGTTCAACGTGGTATGGTCGCAGGCGATAGCGTTTTGCGAAAATGAGCTTTTTAAGCGAAGCAGCTTGCCTATGAGCTAGTTCTTTTGCAAAATCGACTCGAAACGAACTGATAAGCTGGCTGGCAAAGTATGGGCAGCGATTAAAAGCGACGACAATTAAGGGATAGCGCGAACGCAGTCCCCACCAACAGAAATTCTACGACCGAGTTATCCACATTTGAGATAATCGCGGGGGTCAACCCGGCCGAAGTGCAATGGTCGGGCCTCGCCCTGGGCCCACCGCCTACGTGATCACGGTGAAGACCCTCGTCAGGTAAGTATGAGTTTTTGCGCGCTTGCCACGAGCCTGATTGAAGCGCTTCAGTGGCACACCTGTGGTTACTTTTGCTTGCTGGCTTGCTCGAGCGCTTGGTAAGGGGAGAGCATGATTTTCCTGAAGGCCCTCCATCGCTCGCTCGCTCGCTCGAGCGCTTTTGAAATTTGAAGGCTGGCTCTAGAATGACGACCAGCAAGCAATCGTCGTCGTTTTGAAATGCAAAAGAAAAGATGCAAGAAAATCACTATTGAATCAATCGAGATTGAAATGAAACAACAAGCAAACCCGCCAGTGGCGAGTGTGGGCCGAGCCCGGAGGTACTGCAATACCGGGACAACCCGTGGGTGCGACAAAGCAAGCTTTCAATCGTCACCCTCTGTTCAAACATACGATTAATACAAGGGCCCAGCGATGCTGGCCGTCCCAGGTATTAAACTGAGAAGAACAGATACTACACTTGATCTTAGCTCTTGAGAGCCGAGAAGCGATTTCCAAGTACGAGAAATACGAATCAACACCACCGTTCCCCCTCTCTTTCTTAACCCTTTGAGGGATAATGTAACACATATGTTACATGATTGTTACATGTTATATCATTATGACGTAATAACCATTTTTCTGAAATTCATTGTAACTTTGTTGTTTCCAAACAATAAAGGAATTGTCTCAAATTTTATAAATTAGAATATTATGATCCTCAAAGGGTTAAACAATGCGTGCACGCACGCACCATCACCACACGTTGATATTCTAGATATATATCTTTAACCCGTTAAGTGCCGAATTAATTTTTCTCTTTTTGAGTCACAGTGCGTATTTAATCGCGCGTTTCGCATTTTTTTTCGTCTCGATTATTTTCGCAGCGGTCAAGTTTTTGCGGGGAAAGTCCCTGACTGGCAGTTTCAATTCGCGAGAGCGAAGTTTTGCGTGCAAGTCGTTTGACGAAGTATATATTGATTGCAGTTTCTGTAGCTGCTGTGCTGTAATGGTCGAGGTTAAAATCAAGGTACATGACTTTGAATCTCGTTTATTTTGAGGTCAAGTTTGATCCTGCTTGAAAGCGCCATTGGTAACCGGCAGGAAAGGAATAATACTACTATATGTCTCTTTCCGGCTGGGAACCGCTAGAAATTTTTGCTTTCATCATGTGTGCCAGAATAGGCCATAATTTGAACAGTTTTTTAGAGATATTACCGTTTGGGTCAAACTGCTGATTATTGTTGAAATGGAGAAATTTGCTCAACAGAATAAAGCGTTTTTTTTCCATGACCTCAGCAAAAAATGGGCTATATAATGATGCTCTTTTGATGAAGTAGTACGGTACTGCATTTCGGGCTTATGATTAGCACCTTGCATAAGCAGCAATGCTAGAAAGATTTCTATTTCGTTGCTGTCCGTGTCAATCCACTCTTTCGAACTTGAACGCGCCATCAAGTTGGCCAAGCGTTCCACCAAAAACTGCCTGGCGTATCGATTTGTTTCTGTAGCAGTTAGGTCTACAATTTTATTGTCAAAAAAGCTAAAATGATGTTATAAATATATTCGGAAAGCTAAAAAATAAAAATGAGATATCGTAAACAGTTATTCTACAAAACCTAAATTCTCGTACTACCGTACTTATTACGTTAAAAGTTGTCCAAATGCTATTGTTGTACCTTTTAGAGCATTTAATTAATTGGTCTGAACTGATTGAATAGACCAAGCAATGAAGGTGTTCACGCAATAGAACTTTTCTAATAAAGCAAAATGCTTACTCGGTATTTTCTCACCTTGGCGCCGCCAAAAAACGAAGCGCGAAAGCGAAATAAAACGCGCAGTTTAAGGAGCTTTTGAGATAGGTCCTCGCAGCTCGTCCTTTATTTTTGAAAAAAACAGCACTTCATAGCGCTCAACTTACCTTATTCAAATAGAATGCCCAACAATCGTCGAGCAGCCGCTTTATTGCCTTTGAACGCTCTTCTGCTTGCGGTTTGATTTCGAGTGCCAAAACGCAACTTTCGTCACAAGTTGGCGCGCTTGTTTTGAAAAAAAAAACATTCAAGCAAAAGCCTACAGCACTCGGTGTTCACAGGCGGTCACCCATTCAAGTACTAACCGAGCCCGACGTTGCTTAACTTCCCAGATCGGACGAGATGGGGTGCGTTCAACGTGGTATGGTCGCAGGCGATAGCGTTTTGCGAAAACGAGCTTTTTAAGCGAAGCAGCTTGCCTATGAGCTAGTTCTTTTGCAAAATCGACTCGAAACGAACTGATAAGCTGGCTGGCAAAGTATGGGCAGCGATTAAAAGCGACGACAATTAAGGGATAGCGCGAACGCAGTCCCCACCAACAGAAATTCTACGACCGAGTTATCCACATTTGAGATAATCGCGGGGGTCAACCCGGCCGAAGTGCAATGGTCGGGCCTCGCCCTGGGCCCACCGCCTACGTGATCACGGTGAAGACCCTCGTCAGGTAAGTATGAGTTTTTGCGCGCTTGCCACGAGCCTGATTGAAGCGCTTCAGTGGCACACCTGTGGTTACTTTTGCTTGCTGGCTTGCTCGAGCGCTTGGTAAGGGGAGAGCATGATTTTCCTGAAGGCCCTCCATCGCTCGCTCGCTCGCTCGAGCGCTTTTGAAATTTGAAGGCTGGCTCTAGAATGACGACCAGCAAGCAATCGTCGTCGTTTTGAAATGCAAAAGAAAAGATGCAAGAAAATCACTATTGAATCAATCGAGATTGAAATGAAACAACAAGCAAACCCGCCAGTGGCGAGTGTGGGCCGAGCCCGGAGGTACTGCAATACCGGGACAACCCGTGGGTGCGACAAAGCAAGCTTTCAATCGTCACCCTCTGTTCAAACATACGATTAATACAAGGGCCCAGCGATGCTGGCCGTCCCAGGTATTAAACTGAGAAGAACAGATACTACACTTGATCTTAGCTCTTGAGAGCCGAGAAGCGATTTCCAAGTACGAGAAATACGAATCAACACCACCGTTCCCCCTCTCTTTCTTAACCCTTTGAGGGATAATGTAACACATATGTTACATGATTGTTACATGTTATATCATTATGACGTAATAACCATTTTTCTGAAATTCATTGTAACTTTGTTGTTTCCAAACAATAAAGGAATTGTCTCAAATTTTATAAATTAGAATATTATGATCCTCAAAGGGTTAAACAATGCGTGCACGCACGCACCATCACCACACGTTGATATTCTAGATATATATCTTTAACCCGTTAAGTGCCGAATTAATTTTTCTCTTTTTGAGTCACAGTGCGTATTTAATCGCGCGTTTCGCATTTTTTTTCGTCTCGATTATTTTCGCAGCGGTCAAGTTTTTGCGGGGAAAGTCCCTGACTGGCAGTTTCAATTCGCGAGAGCGAAGTTTTGCGTGCAAGTCGTTTGACGAAGTATATATTGATTGCAGTTTCTGTAGCTGCTGTGCTGTAATGGTCGAGGTTAAAATCAAGGTACATGACTTTGAATCTCGTTTATTTTGAGGTCAAGTTTGATCCTGCTTGAAAGCGCCATTGGTAACCGGCAGGAAAGGAATAATACTACTATATGTCTCTTTCCGGCTGGGAACCGCTAGAAATTTTTGCTTTCATCATGTGTGCCAGAAGAGGCCATAATTTGAACAGTTTTTTAGAGATATTACCGTTTGGGTCAAACTGCTGATTATTGTTGAAATGGAGAAATTTGCTCAACAGAATAAAGCGTTTTTTTTCCATGACCTCAGCAAAAAATGGGCTATATAATGATGCTCTTTTGATGAAGTAGTACGGTACTGCATTTCGGGCTTATGATTAACACCTTGCATAAGCAGCAATGCTAGAAAGATTTCTATTTCGTTGCTGTCCGTGTCAATCCACTCTTTCGAACTTGAACGCGCCATCAAGTTGGCCAAGCGTTCCACCAAAAACTGCCTGGCGTATCGATTTGTTTCTGTAGCAGTTAGGTCTACAATTTTATTGTCAAAAAAGCTAAAATGATGTTATAAATATATTCGGAAAGCTAAAAAATAAAAATGAGATATCGTAAACAGTTATTCTACAAAACCTAAATTCTCGTACTACCGTACTTATTACGTTAAAAGTTGTCCAAATGCTATTGTTGTACCTTTTAGAGCATTTAATTAATTGGTCTGAACTGATTGAATAGACCAAGCAATGAAGGTGTTCACGCAATAGAACTTTTCTAATAAAGCAAAATGCTTACTCGGTATTTTCTCACCTTGGCGCCGCCAAAAAACGAAGCGCGAAAGCGAAATAAAACGCGCAGTTTAAGGAGCTTTTGAGATAGGTTCTCGCAGCTCGTCCTTTATTTTTGAAAAAAACAGCACTTCATAGCGCTCAACTTACCTTATTCAAATAGAATGCCCAACAATCGTCGAGCAGCCGCTTTATTGCCTTTGAACGCTCTTCTGCTTGCGGTTTGATTTCGAGTGCCAAAACGCAACTTTCGTCACAAGTTGGCGCGCTTGTTTTGAAAAAAAAAACATTCAAGCAAAAGCCTACAGCACTCGGTGTTCACAGGCGGTCACCCATTCAAGTACTAACCGAGCCCGACGTTGCTTAACTTCCCAGATCGGACGAGATGGGGTGCGTTCAACGTGGTATGGTCGCAGGCGATAGCGTTTTGCGAAAATGAGCTTTTTAAGCGAAGCAGCTTGCCTATGAGCTAGTTCTTTTGCAAAATCGACTCGAAACGAACTGATAAGCTGGCTGGCAAAGTATGGGCAGCGATTAAAAGCGACGACAATTAAGGGATAGCGCGAACGCAGTCCCCACCAACAGAAATTCTACGACCGAGTTATCCACATTTGAGATAATCGCGGGGGTCAACCCGGCCGAAGTGCAATGGTCGGGCCTCGCCCTGGGCCCACCGCCTACGTGATCACGGTGAAGACCCTCGTCAGGTAAGTATGAGTTTTTGCGCGCTTGCCACGAGCCTGATTGAAGCGCTTCAGTGGCACACCTGTGGTTACTTTTGCTTGCTGGCTTGCTCGAGCGCTTGGTAAGGGGAGAGCATGATTTTCCTGAAGGCCCTCCATCGCTCGCTCGCTCGCTCGAGCGCTTTTGAAATTTGAAGGCTGGCTCTAGAATGACGACCAGCAAGCAATCGTCGTCGTTTTGAAATGCAAAAGAAAAGATGCAAGAAAATCACTATTGAATCAATCGAGATTGAAATGAAACAACAAGCAAACCCGCCAGTGGCGAGTGTGGGCCGAGCCCGGAGGTACTGCAATACCGGGACAACCCGTGGGTGCGACAAAGCAAGCTTTCAATCGTCACCCTCTGTTCAAACATACGATTAATACAAGGGCCCAGCGATGCTGGCCGTCCCAGGTATTAAACTGAGAAGAACAGATACTACACTTGATCTTAGCTCTTGAGAGCCGAGAAGCGATTTCCAAGTACGAGAAATACGAATCAACACCACCGTTCCCCCTCTCTTTCTTAACCCTTTGAGGGATAATGTAACACATATGTTACATGATTGTTACATGTTATATCATTATGACGTAATAACCATTTTTCTGAAATTCATTGTAACTTTGTTGTTTCCAAACAATAAAGGAATTGTCTCAAATTTTATAAATTAGAATATTATGATCCTCAAAGGGTTAAACAATGCGTGCACGCACGCACCATCACCACACGTTGATATTCTAGATATATATCTTTAACCCGTTAAGTGCCGAATTAATTTTTCTCTTTTTGAGTCACAGTGCGTATTTAATCGCGCGTTTCGCATTTTTTTTCGTCTCGATTATTTTCGCAGCGGTCAAGTTTTTGCGGGGAAAGTCCCTGACTGGCAGTTTCAATTCGCGAGAGCGAAGTTTTGCGTGCAAGTCGTTTGACGAAGTATATATTGATTGCAGTTTCTGTAGCTGCTGTGCTGTAATGGTCGAGGTTAAAATCAAGGTACATGACTTTGAATCTCGTTTATTTTGAGGTCAAGTTTGATCCTGCTTGAAAGCGCCATTGGTAACCGGCAGGAAAGGAATAATACTACTATATGTCTCTTTCCGGCTGGGAACCGCTAGAAATTTTTGCTTTCATCATGTGTGCCAGAATAGGCCATAATTTGAACAGTTTTTTAGAGATATTACCGTTTGGGTCAAACTGCTGATTATTGTTGAAATGGAGAAATTTGCTCAACAGAATAAAGCGTTTTTTTTCCATGACCTCAGCAAAAAATGGGCTATATAATGATGCTCTTTTGATGAAGTAGTACGGTACTGCATTTCGGGCTTATGATTAACACCTTGCATAAGCAGCAATGCTAGAAAGATTTCTATTTCGTTGCTGTCCGTGTCAATCCACTCTTTCGAACTTGAACGCGCCATCAAGTTGGCCAAGCGTTCCACCAAAAACTGCCTGGCGTATCGATTTGTTTCTGTAGCAGTTAGGTCTACAATTTTATTGTCAAAAAAGCTAAAATGATGTTATAAATATATTCGGAAAGCTAAAAAATAAAAATGAGATATCGTAAACAGTTATTCTACAAAACCTAAATTCTCGTACTACCGTACTTATTACGTTAAAAGTTGTCCAAATGCTATTGTTGTACCTTTTAGAGCATTTAATTAATTGGTCTGAACTGATTGAATAGACCAAGCAATGAAGGTGTTCACGCAATAGAACTTTTCTAATAAAGCAAAATGCTTACTCGGTATTTTCTCACCTTGGCGCCGCCAAAAAACGAAGCGCGAAAGCGAAATAAAACGCGCAGTTTAAGGAGCTTTTGAGATAGGTCCTCGCAGCTCGTCCTTTATTTTTGAAAAAAACAGCACTTCATAGCGCTCAACTTACCTTATTCAAATAGAATGCCCAACAATCGTCGAGCAGCCGCTTTATTGCCTTTGAACGCTCTTCTGCTTGCGGTTTGATTTCGAGTGCCAAAACGCAACTTTCGTCACAAGTTGGCGCGCTTGTTTTGAAAAAAAAAACATTCAAGCAAAAGCCTACAGCACTCGGTGTTCACAGGCGGTCACCCATTCAAGTACTAACCGAGCCCGACGTTGCTTAACTTCCCAGATCGGACGAGATGGGGTGCGTTCAACGTGGTATGGTCGCAGGCGATAGCGTTTTGCGAAAATGAGCTTTTTAAGCGAAGCAGCTTGCCTATGAGCTAGTTCTTTTGCAAAATCGACTCGAAACGAACTGATAAGCTGGCTGGCAAAGTATGGGCAGCGATTAAAAGCGACGACAATTAAGGGATAGCGCGAACGCAGTCCCCACCAACAGAAATTCTACGACCGAGTTATCCACATTTGAGATAATCGCGGGGGTCAACCCGGCCGAAGTGCAATGGTCGGGCCTCGCCCTGGGCCCACCGCCTACGTGATCACGGTGAAGACCCTCGTCAGGTAAGTATGAGTTTTTGCGCGCTTGCCACGAGCCTGATTGAAGCGCTTCAGTGGCACACCTGTGGTTACTTTTGCTTGCTGGCTTGCTCGAGCGCTTGGTAAGGGGAGAGCATGATTTTCCTGAAGGCCCTCCATCGCTCGCTCGGTCGCTCGAGCGCTTTTGAAATTTGAAGGCTGGCTCTAGAATGACGACCAGCAAGCAATCGTCGTCGTTTTGAAATGCAAAAGAAAAGATGCAAGAAAATCACTATTGAATCAATCGAGATTGAAATGAAACAACAAGCAAACCCGCCAGTGGCGAGTGTGGGCCGAGCCCGGAGGTACTGCAATACCGGGACAACCCGTGGGTGCGACAAAGCAAGCTTTCAATCGTCACCCTCTGTTCAAACATACGATTAATACAAGGGCCCAGCGATGCTGGCCGTCCCAGGTATTAAACTGAGAAGAACAGATACTACACTTGATCTTAGCTCTTGAGAGCCGAGAAGCGATTTCCAAGTACGAGAAATACGAATCAACACCACCGTTCCCCCTCTCTTTCTTAACCCTTTGAGGGATAATGTAACACATATGTTACATGATTGTTACATGTTATATCATTATGACGTAATAACCATTTTTCTGAAATTCATTGTAACTTTGTTGTTTCCAAACAATAAAGGAATTGTCTCAAATTTTATAAATTAGAATATTATGATCCTCAAAGGGTTAAACAATGCGTGCACGCACGCACCATCACCACACGTTGATATTCTAGATATATATCTTTAACCCGTTAAGTGCCGAATTAATTTTTCTCTTTTTGAGTCACAGTGCGTATTTAATCGCGCGTTTCGCATTTTTTTTCGTCTCGATTATTTTCGCAGCGGTCAAGTTTTTGCGGGGAAAGTCCCTGACTGGCAGTTTCAATTCGCGAGAGCGAAGTTTTGCGTGCAAGTCGTTTGACGAAGTATATATTGATTGCAGTTTCTGTAGCTGCTGTGCTGTAATGGTCGAGGTTAAAATCAAGGTACATGACTTTGAATCTCGTTTATTTTGAGGTCAAGTTTGATCCTGCTTGAAAGCGCCATTGGTAACCGGCAGGAAAGGAATAATACTACTATATGTCTCTTTCCGGCTGGGAACCGCTAGAAATTTTTGCTTTCATCATGTGTGCCAGAATAGGCCATAATTTGAACAGTTTTTTAGAGATATTACCGTTTGGGTCAAACTGCTGATTATTGTTGAAATGGAGAAATTTGCTCAACAGAATAAAGCGTTTTTTTTCCATGACCTCAGCAAAAAATGGGCTATATAATGATGCTCTTTTGATGAAGTAGTACGGTACTGCATTTCGGGCTTATGATTAGCACCTTGCATAAGCAGCAATGCTAGAAAGATTTCTATTTCGTTGCTGTCCGTGTCAATCCACTCTTTCGAACTTGAACGCGCCATCAAGTTGGCCAAGCGTTCCACCAAAAACTGCCTGGCGTATCGATTTGTTTCTGTAGCAGTTAGGTCTACAATTTTATTGTCAAAAAAGCTAAAATGATGTTATAAATATATTCGGAAAGCTAAAAAATAAAAATGAGATATCGTAAACAGTTATTCTACAAAACCTAAATTCTCGTACTACCGTACTTATTACGTTAAAAGTTGTCCAAATGCTATTGTTGTACCTTTTAGAGCATTTAATTAATTGGTCTGAACTGATTGAATAGACCAAGCAATGAAGGTGTTCACGCAATAGAACTTTTCTAATAAAGCAAAATGCTTACTCGGTATTTTCTCACCTTGGCGCCGCCAAAAAACGAAGCGCGAAAGCGAAATAAAACGCGCAGTTTAAGGAGCTTTTGAGATAGGTCCTCGCAGCTCGTCCTTTATTTTTGAAAAAAACAGCACTTCATAGCGCTCAACTTACCTTATTCAAATAGAATGCCCAACAATCGTCGAGCAGCCGCTTTATTGCCTTTGAACGCTCTTCTGCTTGCGGTTTGATTTCGAGTGCCAAAACGCAACTTTCGTCACAAGTTGGCGCGCTTGTTTTGAAAAAAAAAACATTCAAGCAAAAGCCTACAGCACTCGGTGTTCACAGGCGGTCACCCATTCAAGTACTAACCGAGCCCGACGTTGCTTAACTTCCCAGATCGGACGAGATGGGGTGCGTTCAACGTGGTATGGTCGCAGGCGATAGCGTTTTGCGAAAACGAGCTTTTTAAGCGAAGCAGCTTGCCTATGAGCTAGTTCTTTTGCAAAATCGACTCGAAACGAACTGATAAGCTGGCTGGCAAAGTATGGGCAGCGATTAAAAGCGACGACAATTAAGGGATAGCGCGAACGCAGTCCCCACCAACAGAAATTCTACGACCGAGTTATCCACATTTGAGATAATCGCGGGGGTCAACCCGGCCGAAGTGCAATGGTCGGGCCTCGCCCTGGGCCCACCGCCTACGTGATCACGGTGAAGACCCTCGTCAGGTAAGTATGAGTTTTTGCGCGCTTGCCACGAGCCTGATTGAAGCGCTTCAGTGGCACACCTGTGGTTACTTTTGCTTGCTGGCTTGCTCGAGCGCTTGGTAAGGGGAGAGCATGATTTTCCTGAAGGCCCTCCATCGCTCGCTCGCTCGCTCGAGCGCTTTTGAAATTTGAAGGCTGGCTCTAGAATGACGACCAGCAAGCAATCGTCGTCGTTTTGAAATGCAAAAGAAAAGATGCAAGAAAATCACTATTGAATCAATCGAGATTGAAATGAAACAACAAGCAAACCCGCCAGTGGCGAGTGTGGGCCGAGCCCGGAGGTACTGCAATACCGGGACAACCCGTGGGTGCGACAAAGCAAGCTTTCAATCGTCACCCTCTGTTCAAACATACGATTAATACAAGGGCCCAGCGATGCTGGCCGTCCCAGGTATTAAACTGAGAAGAACAGATACTACACTTGATCTTAGCTCTTGAGAGCCGAGAAGCGATTTCCAAGTACGAGAAATACGAATCAACACCACCGTTCCCCCTCTCTTTCTTAACCCTTTGAGGGATAATGTAACACATATGTTACATGATTGTTACATGTTATATCATTATGACGTAATAACCATTTTTCTGAAATTCATTGTAACTTTGTTGTTTCCAAACAATAAAGGAATTGTCTCAAATTTTATAAATTAGAATATTATGATCCTCAAAGGGTTAAACAATGCGTGCACGCACGCACCATCACCACACGTTGATATTCTAGATATATATCTTTAACCCGTTAAGTGCCGAATTAATTTTTCTCTTTTTGAGTCACAGTGCGTATTTAATCGCGCGTTTCGCATTTTTTTTCGTCTCGATTATTTTCGCAGCGGTCAAGTTTTTGCGGGGAAAGTCCCTGACTGGCAGTTTCAATTCGCGAGAGCGAAGTTTTGCGTGCAAGTCGTTTGACGAAGTATATATTGATTGCAGTTTCTGTAGCTGCTGTGCTGTAATGGTCGAGGTTAAAATCAAGGTACATGACTTTGAATCTCGTTTATTTTGAGGTCAAGTTTGATCCTGCTTGAAAGCGCCATTGGTAACCGGCAGGAAAGGAATAATACTACTATATGTCTCTTTCCGGCTGGGAACCGCTAGAAATTTTTGCTTTCATCATGTGTGCCAGAATAGGCCATAATTTGAACAGTTTTTTAGAGATATTACCGTTTGGGTCAAACTGCTGATTATTGTTGAAATGGAGAAATTTGCTCAACAGAATAAAGCGTTTTTTTTCCATGACCTCAGCAAAAAATGGGCTATATAATGATGCTCTTTTGATGAAGTAGTACGGTACTGCATTTCGGGCTTATGATTAACACCTTGCATAAGCAGCAATGCTAGAAAGATTTCTATTTCGTTGCTGTCCGTGTCAATCCACTCTTTCGAACTTGAACGCGCCATCAAGTTGGCCAAGCGTTCCACCAAAAACTGCCTGGCGTATCGATTTGTTTCTGTAGCAGTTAGGTCTACAATTTTATTGTCAAAAAAGCTAAAATGATGTTATAAATATATTCGGAAAGCTAAAAAATAAAAATGAGATATCGTAAACAGTTATTCTACAAAACCTAAATTCTCGTACTACCGTACTTATTACGTTAAAAGTTGTCCAAATGCTATTGTTGTACCTTTTAGAGCATTTAATTAATTGGTCTGAACTGATTGAATAGACCAAGCAATGAAGGTGTTCACGCAATAGAACTTTTCTAATAAAGCAAAATGCTTACTCGGTATTTTCTCACCTTGGCGCCGCCAAAAAACGAAGCGCGAAAGCGAAATAAAACGCGCAGTTTAAGGAGCTTTTGAGATAGGTTCTCGCAGCTCGTCCTTTATTTTTGAAAAAAACAGCACTTCATAGCGCTCAACTTACCTTATTCAAATAGAATGCCCAACAATCGTCGAGCAGCCGCTTTATTGCCTTTGAACGCTCTTCTGCTTGCGGTTTGATTTCGAGTGCCAAAACGCAACTTTCGTCACAAGTTGGCGCGCTTGTTTTGAAAAAAAAAACATTCAAGCAAAAGCCTACAGCACTCGGTGTTCACAGGCGGTCACCCATTCAAGTACTAACCGAGCCCGACGTTGCTTAACTTCCCAGATCGGACGAGATGGGGTGCGTTCAACGTGGTATGGTCGCAGGCGATAGCGTTTTGCGAAAATGAGCTTTTTAAGCGAAGCAGCTTGCCTATGAGCTAGTTCTTTTGCAAAATCGACTCGAAACGAACTGATAAGCTGGCTGGCAAAGTATGGGCAGCGATTAAAAGCGACGACAATTAAGGGATAGCGCGAACGCAGTCCCCACCAACAGAAATTCTACGACCGAGTTATCCACATTTGAGATAATCGCGGGGGTCAACCCGGCCGAAGTGCAATGGTCGGGCCTCGCCCTGGGCCCACCGCCTACGTGATCACGGTGAAGACCCTCGTCAGGTAAGTATGAGTTTTTGCGCGCTTGCCACGAGCCTGATTGAAGCGCTTCAGTGGCACACCTGTGGTTACTTTTGCTTGCTGGCTTGCTCGAGCGCTTGGTAAGGGGAGAGCATGATTTTCCTGAAGGCCCTCCATCGCTCGCTCGCTCGCTCGAGCGCTTTTGAAATTTGAAGGCTGGCTCTAGAATGACGACCAGCAAGCAATCGTCGTCGTTTTGAAATGCAAAAGAAAAGATGCAAGAAAATCACTATTGAATCAATCGAGATTGAAATGAAACAACAAGCAAACCCGCCAGTGGCGAGTGTGGGCCGAGCCCGGAGGTACTGCAATACCGGGACAACCCGTGGGTGCGACAAAGCAAGCTTTCAATCGTCACCCTCTGTTCAAACATACGATTAATACAAGGGCCCAGCGATGCTGGCCGTCCCAGGTATTAAACTGAGAAGAACAGATACTACACTTGATCTTAGCTCTTGAGAGCCGAGAAGCGATTTCCAAGTACGAGAAATACGAATCAACACCACCGTTCCCCCTCTCTTTCTTAACCCTTTGAGGGATAATGTAACACATATGTTACATGATTGTTACATGTTATATCATTATGACGTAATAACCATTTTTCTGAAATTCATTGTAACTTTGTTGTTTCCAAACAATAAAGGAATTGTCTCAAATTTTATAAATTAGAATATTATGATCCTCAAAGGGTTAAACAATGCGTGCACGCACGCACCATCACCACACGTTGATATTCTAGATATATATCTTTAACCCGTTAAGTGCCGAATTAATTTTTCTCTTTTTGAGTCACAGTGCGTATTTAATCGCGCGTTTCGCATTTTTTTTCGTCTCGATTATTTTCGCAGCGGTCAAGTTTTTGCGGGGAAAGTCCCTGACTGGCAGTTTCAATTCGCGAGAGCGAAGTTTTGCGTGCAAGTCGTTTGACGAAGTATATATTGATTGCAGTTTCTGTAGCTGCTGTGCTGTAATGGTCGAGGTTAAAATCAAGGTACATGACTTTGAATCTCGTTTATTTTGAGGTCAAGTTTGATCCTGCTTGAAAGCGCCATTGGTAACCGGCAGGAAAGGAATAATACTACTATATGTCTCTTTCCGGCTGGGAACCGCTAGAAATTTTTGCTTTCATCATGTGTGCCAGAATAGGCCATAATTTGAACAGTTTTTTAGAGATATTACCGTTTGGGTCAAACTGCTGATTATTGTTGAAATGGAGAAATTTGCTCAACAGAATAAAGCGTTTTTTTTCCATGACCTCAGCAAAAAATGGGCTATATAATGATGCTCTTTTGATGAAGTAGTACGGTACTGCATTTCGGGCTTATGATTAGCACCTTGCATAAGCAGCAATGCTAGAAAGATTTCTATTTCGTTGCTGTCCGTGTCAATCCACTCTTTCGAACTTGAACGCGCCATCAAGTTGGCCAAGCGTTCCACCAAAAACTGCCTGGCGTATCGATTTGTTTCTGTAGCAGTTAGGTCTACAATTTTATTGTCAAAAAAGCTAAAATGATGTTATAAATATATTCGGAAAGCTAAAAAATAAAAATGAGATATCGTAAACAGTTATTCTACAAAACCTAAATTCTCGTACTACCGTACTTATTACGTTAAAAGTTGTCCAAATGCTATTGTTGTACCTTTTAGAGCATTTAATTAATTGGTCTGAACTGATTGAATAGACCAAGCAATGAAGGTGTTCACGCAATAGAACTTTTCTAATAAAGCAAAATGCTTACTCGGTATTTTCTCACCTTGGCGCCGCCAAAAAACGAAGCGCGAAAGCGAAATAAAACGCGCAGTTTAAGGAGCTTTTGAGATAGGTCCTCGCAGCTCGTCCTTTATTTTTGAAAAAAACAGCACTTCATAGCGCTCAACTTACCTTATTCAAATAGAATGCCCAACAATCGTCGAGCAGCCGCTTTATTGCCTTTGAACGCTCTTCTGCTTGCGGTTTGATTTCGAGTGCCAAAACGCAACTTTCGTCACAAGTTGGCGCGCTTGTTTTGAAAAAAAAAACATTCAAGCAAAAGCCTACAGCACTCGGTGTTCACAGGCGGTCACCCATTCAAGTACTAACCGAGCCCGACGTTGCTTAACTTCCCAGATCGGACGAGATGGGGTGCGTTCAACGTGGTATGGTCGCAGGCGATAGCGTTTTGCGAAAACGAGCTTTTTAAGCGAAGCAGCTTGCCTATGAGCTAGTTCTTTTGCAAAATCGACTCGAAACGAACTGATAAGCTGGCTGGCAAAGTATGGGCAGCGATTAAAAGCGACGACAATTAAGGGATAGCGCGAACGCAGTCCCCACCAACAGAAATTCTACGACCGAGTTATCCACATTTGAGATAATCGCGGGGGTCAACCCGGCCGAAGTGCAATGGTCGGGCCTCGCCCTGGGCCCACCGCCTACGTGATCACGGTGAAGACCCTCGTCAGGTAAGTATGAGTTTTTGCGCGCTTGCCACGAGCCTGATTGAAGCGCTTCAGTGGCACACCTGTGGTTACTTTTGCTTGCTGGCTTGCTCGAGCGCTTGGTAAGGGGAGAGCATGATTTTCCTGAAGGCCCTCCATCGCTCGCTCGCTCGCTCGAGCGCTTTTGAAATTTGAAGGCTGGCTCTAGAATGACGACCAGCAAGCAATCGTCGTCGTTTTGAAATGCAAAAGAAAAGATGCAAGAAAATCACTATTGAATCAATCGAGATTGAAATGAAACAACAAGCAAACCCGCCAGTGGCGAGTGTGGGCCGAGCCCGGAGGTACTGCAATACCGGGACAACCCGTGGGTGCGACAAAGCAAGCTTTCAATCGTCACCCTCTGTTCAAACATACGATTAATACAAGGGCCCAGCGATGCTGGCCGTCCCAGGTATTAAACTGAGAAGAACAGATACTACACTTGATCTTAGCTCTTGAGAGCCGAGAAGCGATTTCCAAGTACGAGAAATACGAATCAACACCACCGTTCCCCCTCTCTTTCTTAACCCTTTGAGGGATAATGTAACACATATGTTACATGATTGTTACATGTTATATCATTATGACGTAATAACCATTTTTCTGAAATTCATTGTAACTTTGTTGTTTCCAAACAATAAAGGAATTGTCTCAAATTTTATAAATTAGAATATTATGATCCTCAAAGGGTTAAACAATGCGTGCACGCACGCACCATCACCACACGTTGATATTCTAGATATATATCTTTAACCCGTTAAGTGCCGAATTAATTTTTCTCTTTTTGAGTCACA
The DNA here is from genome assembly GCA_963675345.1 of Trididemnum clinides. Taxonomy (NCBI): domain Eukaryota; kingdom Metazoa; phylum Chordata; class Ascidiacea; order Aplousobranchia; family Didemnidae; genus Trididemnum; species Trididemnum clinides. Next base: position 86,815 of record OY776300.1, read on the forward strand.
GTGCGTATTTAATCGCGCGTTTCGCATTTTTTTTCGTCTCGATTATTTTCGCAGCGGTCAAGTTTTTGCGGGGAAAGTCCCTGACTGGCAGTTTCAATTCGCGAGAGCGAAGTTTTGCGTGCAAGTCGTTTGACGAAGTATATATTGATTGCAGTTTCTGTAGCTGCTGTGCTGTAATGGTCGAGGTTAAAATCAAGGTACATGACTTTGAATCTCGTTTATTTTGAGGTCAAGTTTGATCCTGCTTGAAAGCGCCATTGGTAACCGGCAGGAAAGGAATAATACTACTATATGTCTCTTTCCGGCTGGGAACCGCTAGAAATTTTTGCTTTCATCATGTGTGCCAGAATAGGCCATAATTTGAACAGTTTTTTAGAGATATTACCGTTTGGGTCAAACTGCTGATTATTGTTGAAATGGAGAAATTTGCTCAACAGAATAAAGCGTTTTTTTTCCATGACCTCAGCAAAAAATGGGCTATATAATGATGCTCTTTTGATGAAGTAGTACGGTACTGCATTTCGGGCTTATGATTAACACCTTGCATAAGCAGCAATGCTAGAAAGATTTCTATTTCGTTGCTGTCCGTGTCAATCCACTCTTTCGAACTTGAACGCGCCATCAAGTTGGCCAAGCGTTCCACCAAAAACTGCCTGGCGTATCGATTTGTTTCTGTAGCAGTTAGGTCTACAATTTTATTGTCAAAAAAGCTAAAATGATGTTATAAATATATTCGGAAAGCTAAAAAATAAAAATGAGATATCGTAAACAGTTATTCTACAAAACCTAAATTCTCGTACTACCGTACTTATTACGTTAAAAGTTGTCCAAATGCTATTGTTGTACCTTTTAGAGCATTTAATTAATTGGTCTGAACTGATTGAATAGACCAAGCAATGAAGGTGTTCACGCAATAGAACTTTTCTAATAAAGCAAAATGCTTACTCGGTATTTTCTCACCTTGGCGCCGCCAAAAAACGAAGCGCGAAAGCGAAATAAAACGCGCAGTTTAAGGAGCTTTTGAGATAGGTCCTCGCAGCTCGTCCTTTATTTTTGAAAAAAACAGCACTTCATAGCGCTCAACTTACCTTATTCAAACAGAATGCCCAACAATCGTCGAGCAGCCGCTTTATTGCCTTTGAACGCTCTTCTGCTTGCGGTTTGATTTCGAGTGCCAAAACGCAACTTTCGTCACAAGTTGGCGCGCTTGTTTTGAAAAAAAAAACATTCAAGCAAAAGCCTACAGCACTCGGTGTTCACAGGCGGTCACCCATTCAAGTACTAACCGAGCCCGACGTTGCTTAACTTCCCAGATCGGACGAGATGGGGTGCGTTCAACGTGGTATGGTCGCAGGCGATAGCGTTTTGCGAAAATGAGCTTTTTAAGCGAAGCAGCTTGCCTATGAGCTAGTTCTTTTGCAAAATCGACTCGAAACGAACTGATAAGCTGGCTGGCAAAGTATGGGCAGCGATTAAAAGCGACGACAATTAAGGGATAGCGCGAACGCAGTCCCCACCAACAGAAATTCTACGACCGAGTTATCCACATTTGAGATAATCGCGGGGGTCAACCCGGCCGAAGTGCAATGGTCGGGCCTCGCCCTGGGCCCACCGCCTACGTGATCACGGTGAAGACCCTCGTCAGGTAAGTATGAGTTTTTGCGCGCTTGCCACGAGCCTGATTGAAGCGCTTCAGTGGCACACCTGTGGTTACTTTTGCTTGCTGGCTTGCTCGAGCGCTTGGTAAGGGGAGAGCATGATTTTCCTGAAGGCCCTCCATCGCTCGCTCGCTCGCTCGAGCGCTTTTGAAATTTGAAGGCTGGCTCTAGAATGACGACCAGCAAGCAATCGTCGTCGTTTTGAAATGCAAAAGAAAAGATGCAAGAAAATCACTATTGAATCAATCGAGATTGAAATGAAACAACAAGCAAACCCGCCAGTGGCGAGTGTGGGCCGAGCCCGGAGGTACTGCAATACCGGGACAACCCGTGGGTGCGACAAAGCAAGCTTTCAATCGTCACCCTCTGTTCAAACATACGATTAATACAAGGGCCCAGCGATGCTGGCCGTCCCAGGTATTAAACTGAGAAGAACAGATACTACACTTGATCTTAGCTCTTGAGAGCCGAGAAGCGATTTCCAAGTACGAGAAATACGAATCAACACCACCGTTCCCCCTCTCTTTCTTAACCCTTTGAGGGATAATGTAACACATATGTTACATGATTGTTACATGTTATATCATTATGACGTAATAACCATTTTTCTGAAATTCATTGTAACTTTGTTGTTTCCAAACAATAAAGGAATTGTCTCAAATTTTATAAATTAGAATATTATGATCCTCAAAGGGTTAAACAATGCGTGCACGCACGCACCATCACCACACGTTGATATTCTAGATCAGTGGTTCTCAAACTTTTGAAAAAATTTTACTTTGCTGTCCCCTTTCAATTTTTTCAACCACTCTCGGTCCCATGTAAATTTAAATATAAATTCTGGCTCAGTTTTAAGGACATTTATCATAAAATACTATGTGTATTAGGCAAACAGCTATTTATTCTGAAAAGAAAAAAGTAAATATCTGTCAACAATTTTACAAGCACAGTTTAATGGGATGGGTGCCCTTGCTTGTCTTCCAGCAATTCCTCTGTGTTGGGCAGTGTGTTGGCTAGGGCAACCCTCATGTCATGGGTCACATCCATCCTGTTTCGAGATTTTGTTTTGATAGTAACGAGAGTGGAAAACGCTTTTTCGCATTCGTAGGTGGTAGGAAATGGAATCAACAATTTTAGAGCCATCTTTGCGACAGCAGGGTATGGCTCTGCCATTTGAATCCAAAAATCACTGCAACACATTTCACGAAAAACAAATTTTTCGTCCCCATCATTTACCAAATCAATAAATTGCTCCTGAACCAAGTTGTCCTCTGAAGGCAGATCGCTAACGAAGAGTACAAATGGGTTGTTGATGAAGCGGTAATATTTTTCAAATTCCAGTAGATCGGGAAAGTATCGCGATATTTTTTCTCTAAGTATTGAAACATGGCGCTTCATCACTTCAAGGATATCGTCATCCACGTGAAGTGCGTTTTCATCAAGAAATGTATTTATCTGTGGAAATGGGGCAAAGTTCTTGTTATCCAGTTTTGAATTCCATAATGCTAACTTCATTTCAAAAGCAGTCAATTTTTCATGACAATGGAGAACGGTGATTTCCCTTCCTTGTAAGGCCAGGTTGAGAGAACTCACGTATTCGAAGATGTCTACCAAAAACGACAGGCATGTCAGAAAGCGGTTGTCCGTAAATTTTTCGGATATTAGTTGTTTAGCTGTAGCTTCATGCAGAAATTCGTGCATTTCTTTTCGTAGAACAAAAACTCTTTTCAGTACTTTTCCCTTTGAAAGCCATCTCACATGCGAGTACAATAAAAGTGTTTCAAACTCGGAATCACTTTCTTTGCATAAATCACGAAACAGGCGTGAGTTGAGTGCGTTTGCTTTAATGAAATTCACTGCCTTAATCACATCGTTCAGAACACTTTTCAACTCCTCAGGCATTGTTTTTACCATAAGTGCTTGACGATGAATAGTGCAGTGCGTACGAATCACATCTGGGCACTTTTCCTTTACCAAGGTCTGAAAACCGGAACGGCAGCCAATCATCGCTGAAGCACCGTGGGTGCAGACCCCAATAACATGCTCCCACCTAATAGCATGCCCCTCAAAAAATCTGTCAGCTTTGTCAAATATTTCCCTTGCGGTTGTTTTAGCGCTTAGGGTTTCGCAAAACAAGAATTCGTCTTCCAGATGCTGATTATAAACATAACGTACAAAGACGCAAAGTTTGGCTAAGTTAGCTACATCCGTAGTTTCATCAATCTGGATCGCAAAATAGTTAAAAATTGAATTCTGAATCTTCGAGACTACCTGTGACAGAATGTTATCAGACAGCTAAGTTATTCGCCTTCTGACAGTATCATTTGACAAAGATACGTGTTTTAGCTTTTGAAGCTCAGAACTTCCCAGCACATTCGATATGATGTCTCGGCAGCAAGGCAATATTAACTCTTCTCCAATGTTGTGGGGTTTTTTGGAGGCATCTATTTTTCGTGAAACCTCATAGGAGGCTTTCAGACCACTCTTAGTGTCTTTCGAAAACATTCCTGATTGATCCAGCCTAAACTTGATCAACGTTTCAGCTTTTCGTTTGAAGAAATTTAAATCCTTGTTTGATGAATCAGGATGATGCGTTTCTAAATGTCTTTTTAGTTTGCTGGGTTTAAGTGAAGTAGATGCCAACACTGTGCAGCATAAAACACACTGCGGTTTCTCTTCTCCGTCACATTTTATCGCTGTAAAACGAAATTTTAAATACGAATCGTCATATCTCATTTTCTTTTTTGGAGGCATGGTGAAAGCAAATTTTCAACAGTAGCTTAGCCAATTTTTGAAGTATAAAGTTCTGAAACTCAAAAGTTATAATTATAACTGCAAGCTAGTTTGCACTAAAGCTAAGACCCCGACAAACACAATTTAGGAAAAAGCTGCCTATACGCTTTTATATGTCCGCGTTAAATTTGGTTTGTCTTAAAACTTAATTTAAGTTGCTACTTTTCATCCAAACACGCATGCTTGCTCTAATTTGTACTCAACTTCTTCTTTCTTATGAATATTCAAGACATATTTTTTAAACAGCATGATTGAGAAAAGAACTATTATGTAATAATTGACTCTCAGTCGTACAATGCCCCATTGTGTATTGATGCGACCTCTAATAACAGATTTATTGAGCAGTGAGCTTAAATCCAGCTAAATTTCTCACCTTCATTCATGCTGCCACTTTATACACGGCGCATCAGAGACCCCTCGCGGTCCCCCTGAAATTGCGTTGCGGACCCCTAAGGGACCGCGGTCCCCAGTTTGAGAACCACTGTTCTAGATATATATCTTTAAGGAGCTTTTGAGATAGGTTCTCGCAGCTCGTCCTTTATTTTTGAAAAAAACAGCACTTCATAGCGCTCAACTTACCTTATTCAAATAGAATGCCCAACAATCGTCGAGCAGCCGCTTTATTGCCTTTGAACGCTCTTCTGCTTGCGGTTTGATTTCGAGTGCCAAAACGCAACTTTCGTCACAAGTTGGCGCGCTTGTTTTGAAAAAAAAAAACATTCAAGCAAAAGCCTACAGCACTCGGTGTTCACAGGCGGTCACCCATTCAAGTACTAACCGAGCCCGACGTTGCTTAACTTCCCAGATCGGACGAGATGGGGTGCGTTCAACGTGGTATGGTCGCAGGCGATAGCGTTTTGCGAAAACGAGCTTTTTAAGCGAAGCAGCTTGCCTATGAGCTAGTTCTTTTGCAAAATCGACTCGAAACGAACTGATAAGCTGGCTGGCAAAGTATGGGCAGCGATTAAAAGCGACGACAATTAAGGGATAGCGCGAACGCAGTCCCCACCAACAGAAATTCTACGACCGAGTTATCCACATTTGAGATAATCGCGGGGGTCAACCCGGCCGAAGTGCAATGGTCGGGCCTCGCCCTGGGCCCACCGCCTACATGATCACGGTGAAGACCCTCGTCAGGTAAGTATGAGTTTTTGCGCGCTTGCCACGAGCCTGATTGAAGCGCTTCAGTGGCACACCTGTGGTTACTTTTGCTTGCTGGCTTGCTCGAGCGCTTGGTAAGGGGAGAGCATGATTTTCCTGAAGGCCCTCCATCGCTCGCTCGCTCGCTCGAGCGCTTTTGAAATTTGAAGGCTGGCTCTAGAATGACGACCAGCAAGCAATCGTCGTCGTTTTGAAATGCAAAAGAAAAGATGCAAGAAAATCACTATTGAATCAATCGAGATTGAAATGAAACAACAAGCAAACCCGCCAGTGGCGAGTGTGGGCCGAGCCCGGAGGTACTGCAATACCGGGACAACCCGTGGGTGCGACAAAGCAAGCTTTCAATCGTCACCCTCTGTTCAAACATACGATTAATACAAGGGCCCAGCGATGCTGGCCGTCCCAGGTATTAAACTGAGAAGAACAGATACTACACTTGATCTTAGCTCTTGAGAGCCGAGAAGCGATTTCCAAGTACGAGAAATACGAATCAACACCACCGTTCCCCCTCTCTTTCTTAACCCTTTGAGGGATAATGTAACACATATGTTACATGATTGTTACATGTTATATCATTATGACGTAATAGCCATTTTTCTGAAATTCATTGTAACTTTGTTGTTTCCAAACAATAAAGGAATTGTCTCAAATTTTATAAATTAGAATATTATGATCCTCAAAGGGTTAAACAATGCGTGCACGCACGCACCATCACCACACGTTGATATTCTAGATATATATCTTTAATTATTTTTTGAATTTTGGTAACGAAATATTTGATTTTCTTGCAAGCAATTTGTGATTTCTAAATCTTTGTTAGTGGGGGTTCCGTGACAAACGCGAAAGTACATTAGGGGTTCCGCGATGACAAAAAGATTGAAAAGCACTGTTCTACATTCAACACGAGTTCAAATATCTCAGAAAAACAAACACAGAGTAATTCGTAACAATAAGCTCAAACGAAGTAGGTAAAGTAATAGCTGTTACTGCAGCTTTTAGCGCAGGTTTGTATTTATTTGATTTATCGACGCAGGCAACCTTTTTGTTTGAACAACGCCTTTAATGATTACGCGCTTGCATTCGGCCTTAGAATGCAAGCATTTATTTTGCATGTATACTGGATTTTGTGTTTTAGTTTGACATTTACTGTAGAGTACTGGGTTTTGGAAACGAGCAGTTTTAACTAAGAACTAATTGATTTCTATTTGTTTAGCGTGTTGAATATATTTGTATAAAAGTATACTGTTGGATATGGCGACTGTTGTTGGCTGCGACTTCCGCAACAGTTGGTAAGGGATATGATGTTTGATTTAATTTGCATTCTTTCTTGATTTATTGTAATTAAAGTTAATGTTGATTTGGGTAGGGCAAAAGGAATTCGCGTGTGTGACCACCGCTTGTTATTATTACTTTCTTTATTTAATGTTACTTTAATCTTATTTGCCGTTTATTTCGCATTAATTAAGTTTTACGTTTTAATAGAAAACCACTACACATCCAGTGTGCGTTTCAACCAAGCAGCCAGCAGCAACAATAGCGATAAATGAAGGTTTTTGTTTTCTCAAAATGATAAAGTGTAGGAGAAGGCAGGCTACAGACCAACAAAAGTTTTAAAAAATTGTCATCGATTGTTTTCTCGTTTTTTGTTAGTGGAAGCGGAAGCGATAGGTGTAGAAGCGGAAACGGAAGCGGTTGAAAAATAGCCGCTTCCACATCCCTGTGTTAAAAGCACGTGACTTGTCAAGACAAAGTGTGAGGCGTAAAAAACTGAGACAAAAAATTCAAATGACGATATTTTGCAAAAAAATTGTGTCTGAAAAAGACTTGAGCCTGGATCATGTGTTGCATTGACAACAATTAGAAAAGAAAATTAATGAAAATAAGTAAATTAAAATCATAGTAACTTATAATTTTTCACAAACGGAATTGAACAACAAAAATGATAGCGCTATTTATAATATCACGTTTTGTGGCGCCCTTAAAATCTGCAAGTTGTACTCCATTGTGGAACAATTACCTTAACCATTGTGGGAACAACAATTCTTTTCACTATTTAAAATCTTGATCTAATTATAAAAAAAATACCTAAACAAACAGCTACATTTAAAAGATATGCTAACTGGCAAGTTGAATTTTGCCACTTCAGATTTTGTAAGGCTAGTTTTAGGGTTCATTTGTTGTTTAGTATGTGAATTACAGTTAGGATGTTTGTTCGGTTTGCATTATTTATCCTTTTTTTGCCGTTGGTTTTATATTGATTTTTTGTTCTGGTCAAACTCTTAAATATTTTTGCATAACTGCCAGCTGTGTAATTCTTGACTGATTTTTTGAGTGAGTTTATCTCTCTTTATTACTAGAATAGAAGTAGGGCATAAACGGCGATTGAGGCTCACACGGTAACCCAATAAAATGGGCTAAGAAAAGTCTAGATTGGCCTAGACTGATTTTTTGCTTTCTTGGTTGATCTTTCTCTCTCAAAAAATGGCCTAAATATGTCAATAGTGGATTAAGAATTAAGGATGGAAGAAGAGAATTACAGTAAGCAATCACATGGTCTGCGAATCCAACAGATTTCGAGTCTTGTTAGATTTATGCTCATTTTCCTAATTTTTTTTTATTAAGTATTTGGTTATAGAATGGAAAAGTTAAGGTTTGGTTGTGTATAGGTAACTTCTCATTACTATTTTCTATTCCCATAGAGGCTATTTTGCTGTTGATGGCTAAATAGGCCTAGACCAACAAACTATTTTTTGCATGTGATTAGTGTGTCTTTAAATCTCATTTGCTACGTTGCACTCACAAAATGGTTGGTATTGCTGCTTGCAAAAAATATTGTTGGAAGTTGGATTCTTTGCCATAGTTTCTTTTTTGAATTTGGAAGATAACACTAATTCAATAAATTCAAATTAGACAGTAAAATGAGGAACGTTTGGCAGTGTCAGAATGATGTTTTCTTAAAACGAGGAATGTTAAAACAGTTAAAATAGTTAAAAAATTTAAAATAAAAACTGGAATTGGTTTGAATTCACAGACAAACATTGTGTTGGCATCATAAGGTGTTGTAGTGCAACGGCAGGCATCTGGGTGTAGTCTAATGTCGAAAGAGTGCACTCCATATGGCAACTAGTCACTTCTATCATGATAGCTACTTTTGTAGATTGGTTTATAAGTTAACAATGCTGTTGGTGACTTTCGGTTTGTGGTTTGTAGCATCTTTGTGCTCATGCGACACTTAGTAGCTAGATCACATTGCTGCAATAGCTGTGCATGTATGCATCGAAGTTGCAGAGGCTGCAACAGTGTAACACCAAGCAGTTGGTCTCTAGGACTGGACAAGCAACACTGATTTCAAGCAAGAACATTTGAAATGATCCCATTTCAAAATCTATGCCTAGTGTTTTCTATACAGATTTATTTAAACAAGTTCAGTCACTGATTTCATAATAGCTGGAATACTCTGCAGGCAGAACATGTTCAGTCAGAACGCTACATAAATTAAACAACACCCAATGAATAACTTTGAAATAGTTGGAATGATCTGATAGCAAAATGGTACACACATTCCTATCCATCAGTTAACTTCAAGAATTTGGAATGATCTAAATTCAAAATAAATGCTCCATCAGTTAGCTTAAAGAATTTGGAATGATCTAAATTTAAAATAAATGCTAGGTACTGAGTTAGTTCAATGAAATCAGAATGGTTGAAATGATATGATAGCAACATGCTGTGCATATTTTTGGGCCCTCGATTGATTTAAAAAATTTGGAATCATCTGAATTTAAGATGCTATGCATATTGCTATACACTCAGTTAATTTAATATAATCAAAGGGTTTTTTAATGAAATGTTTTTTTTATTGTTGTGAATGATTGTTTTTTTTTTTATTGAAAGCTCCTTGTTGATATCTCCCAAAAAAACTTTTGGTGGTGCTTCTACAATAAGCAGTTTTTGAGAAAGTACAGCGAACAAATTGCACTAGCAAGCATTAGCTGTGACATTGTTTTAGTTTCCAAAGGGATAAAAGTTTTTGTAAGTTGATTAGTTTGGTGCTGAGTTTTGTTTGTGCAAAAACAGTTTTCCCCACTCAAAAAGTGCAAATTAAAAGAAACTCTTTGATTATGACATCATTATGATCTCACTTACCCCTTATGTTTCTCACCCTGGGTAAGTGATTAATGAGGCCAAGTTTGATGTCTGTACTCCCAGTGGTTGAGGAGAAGTTAAAGTGTATATACGTTGCCTGCACAAATGCACAGACAGAACTCTGCTTTATATTTATAGATGTAATAGTGCTCAACCCTGGTTTTGTGATGTGGTAATGCTTTTTGGAACGTGATGGTTTCTTTTCTTTCTAATAAGTTTTAATGAAAAATTATACTCAACAATGCTATCAGTGTTAAGTGAAAAATTCTAATTAGGTATTTGCAGCAGCATACTGGTTTTGTTTGCTTGCTATTGCCAGAAAATTCTAATTGTTTGCTTCTTGGTGTAGAAATCTTTAACATATTTTCAAGACTTCTCAAAAGCTTGTTGCAAGGTGAAAATTTGCTCATTAAGCTTTTGCTGAGACTAAAGCTGCACTGCATGTCCTCCAGTTTGGTCTCAGTTGTTTCATGGCATTGATTTTCAAGGCACTTAAGCATATACTTTTTTAGGTATACTGAGAAGAGTAATGCCACTATAGTTGGCACTTTCTCTCTTGCCCCTTTCTTTCATGTAAAGTAGGATAATAGCCTCTTTGTCAGTTTTTTCTTAAACAAAGTGGAAAAAGATTTGTGGATGAATTAAGTACTTTTGAATAAGACCGCTTTTGTAATAAGGAAGGAAGAGTAATGCTAGGGTAGTGTGGGAATGAGGAGCCAGAGGCTATGCCCTTAAATATATGACTCTCTTCTCATTTGGAGTACAATTTTTCTGTGTTCTTCAACACTTGTTCCTTTGGTAAAGCTGGCTGAACTAGTACTGTATTTTTTTACGCTGTTACTGACAGGTGCAGGTGATAAAAGGCAACAGGTTGGCAACTGATAAAACAAGAAACAAATTGGTGAAGTATGTTGATGTGATAATGCAATTTGCTACATCAATGTGTCTTTAGGAAAGGCACTAAACAGCAACATATTTTGCTTGTAGTAGAAATACACCAAGCCAACATTTGTGTTTTGTATGTGGGTTTGAATAACAACAATAGGCTAGCAGAAGTAACAAAAAGTTTTTTGATATCTGTAGTATAAATATGCACCCTTCATAAAATATTGCTTTTCAATCTTATAGTTAGAACCAGCGAATTTTGAGATTGGCAGTATACTAATAATTAATCAGCAATAGTTGGGTTGCAAGTTGTGATAGACATCTTTTTTATGTTTATAGACAAATGGATTTGCAGTTAAAAGTACTTGTAAGAAGTCGTATTAAGCGAAAAAAGGCATGGAGCCGTTTGGCTTGGATAGGAAAGCAAAAAGAAAGTGTTTGCTTGATTGATTCAACAAGGGCATCTGTTCTATATCTACCTTCTGGTCGTACCAAAAGAACAATTGATGTACTCAAGCCACACAAGAATAAAATTATTTGCATAAATTATAGTCAGTCAGGTGAGTACACTATGGTGAATAATGTCAAGTATTCAATAATGATGAGTACACTATGTCAATAATGCTACGAAAAAACTTGTGTGATAATAAGTGTTCCCTTTAAATGCAAAGAAGTGAGAATTTGCGAAAACATGTTTGGCAAATTGCAGTTAAAATTCAACAACATATTGAAAACTGTTTGGCAGTTTTTGGTTACTTTTTTCAGTTTGGTAAAATTTTTTCAAGTTTGCTAATAAAAAATCTTTAACTCTTGAATGTGTGGGAGACAGTAAAAAGAAATCCAAGTTCAGACCTATGTTTTTTTAGGGCAGTGTAACATCTCGTGTAAATATTATATGGCTGTGATGCAACAGTGAGTGACAGCAACTTAGTATTGCACATGCTATTACCATGCTTTTGCATGTATTACAAATTGTTTCTCCAGCAAGTAATGCAAAGCAAGATCAAAAAGTTTGTTTTCCTTTTTGTCACCAATTTCAGTTGTAGCTAAAGAGCAATAATAGCAAGCAACTCTATAGCTTCAGTTTAGCACAAGATGTCATTTTTCAAGAGAAATTTGAAACTAAATTGGTTAAAATCTATATTTTTTCTTGACACTTCAATGCAAATTTTAATTGTGCTTGTTAAGATAAAAAAGCATCTAGCTCTCGATTTCAGTTAATTGCAAAAAACACCACTTGCTGAGGGAATGGTTGAGTTCTGAAAATTTTAATAAATAGCCTTGCACTTGCCAGCTATGAAAACAAAGAATATAACTTATAATCAATTTTGGTTTTAAGTCCCATCAAGCAAAGATTACTTTTTAAATAAAATGTAGCCAACAGCTTTGTGCTGTGAAAGCATACTAGTCATGATTAAACTACAGCTTAAAACGTGAAAAAAAAGAATTTTTGTTTGATATCTTTAAAAACATTTTATTCAAAAATGTAGCATTTGTTTGTTACTTTAATATGTAAGCAGTAGAATATACCTATAACAGGGGTCTCAAACACGCGGCCCGTGATAGCATATTGTGCGGCCCACGACGCACCTTGGATTTTCACATAAATAATTATTATCTCTTTCAGGGCCTCATGCTTTTATCAGCATTCATAGCCAATAGTATCATTTCTTAGTGCTCACCCTGCAACATAGCTTTATGACGTTAGAATTGTTCGATTGTTTTGTTTTTATCCAGTCTAGAAGTTACAGCGTTTCTTACCCTCTTGCTTGTTTTTCGTACTTTTTATGTTTCTGTATTAGGCTGCGTGCAACATTGATGGCGCAATTTTGTGTTTTGTTATCGCTTTGAAAGGACACTTTCGATTCTTCATTTTTTGAGTAAAGATGGTCAGTCAGTTAGTTGTACTAGGACTAAGTTTTTAGTCTAGCCTCTAGTTGGGGTGGTTAAGTTAATTGCCGTAGTTGAAAAGTAAATATTTGTTCTTTTCAGAACCAAAGCGAAAGAGGCAATTTGAGTTGCAAAGCAAAAGTAATTACTGTAGCTATATTTTTAAAAAACTAAAATTTAGCTTTATATAATGTCTTCCACTTCCAAAAAAAGAAAAATTGCAGACGAAAGGAGAGTTTTTCAAGAAAAGTGGGAAGAGTTGTACTTTGTCACTGCGGCCGGTAATATAAGTCATTGCCTAATTTGCCAGAAAAATATAGCTGTTATGAAGGGGTACAACATGCATCGGCACTACAAAACAATGCACAAAGTTGAATATGATAGGTATAAGGGCGAAGTTAGGAAAGAAAAACTAAAGCGCATGAAATCATCATTGTGCAAACAAAGAAGTAGGCTCGCCAACATTAATCTGTCTAACAAAAATGCTGTAAAAGCAAGTTTTGCTTTAAGTGAAATGATAGCCAAGTCATCACGGCCTTTCACGGAAGGTTTGTTCATAAAAGAATGTCTTTTAAAAGCAAGTGACATCTTATGCCCTAATCAAAAGAAACTGTTTGAAGGCATAAGCTTGTCGCCTAATACAGTTGCAACCAGGGTTACAGAATTAGCTGCCGATGCTGAAGAAACAATTACTTGCGACGGCAAAAAACTTTAAAGCATTTTCAATTGCTCTCGACGAAAGCACAGATGTGTCAGGTAAGATCTCACGGGCTAAATCATCGGCAATTCAAATCTTTTCTGGTAGATATGGACTCCGAATATGGTGAGCTTCTTTATCACACTGAAGTAAGATGGCTGAGTCGTGGAAAGGTTTTGAAGCGTTTCTTTGCACTTAGAAATGAAATATCTTTATTCATGAAAATGAAAAATAAAGCAATTCCTTTGTTGGATGATCCTACTTTCCAATGCAGCCTTGCTTTTCTAACAGATGTTACACATCATGTGAATGAAATGAACGTGAAACTTCAAGGTAGAAACCAGATTATCACGCAGATGTACGATCATGTAAAATCGTTCAAAGTTAAACTCGGCTTATGGATAAAGCAGTTACACGAGGGAAATATGATTCATTTCTCAACTCTGAAGTCATTAGGACAAGTTGAACCCAAATGCTTGAAAGAATATGCTGACTTGTTGTCAACTTTAATTCAAGAGTCTGATATACGCTTTGCAGAGTTCAAAGCACTACAGCCCCAATTTCAACTTTTTTCAACGCAGTTTGCGGTTCAAATTGACAATGTTGCAGAGGAATTACAAATGGAGTCAGCAGAACTTCAGAGCGATACTATTTTGAAACAAAAACATGCAAATGCAGGGATTCCAAAATTCTACTCCTTTCTTTCTCGAGAAAGGTTTCCGAGATTACTCTCTGCTACTGCAAGAATTATTGCAATGTTTGGAAGCACATATGCATGTGAACAATTTTCTCGTCCATGAAGGCTAACAAGTCTGTAATAAGATCACGGCTCACTGATGAACATTTACAGGCAACGTTGAGAGTGGCTACCTCTAATAAATTCAAACCTAATATTGGGCTCCTTGCTGATGCGAAACGGTGCCAGCTAAGTAGCCAGAACAAAATATAATTGTAATGCCAAGTAAATTTACGTTACTCACGACTTATTTTTGTTTATTGGGTCTTTAATGAGTGTTTTGTTTATTTACCTTTAATTGTGTATTGCGGCCCGCGGGTTAACTTGCAAGTTTTCATTTGGCCCTCAGAACAATTTGAGTTTGAGACCCCTGACCTATAACTTCACCTTTAGGGGATTGTAAAAAAATTGCCATTCACTGTGCACCATTCCAAAAATGTTTTTAGATTTAACATTAAGGTATTATCAAATCAGGTTTACCAGTGTAAATAGTCTATGGGCTAGCTAGGCCCACCGTGCATCCCTTCTACCAATAGATAAAACTGTGTTTTTCTGGTATATGTGCTTTTTAATATTACATATGTTAACACTGAATAAACTTATGCACTACCAGTTTTGAGCCACTTTATTTGTTGTACCAACAAAATTTTTTTTTGATTTTCCGGGGGGGCAAGAAAAACATGATTGGCAATATTTTTGTACTGAAATATCACAAATGCACTAGTGACCACTCAAGATGTTAGTAGTGGAAAGCTCTTCGATGTAAGTTTTGATTTATGCAAATTTGATAAAAAGTATGTCAACAAGAGCCATTATGTAACCACCAGTTTTAACCACCTCTGGAAAGCTCAACATGTAGTTTCTGTTTATAACAGTTTAACATACAATGGAGTGTGATCACATTAAAGCAAAATCTTCACTGTAATGCTTTGTGTTGAAATTTAGCAAGCTTGTTTAGTTTCGTTTCTTTACTCTTTGCTTGGCAACCCTTCCATGTGCTATTATGTTTTTCTTTGTCTCATCTTAATCGAAATTGTGTTTAGTAGTCTAGTGCAATTGTAAACAATTGCCAAGCTGCTAGCAAGTCACAGTTTCAGTTAAGTTTGTAGTGATTAAAAGTCGTTTTGAGTGATTTTGTTGGATTTTGGACAACTAACTGAGTTTTTCTAGATGAACAAGATTAAAACATAAAGGTAATTTAACACCGCAATTATTGCTTCAGAACTTCTAAACATTTACAACAAATTACTGAAGTTATATTTGAAGCCTACCAAGGATATTGTGAGTTTAGTTTTTGAATAATTCTGTTCCCAAGTTTACCTTACACATTTCTGAGCTACTAGGGCATTTTGTTTAGTTTCAGATTTTGCTACTTGATTTTGCATCACTGAAAGTTCCATGTCACCAATCCGTTTATTGAGTGCTATGCAAATAAAATTTGATGACATCTGAACTGTGACGATTTAAATGTTAATGATTTGATGTTTCTGAATCTGATGCTTTAATTCCCTATTTGAAGTTTGAGGTAAGACTTTCTGTAGAACTGCAAAAAAGCCTTGTTAACTCTTTTGCTCTCGCAATCATCAATTGATGATCTTGTGTTTTCTGTGTTTCCCTCAATTTTTTTCAAATTGAGTTACAAAATTAGTTTACTAAAAAATGGATTTGTGACTTTATTTCTCAACCAATTTTCATAACATTTTCAAAAAATCACTCCTAATTACTCATACATTGGACAAAAACTTGTGCCCTAATTCTTGGATTTTTTTACCAAAAAAGGGTTAAGAACCAAGAGCCCAATTGCGGACGACAAAAATTGCCAAATTTTCAGCAAGAGTCAACTACTTTGAAATCAAATTAAGATTACATGTTTACATCAAAACCAAAGCCTTTATCATTAACACAGTCTGAAAACTAATCTTTTGTGGCATCATTTGACAAAATTTCAAGCAATAACAAAAGAATTTACCTATTGAAATTTTCAATTTTTTTAGGGGTCTCAAGAACCCCAAAAAAATTGTATGGTAAGTAGAAAAAAGTAGATTTAGTTTTTAAAAAATCTGATATGTTGCTAAATACCAGTCTCATCTGAAAGCTTAGGAAATTTGCTTTTCAGCAACATATAGCTTTAAATAGTTTAAGCTAAGCGGTATATGATATTTACTGATCAAAAATGGGTACTGTACATCATGTCAGTTCAAAATGTCCCAAAAATTTTTTTACTTACCTTCACTAAATTAAGAATTTTTAGAAAAACCACACTGTTTAAAAAGATAAAATAAATTGCAAATGTTTCACCACTAAAGTTGTCATTTTGTATCAAGTGTCCAAGGAGACAGAAACTGAAATACAAGTTGAAAAGCTAGCAGAAGTTTGGCTCTTCTAAATCAAAGTTTGCTGTATCCCCCTTCTTTCTCAACAAATGGGAGGGTGGCAAAAAAAACTTCTGTTTCATTGTTAGTGACAACATATTCTATTTAAACTTGATATCATCTGAATCTTGAAGAAATTCCCTGTTCAAAAATACTTAATGCTACATGGTTTAAGCTCAGCTTTAGCAGATAATGACTGATTATGTTTTAGGTACCAAATTTTACGAACAAAATTTGGTACCTGTCAATACGTGTTAACAAAAAGGGCATGGGTCTCAGAAAGTTGCAAATTGTAGAAAACCTAAGCTTTTAGGTAAGTTTTAACTGATGTACCTTGAAAGCTTATTTTCTTAGCATCATCTAGTGACCATTTCTGAAAAAATTGGTAGAAAATAAAATCTGTAGTGATATTTGAGGTAAGGGTACTTTAATTTTGAGGACAACTCAGCACCTATTGGGGGCTAATTAGCATAAAATTTGTATATTCAAACAAAAAAATTATTTTGTTTTTGTACTTGAAATTCTCAAGAAATGGAGATTTCAATGATATATAACACTTGATGTAGAAGTAAACAGATGAGTAATGATTTACAAACAAACTTGGGGTATTTTATGATAATTAGTTATGATTGATTGCGACAAATTCTGACAGTTTTTTGCACTGCCACCTTACGGAAATTTTTTTCGCTTTTCACATGGTGGTAAAAGAGTTAACCAGAGAGATCTGCTGAAAATTTGAAGTTATCTAAAACTTTGGCTTTATTTGAAAGCTTATTTGAAGTCCTATTATTTTAAAGGCATGTAAGATTTTATCAGTTTATGAGTTACAACAGAGTTTCTCTTTTTCAGCTAATCAAAGATGCCAAAGAAAAAGACTAGGCCAGAGAGCAATGGTGCCAGCAAACGTTCTCCAAGCAATTGTATTATCCATGTCAAAACATCCAAGATGTTTGATTTTGTTTGTCTGTCAGATCTTGAGGACGCCCAGGAAAGATGTCAAAAGATTTATGAAATGTGGGATAAATGTTTAAAGGAACCACTTAGTTTTCTAGAAGAATGCAAGATGTGTGTGAACAAATTCCGCCAGAGTTTGGTGATAATGATGGCCATTATAGGGGCTGCTATCAGCAGTTATGATGAACATAAGTTGTCTCAAAGCAACTTATAAGCCTAGAAAAAAATAAAACAGAGGATGCCAAGACAAGGTTCTATTGAGGGTAAAGACAAATTTTTTTCAACCAAATTGCATATTTTGCAAATGTTATGGTCGAATTGGGATCAAAAAACAAAATGTATGGACATCAGAAGGTTTGACAAACTTTGAACATGGAGGTGGTTTCATCGTTATCAAAATAGTGAAAAAAAAGGGCAATGAAGAACTTTTAACGCACATTCGTGGTGAAGATCTTTCTGCAAGAGAGGCTAAGTATTATATCACTTGCTGATTGAGGTACTCTGTTTAAACAAAATGGCAAAGTGAGCATATTCTGTCAAAGCACCATCAAAGTGAAATGGAGGAAGTCCATGCTGTTTGTTTTGCTAAACTTTGTAAAGTGATTGGCAGAGAAATGATTATCGGTAAAAAGGTCATGAAAATGACAGATCTCTACAGTTTGTACAGTGCATATCACTCGGAAACACCATTTGCAAACTTTAATTACTGGTCGGAGAAGATCAAATCAATATCAAATAACCACCAGGTCTACCGCAACAAACTCTGTTTTGTTAGCCTTGGTAAAATCCTGAGTCAATATCAGTCAGATCTTGTATTTAGTAATGAAACTGATCATTTAGGTCAGAATCTGTGTTGGGCAGCAACTAAAGGCCAATGGAAACTACTGAAACACATTCTGGTTTGCATGACTTTACACCATCTTTTCTGGAGTGCCAAACTGAGCATATAAATAAACAAATTGGGTCATTCAAAGAGTTACTCCTTTTCATTAGTACTAAAAAACGCACTTGCAGAGGCCCTTGAAGAAGCTCATACCATACTAACATTTCAAAATTGCAAAATCCTCATTGCCCATCATTATTTCACAGCAACTTTAATAATTTTAATCAATTTGTCAATTGGCTTTCTGGTACATGTTTAATTCACACCTGCCATGGGATAATGTTGCAAAATATTCCCTCTGAGTCTGCTACTGATGAGAACATGACAAATAACCAGGCAGAAAGTCTGCTATCTCTGCCAAGGACAGGACACGCTTTCTAAAATCCTTGACAAATGATACCCTACTCCCATGCTATATAAATGAGGGACAGCCCAAAAATGACGATTTCTCTCCTACCCTAACCTTGGTAGAATGTAAGGATGCTCTGTCAAAGTCAATGTTGAAGTATCTCCCGTTGTGTACTGTCAGTTGCATATCAGCACTGTATCTCTGCATGTACCTGGGTGGGTGGGCTTCATATTAGAAACTGGTCAAGTTCCAAAGCGCCTTACCACAATAGATTATTATCCATTCATTAATCACCCTATAACAAACTACTCCACTGTACAAGAGTGCCATAAAGTATCAAAAAATACATTGTGTGAGGTTGGTCAGAAATACACTGTCGCAACATTTGACTTAGATCACATTGTATTGATAGAATCCTTTCATTTGATCTGTGCATACCTAAAATGATTGGTAAAAAAATGAATTAATTTGGATGAGCTGACGTGCTATTGGAAGCGGGGGTTATGTGTGTTGGTTTTGTGAATGGTGTGATGTTCAGCAAAAACTACAGTCATGCAATAAATTGCCACAAAGTCATGGCTAAAAGCCTGGAAAGACTGTTTCTTGACAGATATTTGGAAACTAGATGATTGAAAGGCCTGCCAGGTAATTTGATACAAGCAATAGGTCAAATTATTAATGAGAGAACTTCAGAAAACTTAGATGCTGCAATGCAAAACAAAGCACTTGCTAATTTTCTTGAAAAACATTCTTCATTCAGGCAACAAATCCATGGTGGAAGCCTTGGTAAAACTGCTCAATCTTGGCTGAGTTACATAAATTATGGTTCATTGGTTCTTTCCTTGCTGTATGCTGTGAAGATCAGTGATTACTACTTGTATAGTGCTTGTTTAAGTAAAATGGTAGATCTATATTTCAGCTTTGATGGTCAAAATTATGCCAGATATCTCTGCTACTTCTCGTTGTTCTTGGTCAACATTGAGGAAACTCACCCAGGTGCCACTGAGTTACTCAAATTAGGTGCAATAAGTGTGGCAAGGTCATTCATACCAGCAAACAGGTGTACAGTGGATAAAACCATTGAAGAAACATTTATGCAACATGCCATATCTCAAGCAGGCTCGAGTGAGCGGGGTGCCAGCATTTCATGCCTTCTGAATAACTATGAAGCTTATCATCATTGGGCACATACAGCTCACAAAAGATCGAGATATATTGAAGTAATGCTTCAGATGACAAATATGTTCGATGATGGTAGTGACAGAAAACACCGTGATACTTGGCCTTCACAAGTAAAAAAAAAGTGAAAAACAACATTTGCTACAGTAGAAGCAATTCAGAATTTCATGTACCCATTCCAAGGTGAGAGGATGATAAACTTTACTGCATATCATCTGGTGCTGCAGTACCATTTAACATAGAATCAGACATCATAAATTGTCTGGCACTGCTGCAAAGGAAGCTTTCATATCTGGTAGGTTGCAAAAGAACGAGCAGTTCTTTGAGCCAATCAAAAGGCTGAACCAAAAAACATTTGCTGATATGGGGAAGACATCAGTTGTGAAGACATCAAGCAATCGTGAAGTTCAGTACAAGCAGAAAGCAAATGTTGCATTTCAATTTTTAATGCTTTCACAAGAACAATTAGAAAAGATTGATATGGGAGAACTGATGAAATATCTACTCATGCCCATGCCCTCATCAATTGGTATTCCTGATGCCTACCTTATGTAGACAGATAAGAGCAAAGGCTTTACCGTATTTTCGCGACTATAAGGTGCACCTAAAAGACAAAAATTTTCTCAGAAATTGAACATGCGCCTTATTGTCCAGTGCGTCTTATGTGTGGATAAAATTATGCTTTATAAGAAAACTGTGAACCATCTTTAATGTTACAAATAGCGGTATTTTTTCGCATTAGCATTTCACAGGCCAGGAATTGTTTTGTAAACAGAACGGCGTGTATGCAATAAGTTTATTGGAACGTTGTATTATGTAGTGAACTATTAAACAATTATTAGAAAAAAGGAATATATTTTTTCTTCAAACTTGTCTTTGTAAAGAAAGTTTTCTTAGTGTTTTTTCTCTATTTCTATTCCTGCCAAGTTGGTAAAGAGTACTTTTTTGTTTCTCTTTTTCTCTTGCTTTGTTTCTTTAGAGCAAATTGCTCTGTTTGCAATTGCACCTTATAGTCCGGTGCATCTTATGTAAGATAAAAAATGCATTTGCAGCAGTTTTTTGATACTGTGCCTTATTCTCCAGTGCGCCTTATGGTCACAAAAATACGGTACTTATCTCACGAAAAAATTAGATGACTTTACCATGCCATCAGATGCCAAGACGTTGAATGTTGAAGATGGAAATGTAATTTTCTACTGCATGAAAGAAGTGCTAGCATTATTTAAACAGACATGTGAACAAATATGTGATGTCAGTATTGTGGAAAAATCTATTCTCCCATTTAGTACTGACATGTACAAGGAAAATTCTATCAAGAGCATGGAAAGGAAAAGCTGTGGTAGTGGTCGAAAATGCATAATTAAGGACGAATGTACAAAATGACCTAGAAATTGGAAGTCATTTCTTAGCAATGACTCTAACAAACAGCAGCTTGTGAGATTGCTTCTAAAAATGTGGAGCAGTGATGATTTCAGAAGAAAATTTTAAAACAAAAACGTTATATTTATTTGTGAAGAGAAGGCCTGCCTAATTAAAGACAATGGAGCATCAGTGATGATAACAGAGATTCCCAAGTTGGAGTCTGATCAAGAGGAAACAGACACAAGGGTTACTCTACATTGCTTCTATGCAGCCAATGAAGAATATAACTATGTTCGAGTCAGAAACACAGATAGTGATATTTTCTTCATTCTTCTTTTGTTATGCATCAAAAATAAACATTGCTCTTCTGTTTGACACAGGCTCCAGGTGCAAGAGAAGTTTGTTAAATATCTCTCAACTGGGACATGACTTCATGCCTCTCTACCGCAATGCTCTGCTGGGTCTGCATGCTTTTGCAAGGTGTGGCATGACCAGTGCTTTCAAAGGCATCGGAAAGCTGAAGTCAATAAAACTCCTTCAAAAGAAACCATGTTATCAAGCTGTTTTCCAGAACTTTAGAAAGTCATGGGATGTGTTGGAAGATCTTTTTCTTTAACTGTAGAAATTCACATGTTCCATGTACAAGCTCAGAGGTAGCCATTTAAATGTTGATGATCTTTGCTATGAAATGGTTTTAAAGAAATGCTGTGGCAAAGAAAACCAACTGAATCTAAACAAGAGCACCAAGTGGTCATCCCTTCCACCTCCTAGAGCCTGAATAAGAGAACACATAAAAAGAATCAACTACCAGGTGGCGATTTGGAAATGAGCCCGTACTCCCAAACTAGTTATTCCATTACCAACTGAGGACAATAGATGGATTTTAGTGAACAAAGTTATTGAACCAAAGTGGTGTGATGGGGATATACTCCCAACTCGTCTTCCTGACATTTTGAACAAAGCAATTGAGACAGAGAATGAGCATAAACTGGATGATGGGAGCACAGACGAAATGTCTACTGATGATGAAAATGATGAAGAACCTGAATCTGAAACAGACAATGATAGTGACTAAAAATAAAATCAAAGCACACAAAAAATTTACCCAGCAAGAGGAAGTGTTAATGATTAGTAGGAGTTTATAAGTATAATTTGAATATTTTTTGAATAATTCAAAACTTACATTATAGAGCTTTCCAGTACTAACATTTTGAGTGGTCACTTGTGTATTTGTGATGGTTCAATACAAAGATGTTGCCATATTTTTCTTGCCCCCCAACAATTGGAAAAAAATTTTGTCGGTACAACTAATAAAGTGGCTCAAAGCTGGTAGTGCATAAGAGTTTATTTAGTGTTGACATATCTAATATTAAAAACCACATAAAAAACTACCATAAAAACACAGTTTTATCTATTGGTGGGGAATGCACAGTGGGCCTAGTTAGCTCACAGATTAAAAGAAAAACCTCTAAATCATTAAAACTCACAGAAAAAATCATGTACTGTGCAAAGAAAAATTTCCTCTAAAGTGTAATTGTTTGCACACGGCTATTGCAGTCTTACATCTGCCTGTACACAGTGGTGCTGGGTAGAGTTGGTGGGGTCCCTTCAAAATTGTTTTCTGTGGAGAGCAACCCTTTCGCAAATGCCGTAAAACCCTGTGGTTTTAAATGAAGAATAGATCTTGCTATCTTTTTGAGTAAGTGCCTCTAAGTGATAGCGTGCAGTTTTTACCTGTAGTTATAAATATTAGTATTTTAATTTTTTACCAGACTAAAAAGCTATGTTTACCACACTTACGATTATTTGTGTCCATAAATTTCTCTTTTTCCTTTACTTTGGTCAATTTTTATATGCCTTTCATAATTATAAAAATTCACATACCAAGTATTGGTGACATTTTTTTGTTGGTGGTACAGAATTTCAATATAGCTTTGAAAAAAGCTGTTTGAGCCATAAGCTTTTCGTGACGCTCTCATCAGTGGCAGTATCGCGTCAAAAGGGAAGATCTAGAGTGAATAAGTGTTTTATGTGAATAATTTGGACGTTAGGCAATCAAGACAAGCCAATAATAGTGCTAGTATTGCAAAGTGTGCCAAAGAAAGATTTCGCAATTGCGAAAGTTAGAGAAGGCGCAGCAGGAGGCCAAATGCCACGATTACCGAAAGAGTTTGAGAATGTAAACAGACTCTTTCTGTCTGCATAACACCGGGTGTCAGATTTTGATATAAGTAGCCTCTAAAAGATTAAGATGGAAAGAGTCGCGTACTGCGGCAAGGATCGAAAACTGCTTATCATCATAGTTTAATGCTCATTGATCATTATCTAAAAGATGCTGACCAATGGCAGAGTCACAATCCAGTTTGATGTCGGTTCGTTTGCATGATCTGTGTGGTTGAGATCAGTGTCGACGAGTCAATTGCTGTCTTAACCATTGTGGAACATGTTGCTTGATGTGATCCTGTAGTCATTGAGATGTTTGCCCTACATACCGACTATCACAGTGGCACTTGTATTCATATATGACAAAACTTTTCTGAATGGCAGGTAGAACATCCTTCCAGGCCACAGGCAGCATGCACTTAGACGTAAAGACCAAGCAGGTGCTGACGGAACCATAGCAGCTTTCCACAGCGGTTTTGACTTCTTTTTCCAAGTTTGTCGATGGCTTACCTATCTAAGGGACCCTCAAGTACACAGGACACTTTTCAGGGCCAAATCGCTTAAGAGTGGAAAACTGAGCAATTTTCTTGGTGATCTGAGTGTTGATGATGTTTTTAGGATAGCCATTGTCCAGTAATATTTTCTTGGTCTGTTCTATTTCTTCATTGAGTCTACGCTTGGTGCAAATCATTAGAGCTCGATGCACCAATGTATACATTAGACTTATTTTGCATTAGTTTCATTAGTTTTTAAGCTGCCTTCAAAAAAATTTTACAAAGGACCTCAGATCTGAATCAGGATAAATGAGATCTTTTGTTGGCTTAGTGTAAACACTGAATAAATAGCAGTTGGTTATCAAAACTATTCTTTTTTACTCCTTCAAAATATGTTACTAAGACTGTTTTTTTTGTTTTATTTGCCATATTTATCCTCCATTCACGAGAAAGTTAATTGTATCGCTATATTTTAGATGGGACATCCACACTTGGTTTGGAGTTGCCATTTCCGAGGTGTCTGGGCCACCTGTTTTCCACATAAAGGTGGGGGCATCCTGTTAAGTGCCTTGTTTAAGGACACAACAAATAAACTTGCCAGCTTGTTCTCACAACCTCCCCTAAATGCCGAGTGCCAAGCAGGGAAGCGGTAGATACCATTTTTAAAAATCTTTTGATATGACTTGACAAGGAGATTGAACCCCAGGTCTACTGACTGCAAAGCAGATGCTCAAACCACTACGCCATTGCGCGGGTTAATGCTTTGTCAGCAAGTCTGTTAAAATTTGTCTTGTGGTTGTCGGACATGTGCCAGCAATTTCACACTTATGTCAGCAGCTACACACTTACTAAAATCTTAGAGAACACTGGTGATAACTTTGTGTAATTAGAGTTTTAAATTTTAATTTTCTTAATAGCAAAACTGATATTTAGTTGTGGTTGTTTAAGAGCTAACTTTGTTGTTCCTGGGATATCAACCCTGTTTGGCCTAGGCTTTTTTGTTTTCTTTGTGAATAGACGCCTGCTCCTTTTTTTTATCAGTCACATAGCTAGTGGTCATAAACTTTGCACGACAACCTTTGATTGTCTCAGGACATAGTGTTCCATGCCTACAAGACAGCAAAATCTAAAAAATAAGGAATTCCTATTAGTGTTGTCTTACCTAAAACAGTTATTGTGTGGACTTCTAGGATACTAATAAAATCACAAGCAATTTTTAATGCCCAGTTGCTTTTCAACCACACTGTATACTGTTTTGTTAAGAGTAAATCAATTGATTTTAGGTAATTATACAGTATTTTTTATAATTCTTAGTCACTTTAAAACACTTTGTGTCAGTAATTCCTAACTGCTGTGTCAATAGCATTATTTCAGGGTGCTGTGGGAAATGTAAATCTCGCAATACCATCCCATTCTACAGCTTTAATTTGGCTGGATAGTAAAAGTTGGTATAAGATGATGCATTGTTTCCATTCATTATGTCTTTTGCTTCTCACCAATACAAAATTAACGCCAAAAGCATACTAGGTTATTTCTAGGGCCAGTGCTGGATTTAGGTATGTGTAAGCCCCTAGCCACTAGGGGATGTGGAGGCCCGTAGTTGCATGCTTGAAGCCAAGGCCATGATACAATGGAAAGAAAACTGACCTCATGGTGAAGAATAAAAAAAATAGCAATAATTCCAAAAAATGCATTGGCAAAGGTTGATCTGTTAAAACAGGCAGGAGCAGAAGATTTAGTGACTTTATGACTTTGGAAACGAAACCCAATGCCTGTGTGAAATGAGCCTTAATTGTTTAGTCCAAAAGCAGTGTTCTAGTAATTGAAACCAAAGCATAAAAACACAAAATGATAGTACAAATATACACCCAAAACTAATGATTTACTGCCCAAGTGAAATCAAAACCAAGGAAATATGAATATGAATTATGATTGGATATCGGCATACTAGATAAAAGTTATCAATACCAGTTGCTGTAACACTGGGCCAAATTAGAAATTGTGACCCAACATCAAAAGATCAAAATCATTATTATGAGAAGTCATATTACCATTTACCAACAACCCTAATGCTAACTAAGCAGTTTGAAATATGACTCAGAAAAAATAAGTCACAAATTTAGCATATAAGCAATAAGAAATTGGCATATTAAATTTGCATACATGAACAAGCGGAAAAGTATGCAGGCTATTGATTAAAGTTTTTAATAAATGTATTACTATCAAAATTAATGCAATGGAACAATAAGCAGTTGTGATGCAAAAGCATTTAGGCGACTGTTAAACAGTATGAAATGAATAATTAACACTTGACTAACTTACTGATCACTCCCACTCAAAATAGCATGAACAAAAGAATGAAACTAAAGCTTTATGTTTTGGACTTAGGTGAATAGTCAGATAAGGTCAGAATGAACTCTTTGAGATTTGGTGATAGTAAAATCATTGATTAAATCATCAAAGTTAGTCTGTTGCAAAATATCATGTTTTATGCTCAGCAGTGTTAAATCATTGCTGCCTCTTTGTGTCATAGTTGTTTGAAACCTGTTTTTGACAATTTAAGTTTGCTGAAAGATTTTTCTCCAGTACAGTTGCTGATCATAAGCTCTAGATAATTTTGATGGGCTATCTTTGCATTGGAAAATGTGTCCTAAACACCTTTGTCTATGTTTGATTTATACAGGGTGTCCGTAAAGTTACTATACAGTCTTACAAGTTACTATACAGACACCCTGTAATATATTAACAGTACAGTAAAATATTGTATTACAATATTTATTTGTAACAAAAGAAATAACACCTTTATGTTTATAAAAATCTCAGAAAGTACATGTGTTACATCCGAAAAGACTGTAATAATCAAGGCAAACAATTTCTATGACAAATATTCAAATTGGAGGCCTTCAGCTTTAATACATTCTCGACAATGTGACACCACACTATGACAAACTTTGGTGCACAAGTCATGATCAAGGTTGGCAAATGCATCAATAACAAATTGTCGAAGATCTTCAACACTTCTTGGCTTTCTCGAATACACAGAGTCTTTGATGACTCCCCAGACAAAGAAGTCCATTGGCGTTATGTCTGGAGATCGTGGAGGAAATTCAATGGGCCCTCGCCTGCCAATCCATTTATCAGGAAATGTCTCATCCAGTAAATTTCGGACAGCTGTAGCATAATGGGGTGGGGCTCCATCCTGTTGGAAGTACAACTTATTGAAATCTGGTCGTTGTTTCAATGCTGGTACTATGACATTTCTCAAACTGTATAGTAACTTGTATAGTATAGTATAGTAAACTGTATAGTAACTTGTAAGACTGTATAGTAACTTTATGGACACCCTGTATATTGATAGGAAATGCTCCAGGGAAAACTGATTAATATTAACATCCTTGAATAACATAAACAATTCTGTAAATTGGATGAGTTCACAACTAAGGGACAGATCTAAATCATCTTTGTATGTGCTGACTAGTTTTGCAGCTGTTTCTTTAATCTGACCAGTATTCAGAGAATTCAAATCATGAAGGAAATCAAAAAGAGAACATATTTGTGTGTATGCAGCCTGTTGTTGAAAAACGAAATTTCATCAATAACAGGAAGAATATTTTTTTCATCAAATTTTTGTGAAGAAAAAAGATCTGCCTCTTGCTCTTGTCCATAATCTAACTAATCTAGCTGCCAATTTCTTTGATGTTTGTGTGTTTGTAAGAGGTTGCAATAAATTTCTCTACTCCTTTAGTTTCATATGCATCAAAGAAATTATATTTTTCTTCAACAACGTTCTTCAAGAATATTAAAGCAGCAACTGCCGTATTCAGATCAAGTTATGTATGGAGCGTTTGGCTGGTGGCATTTACCCCTTTAAAGAATTTCATGCCAGGGCATTGCATATATACCAAACTCTAGCACATTTAATTATAGAGACCATTTCCTTTGTCCTGTGAATTCTCTGAATCTCATTTTGGTAATTTCCATTTTCATCTAAGAATCCTTAGAAAAAGAATACCCATGTTCAAGGGCTTTATTGGCATCACCTCTACATGACCATCATGTTGTGGTTACTTGTATAGCTGCTAGTATGAAGCTATCAGATAGTTTCATCGTTTCATTTGATCTTAACTCATGGTCAACTTTGTCAACCTCTACTGATCGTCTTGCCAATGACAACACGGGTTGGTGATCTGATTTTTCATGGTCTGCAAGTCTAGTACCAGCATGCTTCCAGTCAGAGAGTCTGCCATACATGAGCAGGAATTGCAAAGTTGTCATGAGTTTGTGGATGTAGCAGTAGACGCTTCCTTTACTAGGATAAAAACAGCCATGAACCATTGCCGGTTTTTCTACCTTGCATATGTCATTCAAACATGCAGAGCATGCACTTATGACATTTATTTTCACGTTTCTGTAGATAGGACTTTTGTTCAATCAATTTTGCATCAGTTCTGTTAGTCCTTTAGACCTTTTTTAATCCCATAGTCTACCACCACTTTTGTTAGATGGTCAGGCCATTTATCAATGTTTTCAATGCCACATGAGTATGCTTCTAATTTTTTTCAAATTTGTCAATGTCATCTGCATTATCTGCAGTCATAGGTTCTTGACTCTCACCCTGTTTATATGTAGATGTTCAATGGTAGATAGATGTTTCTAGTTGTTTTATTTCTTCATTCTGTTTAGATCTGGCATTTAGGGTACTTAAATCACTTTCTGGTTCAGTGTCTTCCCTGAATAATGATTTTGGAGTGTCATTAGTAGGCCTCATGAAATCTGTCACATGTGGCATTTTTGCTAATTTTGAGCTGGTTTTTCCCTTTTGTCTTTAGCAGCCTGTTGCTTAGCTGTCCCACTGGTAATAATATAGGCACCTCTGCCTATCAACAGGTCCGCTCATGATTGACCATTAAAAACTTTCTAAACAAACTATTACTTGTCCGTTTTGTGTTTTTATGAAACAACACCTTTTGTTTAACAGTTATTATTAATTTTATGTTTACTTACACTGGTCAACAGCAAACTTTAAATGGAGATCCAAATAGGTGATTCTTGAAAAATTTTTGATGCTAATCTCAAAAATGCCCTTATTTTATTTTCTAGCACATCAGGTTTTTGAGGCATTTGCATTTAAAATTTTCAATGTTATGCTATATCTTTGATATAGGCAGATCGCACAATATGATGTAATCCAATAGTAACCTAATTCACAAAGCATCCCATCTGTGCCTGGACTAATATTGTTGATAAGGATCATATAAGGAGGAACTTTTCCCAACGTTTTTGCAAAACAAGTGGTTAATTGAGTAGTTAATTCCAGATGTAGATAATGCTTCAGGGCTGAATATGAATGTTCTTTGAACAAGTAGCCTATACTGCACTGCGGCAGGAAAATCAAAATAAAATGTTTGGTTTTCACAATGTTTATTAGTGGCAGATTTTGATCAGTGTTGTTGTAACTTACACTGTTCAATAGATTTATTTGTGCTATACTTTGATTGACTGCAACTCTGCCTTTTTTATGCCAAGAAAGTGCGAGAGCAATCCTGATGTGTTTTGTTATATTTGTGGCAGTTTTACAACCAAAGGCAAGCAACGAGGCATCACTTCAAATATGACAAAACAGATCAAGATTGTTCTTGGACTTTCTTGGCATAACAAAGGCAGAATTGCAGTCGATCAAAGTACAGCACAAAAATCTAATAACTTTCAAATATTACGCAAATAAATCTTCAAATATGACACAAAGATCTACTAGTTGCACTTTGGCTGTCTATTAGGAGACCAGGACAAAAATGGGCACCGCATCAGATGTGTACAGCTTGTTCTGTTGGTTACTCTATTGGCTATGCAAGCAAACATCATCGATGTCTTTTGCTGTTTCCATGATATGGTGAAAACCAAACGACCACAATCAGGACTGCTATTTTTTCTTGTCAATGTGAAAGGGTTTTCTTAAAAAAGTAATAGTAGAATTGCATATCCCAACTTAGATTCAGCGAGGAGACTTGCATCCCATGGTGCTTCAATACCTGTTCTACTTCCTAATGGGGGTGTTGAATCTGTTTCTGATAAAGTTAAAAATAGTGCTGATAAGCGAGTTTGACAGATTTGAGTGATTGTACGGAGTCTGTATACAAACCAGAAGAAAGTTCTGTTTTCCCAGAAACATTTAAATGACCTTATAAGAGATTTTCCTCTTTCCAAAAAAAGGTCAGCATTGCTTGCATTAAGATTAAAAGAAAATAACTTGCTCAAGAAAGATGTAGTAGTAAGGCAATACAGAAAGTGAAGTTTGAACCTGGCTGCAGCATTCACAGTAGATGGACTTCTTTGCTACTGCCACATCATTAATGACTTGTTCCAAAATTGAGTGAAGCACACATTGTTGATAAGTGGTGGTTTTCATCGACTCTTTGAAGAGAAGTTTGAAAGCTGTATTGTTACACAATGGAAATATAAAACCGTCTATTCCTATACCACATTCTGTTCATCTGAAAGAATCTTACGAAAGCATCCAAATCTTTCTGGAAGCTATTTAGTACAGTGCTTACCAATTGAGCATTTGTGGAGACCTCAAAACTGGCATCATCTTAATGGGAATTCCAGGAGGATTCACAAAACATTGCTGCTTCCTGTGTTTGTAGAACAGCTGTGCTTCCAAAGAGCATTATATCAGAAGAAATTGGCCTGTAAGAGAATTGTACTTAACTGGAGTAGCTAACATCAAAAACGTTCCTCTAGTAGGTCCTCAGAATATTCTCTTGCCACCTCTTAATATCAAGCTTGATGTAATGAAGAATTTTGTTAAAGCAATGAAAAAGTTCCAATTCAAATGGGTTTGAATTTCTCTGCAAAAAGTTTCCCAGCATAAGCCAAGCAAAACTACGAGAAGGAATCTTCGTGGGTCCACACTTTAGAGAAGTGCTAAAGGATCCACATTTTGAAAATCACTGTCAAAGTTGGAACTTTGTTCTTGGCAGACATTCAAGTGCTTTTGTGCTTACTTCAAGAAATGCAAAATCACTTTCTTTTTAGGCAGGAGTTGAAGATCAGCTTGAAGCTTACAGAGATATGGGTTGCTGCATGTCCTTCAAAAAGCATTTTCTGCACTCTCACCCAAAAATCTTCTCAGAAAACCTTGGTGCCGTAAGTGACAAAGTGAACAATTTCATCAGGACATTCAAGCTATGGACGCTCATTACCAAGGTTTTTGGAATGAGGAAATGATGAGGAACTACTGGTGGATGTTATATCATGATGACCCAGTTATGTATACAAAAGAAAGTCATATGCTAAACATTTTTAAGTGCCACAATCATAGCTGTCCATTGTTTTTAATACTTTTTTCTGAAAGCACAAATTCGGTGATATCTTGAAAATATGATGTGCTAGAGAAAAATTAAAGGCAGATTTGAATTCAGCACAAAAAGTACATTTAAAATGAAATACATTCTTGTTTAAAATGTAAAACAAAATTTTGTTAAAATTTGTGTTATTTTAGATTCAGTTATCAATTAGTTTTGATTTTTTTATAAGTTAATTTAGATTCAGGTGTTAGTTTATCAAGCCAAGGTTTTACTCCTTTACATACTTACATTCCGTTCTTCTTAAAAAGACTGGCAGGCTTCAGATGAGGAGCAAGTATAGATACACTGTGCTTACCAGCACTAGCTTTTGTCTACTCCTTCCCACTGCTGAGTACTTCACACTCATCTGGTGCTGTAGGCTTGTTGTCCTGCAAAAAACGTGACAGTTTTGAAATCTGCTGGAATGCTGGTTACAGCAACATTATATTGCAGGTTTTGATTTTTTGCAGAATTGTACATTGCTACTGCTTTGATATTCAGCCGTAGCTGCTAAGCTTCCTATTGCAAACTAGGGCCATAACTTACCTATTCCTCAATACCACTTTATGCCATCACAATCTACATTGTTAACGCTTTGCATTGCATTTTTTACATTGCTTTCCCACATTGATCCTTTATCTGAGCATAGTGGACAAGCAAGTAATAGCAGTTGTTAACTTTGTAATTCTTTTTGCTCAAATTGGTGTTTTTTTTGTGGAGGCTCCTGGGCATGTGCCCGGGTTCACCCCAACGTAAATTTGGCATTGACTAGGGCAAGTTTTTATTGACTTTAAAACTAAAAAAATTGATTTAAACATTTCAAAAACACACTTTGTTGGCTTAGAAATGTTGACCAAATAAATTAATGTTTCTTGAGCTTTTATATTAAAAAATTTTATAAAGCTAGTGTGGGCCTACTTTTATTAATTCAATTTAATGGATGTAGGCACACACTTTGACTGCAAACGTAATCTGTTGAAAAATACCATTAACATGACTAATTTTGTTCCTGTTTGAACTCATCAAATGGACTCCGGTATTGAACCTTTGACATTATGGACCAGTTGCTCATATAGCAAGTACCTTAGTCCAATTGGCCAATGGCCTACACAACCAATGCTGTTTAATTTTGAGCTATATCAGTGCATGCTTACAACTACAAGCTTAAAGCGAGATATGCTAGCAAGTCCAGTCAAGCAAGTGCCTTGATGATGTTATAATTCAATTATATGAATCTGGTGTTAGCCTATTTTTATAAGCTAATTTAATGGATGTAAGTAGGCACTTTAATGGCTTCCACAACCTGTTGAAAAATATCACTTTCATGACTGGTTTCATGAACTGTTAGAACTCATCAGATGGACTCTGGTATTGAACCTCCAACCTCATAGACGAGCTGATTGTACAAGGTATTTAAAAAGTAGCCTACTTGTTGATTATTGGATTATATTATGACAACAATTGTATTGTATATGGGAGGCTAAAAATGTTTACATTTATTATTGCACAATATATCTTTGTGGTTAAAAAACAGTATTCATTTCAATTGTACAAGACTGTGATTATATGACGTGATGATGTAATGTCATGGCAACATAATTTGTGGCATGTTTGCTCTAAAAGTAGCAGTAAAATTAGTGACATTAAGTCGAATTTTCAATATCATACAAAATGCTTTTGTGTGTAAACGAGCAAATATTGTTGGTTAAGGAAGTCTACAGTCTTGGTAGAAAGTATTCTAAAGAAGTTCAGAGCCTTTTCATGGAAAAATTTGGAGAGGAACGTCTTCCTGATGGACATTGTGTTAGTGCATTAAC
This sequence comes from Trididemnum clinides, assembly GCA_963675345.1. Lineage (NCBI taxonomy): Eukaryota > Metazoa > Chordata > Ascidiacea > Aplousobranchia > Didemnidae > Trididemnum > Trididemnum clinides. Next base: position 119,700 of record OY776300.1, read on the forward strand.
GAAGACATTCAAGCAAACTTATTGCATGCAGGATTGATCTTGTAGTGGTTGTCTTTCAGTTTCCAGCAACTGTTATGATAGCTAATGTGGAAAATATTCATAGAATATGCCAATGTATATGTTATATTTTTTATTTTGGTGTTCTGTCACGTTCTCTGATGAATAAATGTTATTGATCATACATAGCTTGCTGTCTATTTGTTAATATGAGTTACACTTTTGGTATATCACTTTTGAAACAACCTGCATAATGAGCACCTTAGTCTAATTGGCGTTGGCCCATACAACAGATGCTGTTCTATTTTAAGTAAATTTAAGCTATATACAGGGTGTTCAGTATTTATCGTTAAAACTTCAAATGTTTGTATTTGGGAAATGAAACATCTAGTTAGAATTGCTTATGTGAAAAATTTTTACAGAAAGTGTATAGATTCAGTACAAAGACAATTTATTCAATATGCTTTCCATCCGAATCAATTACAAGCTGGAGACGTGTCGAAAAGTACTTGCACGAGTCACAAATGACATCCTGAGGCATTTTCGACCATTCCTTCCAAAGTTTTGACTTCAGTGCCTCCAAACTAATGTGTTCCTGAGACCTTGCTCTCGAGATATCCCCAGATACCAAAGTTGAGAGGATTTAAATCAGGTGATGAAGGGGGCCATTCATCTTTAGAAATGAAGTTGGGAACATTGGATGACAGCCACTCCTGAGTCTTTTTAGCCCCATGGAAGGGTGTCAAATCTTGTTGAAACGTCCAAGGTCTTTTTTGAAGTGTTCTTTTGCCCATGGCAGCAATGAACCAACAAGAATGTCATTGCGGTATTTCTCTTGGTTCAGTTTGACTCCTTGTTCAACAAGAATCAAAGGACTTCTTCCAGATTCGGTAATGGCAGCCCAGACTATTACAGATGCCGCTCCTTTGCCCCAATTGACTGTTCGAGGTCCCATCTCACCATCATGTGACCAAACACAATCATTCTGGGGATTCACATGGTTTTGAACATTGAATTTCTTTTCATCACTGAAAACGACATTTGGAACCGTGCTTGCCTCAATGCAGGATAACAGAATTTTGGCTCTGGCAAGGTGTTTCTCTGCAGTTTTGGTCGATAATAACTGCTTCTTTACGTGTTTGTATGGGGACATCTGCAGATCTTTATGAAAAATCATAAACATGGTCCCCTGTGACACTTTTGCCTCTTTTGCCATTTCCTGGATGGATCTCTTGGGATTTCTCCTGACTTTCTCCCTGGTAGCTTTTACCAATTTCGTGGTCCTAGCACTTTGAGGACAGCCTTGTCCTGGTCGATTTTGCACATTACCACTTTCTTTATACCTTTTAAGAGTCCTCTGGACTAGCATTCTGTTCACTTTCAGTTTCTTACAAATTTCTTTATGAGACTTCCCTGCCTTAAAAAGCTCACAATTGCAATTCATATATCTAAATATTTAGCCATAGTTGAATTTATTTACCTGAAAGATTTAAGATTCATTATAAAGTATCAAAAGTAAGTTACATTGAACAAAACATAGAAAATTTTCAATTTTAAATAAACTGTAATGCTAAATATTGAACACAAATAAACTGTAACGCTAAATATTAAACACCACATAGAAAATTTTCAATTTTAAATAAACTGTAATGCTAAATATTGAACACCCTGTAGATATGAGAAATGTTGTTTGGAACTCATCTATGAAGTCAGAGGTTCAACATCTGGGACCATCTGATGAGTTCTAACAGGATCAAAACCAGTAATGGAAATGATATTTTTCATCAGATTGTGTAAGCCATTAAAGTGGCTACCTACATCCATTAAATTAACTTATAAAAATAGACTAACACCAGATTCATTTAATTGAGTTGATACATCATAAAGGCACTTGCTAGCATAACTCATATTACGGTTATTGCTGTAAGCATGCTGGATTAAGGCATTTGTTATATGAGCAACTGGTCCATGATGTGAAAGATTCAATACCTTAGTCCATCTAATGAGTTCTAACAGGAATAAAGCCAGTCATATAAGTAGTATTTTTTAACAGATTGCATTTGCAGTTAAACTGCTTGCCTATATCGAATACATTAACTTACTTTAAAACAAACATTTAATTAACAAAAATCCACTATTCCTCAGGAAAGCTTTTAACACACACACGCCTTGTACAAGCAACCAACTGTGATCTCCAGGTGCAAGAATTGAAATAGAAAATCATGCACTGTTTGACATTTTCAAACTTAAAGTTTCTGTCCTTGACAAATAGTTCTTGCAGCATAGAAAAACTTCTTTCTTCAGAAGCAGTTGTTAACTGGCAATGCTAAAGTAAACTGTAAGCAGTTGGTGAAAAGTCCTATCTCTTCATGTTCATTATTTTCGAAATCTTATTGTTTTGGATTCTTTTTTCAATGTAAAAGTTAATGCTACAAGTATTTTCTTCAAAGTCAAGTTCTTGAATTGCTTGCTCTGCTTCTTTGATGGTGTACTTGGAACTTTCCATTGATTCTAAAAGCTTAACTAGAGATTTACATTGGTTTTTGATTTTGAGAAGTTGAGTAGCTAAACTAGTTGTTTACGAGCTAACTTTTGCTTGAGTTACTAAAATACCAGACCCTTCAAAATTTTTAACAATTGCTTTTACTTCTGGTAAATTTTTTGCATAATAGAAGATAGCATTTAACCAGCTTCTTCATCTTCTAACAATAGGCTGAGGCAAGCAACCAATAGTAGCAAATTCGGCTTTGATTTTGTATCAACTGTTGTTGATTTGACTTTTGCGATTACCTGATCAACACCTGCAAAGTGAGATTTGACTTTTATAGCACAATTGTGCAATAAATGTGCTACATGTGTCACATAAAATAGCTTAGGATACAGAGATTTTAGTATTGCACCTGCAGCCACCATATATTTTGCAGCATCACAGATCTAACTATTCTTGACTACCTGAGCAATAGTGTTGCTATTTTGTGCTAATGGTAAGGTCGACAGTCATACAACTAAGTGACATGAGGTGCTGTTATGCTTGCAACTATAGTATTTACATATTGTATGCCAGATGGAGTACTCTCATTAAAAACCAGAAAAAATTGTTTGTCACCGACAGCATTTCTTATCCCTTGCAACTCATCTGTGTTTATTTCATTAAATGCCATTGGCAAATTATTTGCCAAGAAGATACTCCCAGAAAAAGTTTACTTGCTCTGCTATATTTTGCAAGGGTTCACAGCAACACAAAGTGTATTTTTTGCAAAAAAAATGTTGCAGTGTTATAAGAAAAATTATAAAAAAACTAAAATGTCTAAATGAAAACTTCTAAAATGTCTAAAAAAACAGTAAAAATCATGTCGGTGGTCTGTTCTGGTAACTAATAAGTAACAGAAACAGGTGAAAATGGTTTGAAGTAGTGAAAATCACTGTAAATTATGAAAGATAAATGCTTGTTTTTGCAAACCTGTTTTAATACAATTGTTTGCCCCTTTATAAATAAACTATTCAATGTTTCTTGATTTACTTAAAATAATGAAAAGATAGTCTAAACTAGCATCATAGATGGCCTTTTATTGTACTGCAAATGTTTTTACCTAACAAATGTATACTGTTGTGCCTTCTAACTGTCAAAACTATTAGGTTGTTACAAAAATAATGACTGTTTGAAATACTCTAGTTTTAAAAAGTCATTTTAACACAGAAATTGTACTTTATTTTAGATGAATATAAGTGTATATAGTAATTAATGTGTTTTTAATAATATTTTGCGACTTATTTTCAGATAGAAAGTATTTTTAGAGAATAAAAGATTTCATTGATGAATATACCAAAATGTGAAATTCGTCTTTTTATGCTGCATGAGTTCAAACTTATTTTCAAATAGAAAGTATTTTTAGAGAATAAAAGATTTCATTGATGAATATACCAAAACGTGAAATTTGTCTTTTTATGCTGCATGAGTTCAAACTTGGGCACAATGACTTCAAAACTTTTGCCAATATAAACGGAGCATGTGGAGATGGATCCACAAACAATCTGACAGTATAAAGGTGGTTCCAGAAATTTCGTAATGGCGATGAGAGCCTTGATAATGAAGAAGGTAGAGGTCAGCCATGCAGTCTTGACAACGAATAATTGCAGGCATGTGTTGAGCAAAATCCATGTCAAAGTGTCAGGGAAATGGCTTAGACACTTGCTGTAAGCACTGCAGCAGTTTCACGCCATTTGCAGAGCATTGGAAAGATGAAAAAGCTCGATAAATGGATTCCTCATGAACTCAATGAGAATCAAAAACTTTGGCGATTTGAAGTGTGTTCGATGCTCTGTCTGTGCAACACCAATTACCCCTTTCTTGGCTGAATAGTCACTTGTGTTGAAAAGTGGATTCTTTACGATAACCGTAAATGATCAGGGCAATGACTTGATCGTGATGAGCCCCCCAAACACTTCCCAAAGCCAAAGTTGCATCAGCAAAAGATTATGGTGACTGTCTGGTGGTCTGCACTAGGTGTTATTCACTACAGCTTTTTGGAAAACAACCAGAGCATTACTGCAGAGATTTACTGCAATCAACTCACTGATATGCATACTCTCTTGTATGAAAAGAGACCTGCATTGGTGAATTGATGTGGTCGAAGTCTCCTGCACAATAATGCATGACCACATGTTGCAAGAATGACTTTGCAGAAACTGACAGACTTGGGATATGAGACCTTACTACATCCTCCATATTCTCCAGATCTCTTGCCAACTGATTATCATTTTTTTAAGCACATTTTCAAATGGCAAAACTTTTTGATATAAAGAAGAGGTGAAATCATCATTTAAAGATTTTGTTTCCTCCTGGCCAATAACTTTTTATCAACAAGGAATAAATAATGTTGTAGATTGATGGCAGAGACGCATAGCTGTTCAAGGCCCGTATTTTGATTAATTTGTGCATTTTTATCGTTACTTTTTCATGAATAAATCTTTGTTTATGAATGTGGTCATTATTTTTGTGACAACCTAATATTTGAGAGCAATGCAGTTGCATATAATTTTGTCTGACTTTGATTATTGCACCACAATTGTTTAATTGCAACAAGAAGTATCAATCTGTACTGCCAAACACATAATTGGCAAACTTTGCAAGTTAAAACAAAAAAGTTAAGAAAGCTTTATCACAGTTATCAGATTTTCTCACCAATACAAAAGAAACATTTTAACTAATAGCATAAATTATAAACTTTGATCTAACGGTAAAAAATAGAAATTTTTGACCTATGCAATCAAAAGAGAAAGTTGAAACTTACTTCTGGTATCCACAACTTTGACAAAAAATTATGGCACTCAAGCTTATTACCATAAAATTGACATTATTGAAAGAACTTTCTCCAGTTATTACTTATTCAAGCAGATAAGTACAGACACAATCTGCCTTTGATGGAATTGTGACGCATACTTTTGTCATAGGTTGACTCATTGTTGGAAAATTTAGTGAATGATTTTTGAAGCTTGTAGAGGTATGATTTTAGGATAGGCTGGTTTGGCAAGAGTGGTAACTGGTACAAAACTGCTCTGTCTGATATCTTTGAAGTAGTATGTGATGTTAGGCAAAGAATCAAGTACAAATTTCACACTAACGTTTAAGTTTTTTCATACAATTTATTTTGGGTTTATGTAATGCATTTTCAGTAAGGCAAACAGTAATTAGAAAAATTAATGCAAGTTTTCTTAGCATTCTTCAAATGATTTGTCTCTTCAGAAGGATGCTCTAAGTCTAAAAAGGTTGGGAGCCACTGTGTTATGTCAATGAATGTTGATGATCTTAAAACAAAACTATTTCTGAAAAGTGCTCTCAAGTTGTGGTAAAAATATGTGCACTAAAATCTTAAAAGTGCATTGTTTATTAAAATTTTTAATAGTCTTTCAAGTGTAGCAAAAACAACTTAACAAATGAGTCATTCTTGATGCATTCTACTTGCATGGCCAAGCCAACACAGCGGGAGCTTCTTACTACAAAGAAGCAGAGCATCAATGTTGAATTTTGGTGGTGTGACATTGTTGAATTTTGATGCTGTAAAGTTTATTCGTTTGTAAGATACCTTCAATTCTTTTTAAAACACCCATTTGTCTTTACTTAACATTGGTTCTATTTGGTCATTATTTGTGGTTTGTGACTGTAGGTTGGGATTGGATCAAAGAACAAGTTGTAAATCAAAAACTTGGCATGCTTAGACAGCTCTTGTTTCATGACAACTAAACATTGAAGCTCTAACATTACTGCATTTGCTTTCCTGATTGGAATATCAAGTTTTTTGTTCTGCTTATCACAACTCCTTAATGTGACTTCAAAGACTTGAACTTCTTGACATGCTTGAAAGTTTCTGTGCAAATCTGAAGATCTAACTAATTGAGTTTTCTTGAAAAGTGGCATATATACATCATTTTTTGTATGGTTATTTTGATTCCATTATTATGACAGCCAACTTCATAACAATTGAACGCATGCAAGAGATCATATTTTGAAGGTGGGAAAGCTAATGCATTGTCTGCAGAAAGAAAATAATTGTTATTTTGCAACTTCCAATTCAGACAAGTTTTACGAGTACCCTTATCATAGTCCTACACTCTTAGAAAATAATTTTAAACTAATGCTTTATGTTTAGCTACATATGTAACATAACTGAGCTGTGTGTCTACTGCTGTTGTATGTCTGGCAAAGTTCAAGGGATCTCTCCGTTTCCAAAGTGTGTCTTTGTACTTATTCAAGATTTCACTCTGTTCTTTGCGAATCTTGTTGAGTGTACCATCTTTTTCCTTGAGGACAATGCATGGTCATCAAAATACATTACAGTTTTTACCAATTCATACTGAGATTGTAACATTCAAATTTTTTCCAGTTTAACTTTGCTCTCTTGCATCATGGACCATTTTAACTGTTGCTTCTTGTACATTAGCATTTTAAGCTTGCAAAGAAGATAAAGGTTTCATGCAGTCAGGATTTAAAAAGAAACTTTCTTTGCTCATATAGTTTCGTGAAATTTTTGATTTTTCCTAGTAGTTGTTTTCTTACTACTTGTCATGATGTCAAGCCATTTTTCTCCATATGCTGTTTGGAGCAACATCCACTTGCAGTCTTGCATTCGACATTGTCTGAGTAAGCTGAAAGGGTTGAGAACTTAATGAAATATTTTTTGCAAAAGCCATACTTTTTTTCTTGTCAGCCAAGGATTTCCGCTTCAGTTTGTTGGAAATTCAATTGTTATGACATTTTAGCAATACAAGTAGATGCATGAGACATAACCTTTGTTCTGCTGAGTGGTGATTATTTGACAACTCAGCCTCTTATTTACTGTAAATATTTGTTGGAGAAAGAAGAATGTTTGCTAAACAAATTGAAAAAAATACATTTAGAGATTTTTGTTAAATAGTACACTCTCTGTGTAAGATGTATATTTACACATGTCTTGGTGTTCAGAAAAGTTTTTGTGCTACATAGACAGTTCTAGTAGCAAAGTTGCAGCATGCAGTTTTCATTTCTATGCAAAGTTCAGAATCACCATGCTTACCAATCACTCTTTTCCATGTGATGTTGTCATTACCAACACAATAGTTGACTCGTTTAGCTTCCCTTTTTGCTGTGCAACATTTGCCTCATCTACAAACTCATGATAATGTGGTATGTAGGTTGGCATATACAGGGTGGGCCGTAAGTTGTGCACCAAAAAATTACGTGGAGTGTGATGTGAAACAATGTAAAATTAATGGGGTAGAATATCTTTTCCTTTCTTTTGATGTATAACAAATGTTCTTTCATAGAGTAATTTACCATTGTTTGAATTGAATGTATCAGTGATTATATTGGTCAAATTTAATTATAATCAAAGTTTTTTTAGGTATGATTTGCATTTAAAATTATTTTCCTTTGATTTTCAGATATGCCTTTAACAATAAACGAGCGAGTTGAGTTAGTATTTATGATCATTTTGAGCATTTGTAATTGTATCAGTGTGTACAACGTGTCATCAGTTCCTTAGATAAGCTTGTTTTAAATAAAACAACGTTTATACAATCAAAACTATCTTAAATGTTTTGGTACGCGACTTATGGCCCACCCTGTATATCTTGATGAAACACGTACACTTTCCTATCAACTTAAGTTTTAACAAATACATTTTCTTTCTTTTTGGTAGCCATTTGTCATCAATCCACTGACAATGTTGAGTGTGAGTAGCTGTTGTTCAATGCTGCAGGTCTTGCTTAAACTACCAAAACATGTAGGGAAAAATACCTTGGCATCTTGTAAGAAAGTTTAAGCAGTGATTCAAGCAAAGGAATTTTCTTTTAAATCTAGCCTGCTAGAGAAGCCTTTTTTCTCGGTCAAGGGGCCTGAAAGTTGGAATTGAATTAATTAAGAGGAAGTAGTACTTAAGTAGTGAGTTAAAAATAGTCACAGATCATGAAGTTCATTGAGCACTTTTTATGCTGCCACTCCAGCAAACTTCTGAAAAGGGAAGGTAGATTAAAAAGATGATTGTATGAATTAATTATTGCTTATGCAACTTATTTGGTTACAAGTTATATTTTGTTAATGATTTGATTGGAAACTGTTTTTGGTCCTTAACTCTTTCGCTCCCGCGATCATCGATTGATGATCTCGTGTTTTCAGTGTTTACCTCAAATTTTGTTAAATTGAGTTACAAAATTAGTTTACTAAAAAATCGATTTGTGACTTTATTTTTCATCCGATTTTCATAAAATTTTCAAAAGATCACGCTTATTTTCTCACGCATCCGAAGATGTATAATTTGTGCCCCAATTCTTGGATTTTTATACCCAAAAATGGTTAAAAACACCAAGAACCCAGTTGCAGATGACAAAATCGGCCAAATTCTCAGCACGTGCCAACTACGCTAAAATCAAATTGAGATTACATCTTTACCACAAAACCAAACCCTTTATCATTAACACAGTCTGAAAACTACTCTTTTGGGGCATCATTTGACAAAATTTCAAGCGATAATGATAAATTATACTTTTTTGAATTTCCAAATTTTTTAGGGGTCTCAAAACTCCCCAAAACAAATTTGAGTGGTAAGTAGATAAAAGTAAATTTAGTGCATAAAAAATATGATATGTTGCTAAATACCGGTCTCATTTGAAAGCGTAGGAAATTTGCTTTCCAGCAATATATAACTTTAAATAGTTTAGACCAAGTGGTATATGATATTTACTGATCAAAAATGAGTACTGTACATCATGTCAGTTCAAAACCCCCCCAAATTTTTTAACTTACCTTCACTAAATTATAATTTTTAGAAAAACTACATTCTATAAGAAGATAAAATAAATTGCAAATATTTCACCACTAAAGTCGTCATTTTGTATCAAATTTCCAAGGAGACAAGAAGCGAAATACAAGTTTAAAAGCTAGCAGAAGTTTGTCTTCTCTAAATCAAAGTTTGCTGTATCCCCCTTGTTTCTCAAAAAATGGGAAGGGTCTAAATAAGCGGCTGTTTCATTGTCAGTGACAGCATATTCTATTTAAACTTAATATTTTCTGAATCTTGAAGAAATTCCCTGTTCAAAAATACATAATGTTACATGGTTTAGGCTAACCTCTAGCAGATAATAACTGATCATATTTTAGGTACTAAATTTAACTACCAAAATTTGGTACCGGTCGGTACCGGTCAAAAAAAAGCTCATGTGCCTCAGAAAATTGCAAATTGTAGAAAACCTAGGCTTTTAGGTAAGTTTTGAGTGATGTACCTTGAAAGCTTATTTCCTTAGCATCATTTTGCAACCATTTCTAAAAAAATTGGTAGAAAATAAAATCTGTAGTGATCTTTGAGGTGAGGGTACCTCTTTGATTTTGAAGACAACTACCCCCCAGTTGGGGGGTTCATTTGCATAAAATTTGCATATTCAAAAAAGAATATTTTTTTCTATTTGAAATCCTCAAGATATGTAGATTTCAACGATATATCACACTTAATGTAGAAGTAAACAGCTGAGTAATGATTTACAAACAAACTTGAGGTACATAATTATGATTGATTATGACAGTTTTTCGCGCTGCCACCTTATGGACATTTTTTTCGCTTTTCACGCGGGAGCAAAAGAGTTAAAGTAAATTTTTCAACCGTTTTCGAAGAGCTTATCAATCTGCAAAAAAGTATTGAAATCATTGTTATATAAAAATGTGGTGGTGTTTCTAAACCAGACTTATTGCATTCTGCTTTTCTCTCCCAGCCCGTTGATCTAACATTGTTAATGTATTAATTTAATTAATTGATATTAAGGCATATAATTCGTATTGTTAATGGCTTATTGTTAATTTCTTATAATTGCTATAATTCGTATTGTTAATGAAATTGCTTTAAAAAAATTTTTTTTAATCTTTTTTTTTGTAGGTGAACATGTTGTTGCTTGTCTTGTTTCTGGAGAAATTCTGCATTGGCACAAAGATGGAAATACATCAGTGCTGTTACCATCTTGCCCAAATTTTAGTCTTGCTGTTGGAAGCAGTAAGTTACAGTGACATATAGTTATGACCTGCTTTGTTTATGGGGAAAAATGCCAACCTTGGTATATAAAGTGCGGTTCTGTCTGTACATGTGTACTTATGTACACTTTAGCTCCTCTTAAACTACTGGCTGTACAAACATCAAACTTGGCATGATTGATCATCACCTTAGGGTGAGTGTCATAAAGGTGTATGTGACATCATCAGGACGTCGTAATCAATGATAATTTTTAAGATGTACATTTCTTGACTGAGCAAAATCGTTTTGTGTTTTAATGAAAGCTGCTACCCAACCTATCACTTTACAAAATATTTCATCCTGTTGGAGTCTAAGATGACGTCACAATCAAGACTTGACTGCACAATTTGTTAACTATATTTTTTCAAGAATTACTGGTCATAGAAATGTGATTAAGCGCATTTTGAGAAGATGTTGATAAGATGATTTTGATAGATACAATGCTACAAAAATTTAAGCTCATTTGACAATGCAATGAGCAATTTGTTATTTAAACATTTTAAGTCTTCTAAGCATGCTTCTCTTTTTCTCTTGCATGCTTAAAACTTGCCCTATGATATCATAATGCCTTCTGGCACAATTAGCACAGTTTTTTGCTGCCAGAAGTATAATAAATGATTATTTTAAAATTAAACATTTTTCAAGTTCAATTTAATTAAAAACTGATTTGTGACCTCATTTCTTTACCGATTTTCAAACTTTTTTCATCAAATTAAAGGATATTTTAAAGTAATTCCGATAGTATATAATAGGTATATATTTTCAGTATTGGTGTTTATACTAAAAACATTGAACTTTAACACTAGTAGTGTAACTTTTTACCCATTTCAAAAAGTGGTAAGTTGAGTAAAAATAGGTGAGTTTAATACATAGAAGTTAAATAAGGTACTAACAATTACTGCCCTTTCAAAGTTTAGTCGATTTGCTTTTCAGCAATTTGTGACTCTTGATTAACTATGGCTAAGAATTACTTTACTATGGCTGATCAAAAACTGGTTGCCATATATTATGTTCTATTTTTAGTTGAACAGTTATCCTACTTGACCTAAAAACTTGCAATTGTTAAACAAAATTTGTTCTTCAGTGCATTTTGACTACTTTTCCTCACAAGTATTGTTCTTTTGCATTATCTGTCTACGTTCTTGAAACCATTTATCAAATATTGAAGTCTCTAAACGATTATGAAATGTAATCTACCAGTTAAAAATGCTCAAATCTTGATACCTGCATTTCACAAAGTGCAATGTCTACAAAAACTAATTTCTTTGGTACATTTTGTCTTTTTTTTCTCCAATGCATGGATCTTTGGCATTATCCATCAAAATATTGAAAAACATTTATTTAAAAATCAAGTTTCGAAAAATTTTGTAATGTAGCCATCTCCAAGTAAAACACTTGGTGATATCCCAAGAAAAAGAGAGGAATACAGATGATGCTGTTTAATATTCTATGGCAAAGTATTAGTGTTGAATAACATGTAATCTAATTGTTGAAACAATACCTTATACAATTGGATGAGGCTGTCACAGCCGGCTGATTTGATATTCTTAACCTCAACATTATTAATGGAAGCTGTGCTATTGCAATAATTTAGCTATAAATGCTTCAGTTCAGGTTAGTTTGCTCTTTGCATGGCTGCGATTATGCCAGGATTAAGGAACATGTGCACAGTCAGAGGTGTTAGCTCATACAAATTTACCCACAGTAATAAAAAAGTAGTAAGTAGCAGTCCTAATATTTAGTGTTTTAATCTTGAAAATACATATGAATTATTTTGGCACCCTCCCATAACTTTGATATGCTGTCAAGAACTTTTTGAATTTAAGGAATAAAAGCGTGTTTAGTTCAAGAATGCCAATGATGTAAACTGGGCAAATAAGATGCTACCAGCATGCGATAACTTTGGGAGAGATATAGTAGCTGTGGTCACATATCTGTAATCCATTTTTAATTGACTGCCTTTAAAGAAATGTTAATTTTTGGTAAAAATAATTCTGTATCATCTTATGCTGTATTAAAATGCAGCAAGCAATTATTCATTCAATTGTCTTTAAAGCTTATTTTGTTTTCTGTCCTGAATCCTTTTACAAAGCGCTGCTATGTCATGCTATTTAATGACGTCACAATGCTTTCCAATAAATAGTGAGAACAGCAGCAGGTGCCTAAGTTATCCACTATTATTTTGATTGCAAATATAAACAGTAAAGTCCATTATATATATTTGTAAGTAATGGGCTCTTTGTATTTGTATGAAACACTAAACTTCATTTAAGAGTAGGGAGGTGGGGATTAGTGGCAAAGTTAAATGTAATAAAATCCCAAGTTTAAGAAAAAATCAAAATTAAACCATAATAGCATCAATTTGAAAAACTGGAATTAGAGAAAACGTTTTGATTTGAAAGGTGCGTATTGAAATAGGTTATGTGACTTGTGAAAAGACATAGCTGCTTTTGTCGCTATGGCCAAATTAAAGCAAACAGGGTGGACAAAAAACTTCATGTCACAAATATAAACACAAAAGGGGTCCACTATATTGTCAAATACATCTAACACTAAACAGGTCGTTTCTTTAATTGTCCAAATGACCACCATTTGGGCGCTGTCATCACTTTGACTATGTTTCACTCCTTGCCTTCCCTCTCCTACAGTTTTGAAAAGTATGAATGATAGTTTGTGACATCATTTTTTCTTTTTGAGTGCTACCAATCTTGATTAATAGACCAAGTTTATTGCGATTACATGTACAGAAACTATGGTTTATATTCTCTACAACTTTTCTTGGCTGTTTTTAGAAATGTTTGTATGGTGAAGCCAGCACAGCTGCCATAATTGATATGTTTTTATTTGGCACAGGTGATTTACCATATTAAAATCACACCATACCTAAGGGAAACATATTTTTTATTTTGGCTGATAAAATCTTTATAAAGCTACCAGGATCAAATCTACAAATTTTGGGTAAATCTAGAACTCTTAACTCCTCTGAACATGTCTAAGGAAGGAAAAATAAACATGCAACAGAATGTGTAGCCAACAGGGATTTGAGAAAGTATGAGGGGAGATCAAAACAAAACAACATCACTGTGTGAAATCGCACCACGTGGAAGATGTTATTGGTATTTTTCTTTGTAATATCTTTATAGAGTTATTAAAATCAAACCTGAAAAATTTGGGGATAAGCAAGAACTTTTAAATTTTTTTGGGCATGCCAAGCACGGAGAAAAGAACATGCAACATAATGAGTAGTTAGAAAGGACTTGAGGAAGTTTAAGGGCAAATCAAAAGAAAACAATGTTCCTTTGTGAAATTGCACCACATAAAAGACATTTTTTCTATTTTGTTCGAAAATAGCATAACATCAGAAACATGTTTCCTACTTTCAAACTAAGGAAAACCCAAGGTCTGTTTGGGTTTGCATAAGCAATAAACATAGCGCATACACCTAAGGCAATTTCTGGATCTTGAAATCAGAAATTCAGTTAGAAAAAGGAGTGTATCAAATCATGAAAATATTATGTGCAGAAAAACATAAACTTTTGGTACTATTGGCTCAAGTGCCATATAGGTAAAGCTGGCTCAGCCAGCTGAACAGACATTTTCAATGCTGACATTACTGATGGGGCACCCTGTAGAGTATTGTCGACATGCACTATAAAGCTAGGTTTTTTTTTGTTTGGCTGAAATGCTGCCTGTTAAAGTATCCATATTTATACTATAGAACAAAGTAATAAAATCCTAATTTAAGAAAAAATCAATGTAAAATGATAAACCTGACAAGTTGTAAAACTGATTTTAGAGAATATGTTTTGTTTGAAAATGTCTTGGGTGCCTACTGGAATATGGTAAATGTCTTTAGGGAAGTCATAGCTGCTTTTGTTACTTTGCCAGAAATAGAGCAAATAGTCCAGCCAAAGAACGTGGTACCTCAAACATAAACACAAATGGAACTGCAACATGTTGCAAAATAGGCTTATGATTAAATTTATTTCTTTAATTGTGAAAACAGTGATCATTTGGCTGCCACTATCATTTTTGACTGTGTTTTGATCCTTCTCCCTCATACTTTTCAAAAGTGTTAATGATAGCCTGTGACAACAGTCTTTCTTTGCGAGCCACTCCAGTCTTGATAAAGGGAACAATATGATCACCATTACGTGTGCAGAATTGTATAAGTAAATAACAAATATTAATGATTGTTTACACAATTGCCCAACGTGTAAAACTGATGTAGCTGGCTGAAGTGATATTGGTGAACTTGACATTACTGATGGGGGCCCTGCTGGGTGATGCCAGCAGAGCCAGCTAGTTTGCAGTTAAATGTAGGGGAGATATTTCTAACATTTTTCTCTCTGTTAAAACTTTTGGAGTTTTTCCAGCAAACTTTTTTTTTTTCTTCAATGGATGAGAATTTGTAAAAAGAAAATTTTGGTTTTTAAATCTGATGGTGGCAGTTGACAGATTTTTAGTTGGTGGCAGTTGACAGATTTATTTCATGTTTTTTTACACTTGCAGAAAAAAGCTAAATTTTTTTGCAATTTCAAAAAGAAGAGTAATCCATATTTTGTTTTTCCTTAACTTTCAGCACCTGCAAATAATGATGTTGATTAGTTGAAACAAAGCTGTAAGCTGTGTTTTTTAGTCATTTTTCTGTCATTGACAAAATAAATCAAAAATGATTGAAAAGATTTACTATATTAGTCTTTTTGTTTGTTAACAAAATTTATTACTGTACTATTATTCTCCAATCTTATTTTCTGTAACTCACAACAAATGTAATGAAAATTTAACTGTTGGCCTTTTACTATTCACATCTTCATTGTGTCATGGTAAACACTCTCATGAAACGCTGACTTCTCTTTTTTGCTTGTTCAACATCATTGGTTGTTCAAGCCAAATTACTAACACATGAATGTTTTTAAAGCAATTTGTTGCGACTGCTTGTGGGTAAAAGCATACAATCTTGCCATGAAACCAAAGTGTAGAATGCAGTTGTTCAAATTCTGCATTTACCTATAAGCAAGCACAAAAGAAGTGCAGATTTGTGAAAAAATGTTTGATGAATTCGTAGATAACATTTACCTGTGGAAAAACTTTGGCAGTTTTTTGTAGCCTTTTTAAAACTTTGTGATTATTACACGGTTTTTCTAGCAATATTTTTAACTAACTGGTTTTTTGATAAATAGTACATATTGAAGAGAAATCCAAACTTTTATGAAATACCACGTGTTGAACACATGAGCTCAAAATTAACTAACTTTCATCTAAATGCTACCTGTGAAAAAGCAATATCAAAAGTACAATTCAATATATTTTAAAATGATCTCCCACTTTAAATAATACATGTGGGAAGTGGCCTATTGGTTTTATATCAGGTATCATGTTTAAGTCTAGTATGGACTATCTTTACTAGCGTTTGAATTTTAGTAGATTTGTTTAAATTGATTTATAAAAGTAAGAATTTGAACGTATGCTCCACAATTTTTTTATTACAATTCAATGGGAATAAGGCATAAAATTTTAAACTCAAGATTCAGTTACTGAATGGGCAAATTGCACTTGCACTTTGCTCTTTTTTTTTTCTTTGTTGTTTGCTGAAAATATTAAGAGGTTTGGTGAATGAAAAATAGAAAAATGCACAAATGAATTAAAATTTGTGTAATTTGTGTGAGTAGCTTCATATGAGATTATAACTCAATCATTTTCCTTCTCTATAAGAAAAGCCTGTAAGTTTTGATTAAAGTTTCAAGACATTGATAAACAACATTAAACCATTTATTATGTGATCCTATAAATGAATCAAAAGAAATTATTCTTTTTTACAACTTAGGTTGGTGCGTGCTTTGATCAGCAGTTTATGCTTTTACTTAGTGGTTTTTATGAAATTTTGACTAGCAATTGTCTTATATTTGTTAGCAACGTCACAACAATGAACATGTGTGATGTTGCTTTTTTGCAATCTTTTAGTTGGTTAGTAGATTCAATTAAGATCTACAATAGCAATGTATCTCAATTGTTTTTTGTTTGTGCCCATCCAAAACTCTATGTGTGTAGCATTAACCACTCCTAAGAATTAGGTAAGCAAGTTGCATTCTTTTGTTTGGACATTGAGCAGTGTTAAAAGACCTTAGGTAATTACCTTGCTTCTCTAAAACAGATTTTGTCTAGCACCAAAACTCAAAAAATTGTTGTTTACTCGATTGAAGTCAACTGAAGAATGACACAATAATTTCTCAGTTATAACACTCATCTTTGAACTTTTTACCAATTCAAAAGCAACATCAGGTACCCCTTATGACTTTAGTAAGTAAGAAACCCTTGCTTCATAGCAACGTTTCAAAAAATCTAAGAGAACAGCCAGTCAAAAAATTTACAAAAAATGCTGATCAAAATTTGCCAAAAGTTAATGGTAAAAATTTATAGAAACTGACTGACAAAATTTGGAGAAGACCATCTGACAGTATTTTACAAAAACAGCTGCACTCAATATTGGAGGTATTGCTAAATAAAGCACTACACCCACCCGATTATTTTTGAAGTTGTAAACTGGAGTAATGTTAGCTTGGCCAGCAAATAACTAATAAAAAAGTAAGAGTGAAAGTTCACGCAATGTCATTTATTTGGAAAACTTTGCTTTAGTCTAAAATTGGTCTCAAAATTTCCATTGAAAAGTTTCAAAAAAAATGTGAAGTAATTCTTTTATTTTTTGCTGCTATCTATTAATTCAAACAAGGCAAAGTATATTAAAATGCAAGTATTAACAAATGCAGTCCAGAAATTTTCAACAATAATTTTTGTTGTAAAATTATAGGCCACATTCCTCACTTTTTAGTTATGGTAAGAGTTCATTTTAAAATGATTAATCATTAATTTGATATTGTAATTTCATACTCTGTTATACTTTGGGAGTATGTAAATGGAGGTTAATTCCTTTTGACCGAATATGCTTTAGATGTTGCATTTAAAAAAAAAATTAAATTTCCCTTCACTATTTCAAAAAATCAATTGGTTGAAAATTGTGCTAGAAAAATTACAGAATATTCTTAACCTAAAAAAGTTATGTGGAATATTCACAAACTTATTATGGAATATTTATAAACTAAAAAAAAGTATTTAAATGGTAACCTTTCATTTTTAACTGTTAATGTGGTTTCAAATAGTTTTCTTAGTAGCAAAATTTGTAAATTTAGCAATTCATTTTTAAAAGTTCTTAGGAGTAAGTGAGCAACCTGTTTTTATCATTTTACAGATCGCACTGATGCAGTTTTGAAATTTAAGATGTGTGTAGCAAAGTTGAGCAATACCTATTGAAATTGATTAGTTCATTAAATAATTGGTATGTCAGCATCCTCTGGTTCCTTTGTTACAGAGTAACTTCAGACTTTTTCTTGCTGCAAAATTTTAACTGTGAATCTGCCAGATATTTTTACACATTTTGTCATTTTTTGTATTTAAAATGAACGCTGCGTGCCATTAATACTCCGTAAAATGTAGTATTTTTCCTGAAGTGTCTTGCTTGATTTGAGCATTGACCGACTCTCAAACCTAACATAGAATTAAAAAATTATTCTTAAATCAGAAAATAATTATTTTCAGTTCATTTTTTAAGACCCCATGAACTCTGTATATACTGCTCGTTTTTGTATATTGTGCATTTTATAACTTGTTGCCACAATCTACTTATAGATGTAAATCACTTCTGTTGCTGAAAATGATTTTACTTTATGAGTGAGAAATCTTTATAAAAAAATAATCAAAAACGTTTTAGACTTTTTACTCAAAATTTGATGGAAAGCATCTTTCTTTCATATAATTAAAGAAGTTTGTTTTATATGTGACACAATTGGATTAAAAACTGACAATGCTCGTTCAAAGCCTAATTGTTACAACTATTCAAAAATGACATCCAGTTATAACTTGGTCAAATCAATTGAGTTTGCAAAAGCAAATGGCAGTTTTGATTAAAAATGGGCCAAGATTTTAAGTGGATGCATCATCAAATAAACTTTTTAATGAATATTGTGAAACAGTTGGGATGTAGTGATAATTATTCCAAATTTTGAAACAAATGGTTTTTAATTAAAAACACCATAAAGCAACACTGGTATTCATCAGGCAGATCATCCAGAATTTAAATTGCTGCATTGCTTCAGCAAAAATTTTGATTGGAAAGAGAGAGTGAAGTGGTAAGTATGAAAATTATAACAACTGAACTGTAGGTGCACTTTAGGTTAGAATACTTTTATACAGTGGTGTCACATACCTGATACACTTCTACCAAAGTGGAACAAAATACAGAGTTGTGATGTGAATTCATGCATCATTCAAAAAAAGTTGCACGCATCAGCACAAAAACCCAGTCGTGGGTTTTCTTCTAAGCTATTGGCCTAATCTAATCTAACATATTGTGATAACTGAGTGGTGCAAAGGACTACCAAAGTTTTTTCCCCCCTGGCTTTGTTTACACCCTGACCAATGAACATCTGTGCTGCCAGAAGCTTGAAATCATATATATTGCTAGCTCCAAGTGGTTACAATTGATAGAGAGTGTCTTATAAGTGAGAAGCGAAACAACGATGTGAGTGCTAAAGGTGTGAGGCTTCCTAAGGAAGCAATGCTATTGAGAGATATTTGCAAAGTAATCCCTCGATGTGTTTTGTCCTTTTGGCCTCATCAGCTGGGTTTGCCAAGGGCCAAGAGACTCCCCCAATGGCATTAACATTGACTTTTGTAAAACGATCTAACACAAAGCACAAGACTTACGTGCTGTTTACTTTTAAATGAAGTTCATTTTGACATTACTGCTAGTTGCTCAAGTATGGACTAAAACTGATATCCTTACGTAAAGCTGATCACACAATTAGTGATTAAGCATAGGCTTTCCAATATGATGTCAATCACTTTGGTATGCTCTCACAAGTTTTAATGCATGCCCCATGCACTTAATGATGTTTGTAGAGTATAGATTGTTTGTGATCTGCCTTAATTTAAGAGTAGCGGGGTCAGTATTAAAAGCATAGTTCATAAAATACAAAGTTTAAGAAGAAATGAAATGGAAAAAATTAGATCTTTATGTCTATATTATTGTGTCAAGTCACACCTCTGAAAGGGAATTTTTTGCTGGAAAATGGGTTGATAGCTTACCAGGATAAGATTCAAGACATTTGGGAGAAGGTATAGTATCGTTCACTCTATACAGAGACTATGATCAGCTTTGATATTTGAAGTCACAAATATCATTACGAGGGGAGGCTGGGTCGCACCAAATTGTGATATTTGCTTATCACTAAGTAATTCATTTCTGTGACCATAAAATACAGGAGTTGCTAGTTGCTAATTAGCGATTTTCAAGGCGATCTTCTGTTAAGAGGGTTCTGCCTCCAGGATCAAGGTAAAATAGGAAATTTTGCTCAAAAGTGATCACCAACATCATGCGGTACCATACAGCAATCTATTACATCATGTCAATAGCCCACAAATGGTTTCAGCCTTATTGGGTCTCATGAGGCAGGTGTAAAAACACTCAATACTAAACATGCTGTAAAAACAAATTGCCATTGGATGCAAGGAAATGCAATACAAAACAATATGATACAGCAATACCTATATCATGGGGGTCACATTCAAGGACACACACACACACGCACACATGACATGGACAACCAGTCACATCTGTAAGCTCTAATAGAGGTGTTGAATCATTATCAAGACTTATATCATTTTATAAAATACAGGAGTTGCTAGTTGCTAATTAGCAATTTTCAAGGTGATCTATTAACCCTATTCGGCCCAAGCAAAGCAATAATTGCCCGAGCAATTTCCTCTTAAGTACAGTTTTGTCCACAATGACCCTACAATATCAAGATTTCATGACTTTTCCTAAAAATTATTCAATTTATATTTGACAAAATTTGAGTTGACTGTTGGTTGTAGATCGAAAGTTATTAGCAAATTTATATACATGACTGCTAAAATATGCAGACATATAGCTGAAAGATAAAAGAGATAGTAACCTCACTCTGCGCTTGTCGTAGCAGCCTGAGAGCAAAACGGGCAAGTCGTAAACAAGAGCTAACCAAAGTTCATGAAAAACTACTTAGAATCAATTGCCATATATAGCATGTACATTCCCTAGAGAAAGTAACTTATTGTCTGGCTGTGACTTGAGAAAATAGAGGAAACGCGTTTTTTGCGTACAGACAACGCATTTTCTGTTGTTTCTAAAGTTACAAATCGGTAATTCCGGCAGCGACATGCAACTGAAATCTTATCTATTTATTTGTACACTATTCTCCGAAATGTCTTGTCAGCATTTGCCCTTGAACAACAACACTATTTTGCTTTGATTTGTTACTCTCATGTTTTTGTGCTCATTTGTCAAATAGAAATAGCACTACGCAACTTATTATCTGGAATGTCTTGTCAGCATCTGCCCTTGAACAACAACACTGCATTCCTTTGATTTGTTACTGTCGTGTTTTTATGCTCATTTGTCAAGTAGACATTTCACTATGCAACAGGGTTATTCATTGCGTAAATTTCCAACAAATTTCTTTTTAGTTTATCACTCTTGTTTTTGCATCATCCTTTGTTCTGTAATTAGTATGTTTTTATGCATCTACGCATTTATGACGTAGAAAACTGCCTCTTCATCACTTGTGTTCTTTGCTTTCGACGTTTGATAGCGAATGGTGTATAAATATCTTACTTCGCTCTTCATAGACGCATCGTCGAACAATTGAGTTAAGAAAGCCAAAATCTATGTCGAACGTCAACTGTTATCAATTGTAAGTGCTAGTCTACAAATTCAAAGACAAAATTTTATGTAGCTGAAGCAATTGAACATTTAGCTTAATAATTATTAGGGTGACAAAAACGATCAAATTCTTCAGTTATCACCATTTTCTTATCTACAAGGGAGAGTCATAAAGTTCTTAGACAAGTGCCCTAATTTCAAAATGCGCAAAGTTTTACTTGTTCAAACATGTCTTTATGGTTTCCCCAGTTACCTGCAAACGTTTCGTCATTCTATCTAATGGCAATATCAAGATAAATGGTATCTCAAAAGAGCTAATAATTTCCGCTAGTAATGGTCGAAAAACGTCAAGGAGAAAGCTGCACAGTCAAATTTTGTTTCATCACGACAAGGCTCTTGCACATTCTTCTGGGGCTGTCAGGGCCCTGTTACGATAATTTCAAAAGGAAAACACTTCCACACCCCCACATAGTCCAGATTTATCTCCCCCTGACTTTTTTGGTTTCCAAACTAAAGGAACACCCTAAAGGCACTGGTTTAATTCTTTAGATGAAGCAAAAAAGCAAGTAATTTCATTGTGTCAGAGACATTCCCCAGAATTCTACAAGGAAGGAATTTACAGGTGGAAGCATAGATTGCAAAAGTGTATGGACAATAATGGAGCTTGTATAGAAAAATAAGTGTAATCAGTTGCAAAATAAAAATTTTATAGCATATGTCTGAGAAATTTTTAACTCACCCTCGTACTTGTATTGATGACTGCCTATAACTCATAAACATATTTCCTTAATTTAGGCTATCACACGTGACTACAAAATATTAAAAAACTCATTTTATTTGGCAAATAAAAAAACTGTTGCTTTTATAAAGTTGTGCATAACACACTAACAAACTCTTTTTTTTAAATTTTGAGACAGATAAAAATTACAAGTTTGATGCCAAGATAAAGTAACTGCATCACCATGAACAATTCTACTCGTTTTAATGCTGCAGAAGCTGAAGATTTAATATTTGAACTATCTGAATCAGAAGATTTTGATGAAGTGCTATGTTCTGAATTGGAAAGTGATGACGACTATTTCGCCACTCCTTCCATTCCTGCAGTTGCTGAAGTTGATGCCCAGTTTGAAAATGAAGTACAAAGCTGTGAAAATGACTCCAATCAATCCTCATGCAAAAAAGACGTAGGTGATGCTGTCAATGATCGTGAAAATGCTTTGAATGCAAATTTCTTGCAAAGCTTATCGCCATCTCAACCTCCATCATCTTCTACTAATATCATTACCAGCCTTGAAGCCGTACTAAATGAAAATAATTACGATTTGTCGGACTTAAATCCAAAAGAAAAAAAAGTGTACAAAGCGAGTACTGCAGGTAAAGGAAAAACTGGAGGCAAAAACGTCAAATGGTCCAATACACCTCCCACTTCATCTGGCCTGCAAAGTGCAGCTAATGTTGTAAGTGGAGATATTGGGGTTGTAAATGCCCATGGAGGCATTTCTGAGCCAAGAGATGCGTGGGAAATTTTTTTTACGCCTGACCTGCTTTCACACATTATTCATAACACGAACAAAAAAATCAAAAATCTGCGTGCAAAGTTATTGCTGAGAGGCCGTGATATTACGTCTGTTCCATACTTGCTCTTCAGAAATTTTAGCATTTATTGGTCTTTTGTACCTTCGAGGTCTGCTTGGTTTAAACAATCATGATGTAGCTATTCTTTTCAACGATCTTACTGGAAATCCTGTGTTCGGGGCTACAATGAGTAAAAACAGGTTCAAATTTTTATTTTCCAATATTTACTTTGATGATTTTGAAACAAGAACTCAGAGATGGGTTTATGATAGATTTACTGCCATTAGAGATGTTTTCGAATCATTCAATTACAACTGCAGCAGTTGCATCGTACCAGGAGATTTTTTATCTCTTGATGAAACTTTATATCCAATGAGAACACGCATTGGATTCAAGCAATTTAATCCAAACAAACCAGCAAAATATGGACTATTATTTAAGTCGATAAATGCTTGTCGCTATCCATACACATTCCGAACTGCCCCATATGTTGGAAAACCTAAAAATCATAGCAATCAAGAGCAGTGCAAGTTTTATGTTCGTGGAACTGAAGATACAGTCAAAAGGCTTGTAACAGACTTGGAAAAGCACAAATCACTTTCTGGCAGAAATATATCGTATGACTGTTTGCACACTTCAATTTCATTAGCAAAATGGCTGCTGGAACATAATATCACAACTGTAGGCACGCTGCAGGCAAATCGCAAAGGTATTCCTGAAGAAGTAAAGCACGTTGGCAGTCGGGACTCTAACTCTTACAAAGTTTTTTGGGATGAATCTGGCAAATTGATTTTAAATTCTTATATCGTGAACACCAAAAGTTCCAGAAAAAGAAATGTACTGCTGCTATCCACAATGCATCCAATTTTAGGAACAGTCAAGGACAATTTACGATTGAAACTAGCAATCTATAAGCTTTATGACTACACTAAAGGAGGCACAGATATTATTGATCAACGAATGAATTTTTATTCCAGCAAGGCTAAATCTCGTCGTTGGACTATGACTGCTTTTGCCTATGTACTGGACACTTGCTGAGTGAACGCTTCCACAGTCATCGCACTAAATCAGTCTATTAAACCATGCAATACAAATTCATTTGATTTTGGGATAACTTTGGTTTTACAATTAGTATGCCCATTTGTTGCGCTACGTTCAAAATGGGGCTTGTCGAAAGGCATTCAAGATAAAATCGAAATCACCCTTAGCGAACCCAGAGAAGAATCTTACGATTCATTGCAGTTATGTGCATTTCCAGTGCAGTCTACCAAGCAATGCAGGTGTGAAGTTTGCGCAGCTGAAGCCACTGGCCGTGAGAGGGATAACATGGGACGTGTTTTTAGCCAATGCCAAAGATGTGGTAAAGCTGTATGCAAACGTCATTACTTCAGATTTTGCGGCGCCTGTCAGTAACTTGTGGTGTTACGCTGGTGTTACTTGATGTTCTATGGTGTGCTCATACTGCAGTGTTTTTTGAGATGTTTTTCTATTATGTGTCCCAGTAAAGAGCTCTATGTGTTTTTTAAACTTACGCAGCATAAAGTGCGTAGCTAATTTGTAAAAGTTAAAGTTTCCTCTGTCAAACATGTAGAAATACAAGGTTTTCGTGTACATATGACTACATGCAAGTCATTTCTTATTCTAAACTTCATTACAAAGTATAACAACGTCTTTGGCTTGAAACCCACATGCGCAGTGGTCTTGCCGACAATTATATTTGCTCACTGTTTACAAACCAGTGGGGACAAATTCGGGCTGATAACTGGAAGTAAAGCCTTTTGTCTCAAATTTGTAGTTATATCGCTGCTTGTTCTGGATTATTGCACTGGCACTTCGCAGCCTTTAGCCATGGCATTCGACTAATATATAAGTCAGCTACAACTTTTGTATGTTCATTAGAAGTGTGCACAGCACCTGTAACTTTTTTAGCATGATTTGCTATTCGCATTGACAAAAAAGCAACAGTAGTTCCTATCAATATGTCTGCAATTGAATGGTTATTTGGTTGAGGGGATTGCAATTGCAAAAGTGTACACAAAAGTTTAATTCCTGCAACAAAGTCATATATAAAGCAGTTACTATAGTTTACTCATAATTTCCATAGTGAAAAAAGTTAGTATTCGTCTAATCATCAAACAAAGTAAATTATTTTGTCTCCAACCTTAATCTTGTTTTACTTTGTTGTATTTGCTAAATAAAAACAAACATTATACCGAAGGATTATCCTCGCATCAACTTAGTGCAGCCGACCATATTATTACGCAAAGCCTGTGTGACACACATCGTAATAGAAGCTGTGAAATCTACGTCATACTCATCGTAATATAGAAACGCTTTCATAAACTATATCTCAATGATATCAGCCTGGAGGGAGAGGGAAATGTAGGCAGGCGAACAATAACTCGCCAGGAATTTTGAAATAGCTGAGCACAGCAGTTTCATGAACTGTTGACTTCAAATAAGCGAAGGAATTTTTGCGCCTTTTGTGGTGTTATGTAAATGTGTTATATAAATTGCGTCAAATTCGTTTCTTGACAACCAAACCCTTTCGTGTGAAAAAGACATTAAACTTAATTCTAAAAAATTGATACTGTCCGGGTCGAAATTCAAAATTTTGTAGTTGTTATACCAGTAAAAAATGTTACAGATGCCTACTAAAATGTTATACAGTGAACCCTCGTTTATCGCGGGGGATATGTTCCAAAAATAACCTGCAATAGGTGAAATCCGCAAAGTAGTCAGCTTTATTTTTTTTTGTTATTTTACAATGCAATACTGTACTGCAGAATGAAACAAAAAACAAAACCTCTTTTCCGGCCCAAAATGTGTTTAAGAAATAGAAATATTAACGTATATATCAACTTTTTTCACCTCTAGACAACAGTAAAGCCCCTGAGCCAATCAGGATTCACTGTAAAAAAAGCACCGTAAAAAGTTCCTCGAAGCCGCGATAGATGAAGCGTGATATAGCGAGCAATCACTGTAAATTGTTTAGCGGCGATCTATTCTTGGACTTCAAAGGTTACAAGAGTTTGCTGACATTACGTGATCAGCCAAGCGCAACTGGCCTATAGTACTTAATTTGTCTTGCTGTCAGGAATGGAGAAGTAAATGAGAAATATTTGTTTCTTTTAAATGAGAACTAACGGCAACTATCAAAATTTGACTTGCCTTCAGAATAATTGTTTTCTCTTCTACAAGCAATAATTTCAGAAATATGTTAAACATATATACAAAATAAGATAAAATCTTCTTCCGTTTGCAGGTTCAATTGTTTTTCTACGTGGTGTAGTTCAAAAGATATAATGCTCTAAACTTTCGGGGCAAAAACTACCCCACATTGGACTTAGCACGACGCAAATCTCTTGGGCCAAATAGGGTTAAGAGATATCTGCCTCCAGCATCAATGTAAAATAGGAAATTTTGCTCAAAAGTGATCACCAACATCATGCGGTACCATACAGCAATCTATTACATCATATCAATAACCTGTGACCAGTTTCGACCTTATTGGGTCTCATCAGGTGGGTGCAAAAATCACTTGATAATAAACATGCTGAGAAAACAAATATGCCATTGGGTGCAAAACAATAGGATACAGCAATACCTATATCATCTATCAGGCTACAATGGGTACCCAGACGCTCATTTTTCCCAGGGAACAACATGGCTGATGAGCTGGTCAGACAGGGAGCACTACTTGCACCCTCTGCAATCCCTTGTAGTCTCTCTCTTCTTATCTCTTCTATCCACTCTTCTCTTTTCTCGAACTGGAGGCATACTGTCTCATCAAAATTCTTTGACACACAAGTTCCCTCAATTTCCATCAAGGAACTTGTGTTCCCTTGTCATGCTTGCTGTGTTTTCTCTCGTCTATGCTGCAACAGACACAGCCTACTGTTAGGTTGTGATCTCTGTAGGATTAGCAGAATCGATAATCCTTCCTGCAGCACCTGCGGACACTTGTCCCAGGATGTCTCTCATCTCATTCTGCATGGTCCAGCTATGGACTCTTTGCGCTGCTCACTTTTTGGCAACTGTCTGTCTCTCTACGACCTCTGGTTCAGACCCTGGGGAGTTGCCCAGCTTCTGGAGCTCCACAATTTTTTGCCATGCCCCCATCCCTCAGAAGGTGTCGGGTAATCAACAACAACAACATCCCTATATCATGGAGGTTACATTCAAGAACACACACACACATGACATGGACATGGAATATTTTCTTTAACTATAAAACGACTACTATTACTGCACTTACCCCCAACTTTGACTTTTTTCACCTTTTTGTGATAGAAATAATTGTATGTGAGTTTGACTAGTCTTCTTTTTCTTTTTCGTTTTAGCTATTCATTTTGAACATTATGCAAGAAGATGTACATACACTGCATGAGCGCTCATGCTTGGTTTGTGAGTCTTCAGTTAGACTGGTCCACCATGATGAGTAGATTGTTTAACCCCACCACCTGTTTGCCACATAAAGATGGAGGAATTCCATTAAGCATCTTGCCCAAGGACACAACAATCAAGCTTGCTGGCTTGTTTGGGGCACTATTCCTATTGTGCTGAGCGCCAATCAATGAAGCTGTGAATACTATTTTTTGAAGTCATTTGGTATCACTCGACTTGGGAAATGAACCCCAGGTCTACTGACTTTGAAGCATATGCTCTAACCACTGTGCCATCATGCTGACTAGTCTTGATTTAAGGTTACAATGATTAGAATTGGAAGCAAAGAGATATTGCCATTGTTTGCAACTTTTCATTACTGCACTCAGAAATATTGTTTGGGTGAAGATGGTGCAGCTCACTGAACTTGTACTTTTCACTTGACATAAATGAATGGTAGCCCTGCTGTGCAACAGCAGCTTATTACTGTAAATGCAACTATAACTTGGCACCATCCATAATTTTGAGTTAAGCCCCCATTTTACTTAATGAAAGAAATTGATAAAAGTTTGTGAATGTTACGAATAATACCTTGCAACAACTTTAAAAATGTTAATTTGATGTTATGTATCGTGAATCTATATTTAGCCAAACTTGTTTACAACATTTTAATGGTAAGATTGTGACTGTCATCTGCCATTTTCAAGTGTACCGACAACATCAAAGTAATTCCTAGTGTTGTTTTTACTGGAATTTTCTTGAACATTTACTTTACTGAAAAAACTTCTAGAACATATACTGGAATATTCCATGCTTAGTATATACATTGTGTTTGACTGAAAATCTTTAGACGGAGTAATAAATAGATTGCAAGGGTTGTCCATTTGTGTTATTTCATTCAGCAATTAATTGTTGTCGGAAGGCGAAACGGGAAAGTGGAGCTGCTTGTTGTTGTAGTTGATAGTCCAGTTGAAATTAAGTTTAGCTGTAAATATACTTCGGGTTGTTTTCATCAAGAATTGATTTGAATCTATTACTGGTAGATTAAACGTTTGGAGCTGAATTAACAAAGTCTCAATAAAGTTTGCAATCAGACAAATTGCTTGAGTAACCCACTGTGTTACCTCAATTATAAAGTACTATTATTGGGGTAAAACTGAAATTCTGTTGTACAACATCTGGCTGCTCATTTAGAATACACTCATTGGTTGGCAGTAGCCATGGCTTTTGAAAAAGTTAACATTGAGAAGTATGAGAACCTAAAGAGCCCAGCAGAACTGTAGAGTTTTGAGGAGAAGCTAAAGAATGAGGGATCAAGTGCATAAATTTCCCCATGTGTGGAAATTTATGCACTTGGGCAGTGGCTATTTTACACTCCCTTCCAGTGTACACTGCCCCGTACATTTACATACCAGGCCTGCCCCTTCAGTGTACACTGCCTTTCTTTTAATGCCCTGCCAGCTGAGATTCGAACCCGCAACCATGGTATCTCAACTGTTCTAATGTTCTTAAGAATAAACTTGATAACTAACTGGGGAAAATTTTGCACTTGTTGTTGTCTTGGGGAAAATTTTGCACTTGTTCCAGAATGATCTTTTAGTTGATGAATGGTGATAAATGAGAGAATTCACGGACAAAGCCAAGCTTGAAGAAAAAGAAAGCAGCTGAGTTGATGCCTGAAAAATGAAGATGAGCAGCCTAGGTGGCAGTTGAAAAGCAGGGATTAGCAACTGAGGAGGCATCTAAAGAGTGAAGATTAGCTGCAAAAGAAAGGAATGCTTAACTTGGCGTTGTGAAAAGAAAGGCTGAGCTAGAAGTAGAAAAGCTAAGGCTTGAGATACAAGTAAAGATGCTTGCTCAGTTTCAAAGTGTTCAGCAACTTGATCAAGGATTTGTTGAGGTGACTGTGAGGACACTGTGTTTACCTTCTTTTGTGCATGGTAAAGATAGTTTGGATGAATGTCTTGAGCGTTTTGAAAGATATGCTGATGTGGCAAAAGTGGAAAACCTGATGAGTGCTGCTCAATTAAGTCCGTTGTTAACAGGCAAAGCAGTAGAAGTTTTAACTGAATATCATTAGAAGAAGTATTGAATTATGAATGCCTTAAAGTTGCTCTGTTGGTAAGATAAAATAATACCGAGTGTTGATATTAACACTTTCGGTGCAGAAGGACGTAAATCTACGTCTTTAGCAACAATACGTTGGGTGCGAAAGGACGTAGATTTACGTCCGAGAAAAAATTTCATCAGTTGGGTGCGGGTATCAATTCAAATGCTTCTGCAGGGACGTAAAATCTACGTCTCTGTGCTTTGTGAATGATCGACCCATGATTGATACAAAAAACTATGCCACTCATTTGACCGAGCTAGCTCTTCAGACACCTCTGATGATGAAACTCCACCACCCAAAGCACCTCGAAATGACCCACCAAGTCGACTTTTTGGTGGATTCAAAGCCCACCACATAAATTCGTTTCCAGCAACAGATGGAAAGAAGTATCAACAGCGAAAGTGTAGGTTGTGCACTAAAAATGGTATTCGTAAGGATACTAGATTTTATTGTAAGAAGTGTGGCATTCCACTCTGCAAAGCTCCCTGCTTTGGCGACTATCATGCAAAGAAGAAATATTTTACAACATGATTGTAACAGACAATAAACATCTTTGATTTTCTCACTTGTTTGACTGTTTATTTATTCGTGCTTTTGTCTTTTTGTGGACTAAGTTTAGCACTAACAGATAGTTTAAAGTGTTTTAGAAATTAGAAAATATTGCTTTGTACGCTTTATCTCAACAACACACTGCGCGCACGTATAAGCCAAAACTGTCCGCCCTGCAGACATGACGTCTCGAAAACATGACGCACCGAAAGTGTTAAGAGAATGTTTGTGAAGTGAAGTTAGAATCACATAAGTCTGACCTACTTAGTGTTCAGATGAAAGAATTATTTTACCAAGTGGGGGCAGTTGGTTAAAGTAGAGCAAAGTTATATTGGCATGATTGATCTGAATGTACTGGAGCAATTTACTAATTCCTGTTTAAAAGATTTATGAGTATGGCTGTGCAAAATGATCCAAAAATCTTAGATATATTGTCATGGTTAGCAGATAAGTATTCAGCAAGATTAACCAAAAACTATTCAGTAAAAAAGAGATCAAATGCAACAGGATGAAGACTAGCTTAGTAGCTTTAGGGATGGTCCTGATGGATTGCTTAGTGCATGTATTTTGAGATGTTTCATTTGTAGTCGCTTTGATCACTGTGCAATCAACTGGTGTGTCAAACTAGATAAAAGGAGCAATGGATACAGCAAATCATGTAGACATGTTGTAACTTGCTTTTCATGGGGTGAGATTGGACATGAAAAATGT
The DNA here is from genome assembly GCA_963675345.1 of Trididemnum clinides. Taxonomy (NCBI): domain Eukaryota; kingdom Metazoa; phylum Chordata; class Ascidiacea; order Aplousobranchia; family Didemnidae; genus Trididemnum; species Trididemnum clinides. Next base: position 150,310 of record OY776300.1, read on the forward strand.
TAATATTGAAATTCAGTGCCGACCTATCTTGATGTGAAACTAGACACAGCGCTCACATATCACCACCTTCAGGCATTGCACAAAAAAAACTATATATATGCATTTTGCTGCTAAGGTAACACGAGGATTTACGGTGGAGTACTGGTACCAAGACATTGCACACAGCTGCCTTGTCCCTGATCTACTCAACTGCTAAGTACTGTACATCAGCTTGGTGTCACAGTGTGCCTACTTGTGTCATTGACAGCGTTCTTGATGACACTTTGCACATTGTCACTGGATGCCTACGTCCCACACCAATGGACAACCTTCCAGTTCTCTCAGGCATCCAGCCAGCTGAGCTTCGCCACCAAGGAGTGACACTCTCCTTGGCTTATTGCATTTTTTTGGACCCTGACCATATTCTGCATAGCCAGCTGAACGAGTTGCAGGCTGCTAGCAAGGAAAGACTGAAATCTAGACACCTGTTTGTTCCTGCTGCATGGAAAGTATTGTACCACTTATCTGAGTTGGGCATCTGCACTGCCCAATGGATGAACTTGATATGGGACACTACTCCAAGAGTATGTCAGCACTCAGTATCTACATTTCTAGGGTCAGCATAAGGTCTATTGGAATGAGTTTGACCAGAACATCCTGGGTCAAACTCAATTGCCTGCGTACTGACATTGGGTGCTTCAGTTTATTCATGCAGAAATGGTGTCTTGCTTCTTCAGTGAAATTTCAATGATTTCTCTATAATCTAAAAAGGAAGCAATTTCTCAAAAAAGAAGTTTACGATTGAATTAGACCCAACTCAGCTCTTACTCCTACACTTTATGGTTTGTCAAAACTGCACAAAAAAGAATACCCATGCCGGCCTATCTTAGCATCAAATAGTAGTTATACTTATAATTGTGCAGTATGGTTAAATGAAATACTCAAACCACTGCGTGAACATCAATTTTGCATCAAAGACACTTTCGATTTTTTATCTCAATTATCAAAATTCAACTTCGGTTCAAGCCACATGGTTTCATTTGATGTCATTAGCCTATTTACCAACATTTCACTGGATTTAGTTATTGATATTGTTTTACAAAAAATCTACTTGGATAAAGAAATGACTCTTTTTCATGGGCTCACAAAAGCTCAATTAACTCTTTCGCTCCCATGATCATCGATTGATAATCTCGTGTTTTCAGTGTTTACCTCAAATTTTTTAAAATTCGGTTACAAAATTAGTTTACTAAAAAATCGATTTGTGACTTTATTTCTTATCCGATTTTCATAAAATTTTCAAAAGATCACGCTTATTTCCTCACGCATCCGAAGATGTATAATTTGTGCCCTAATTCTTGGATTTTTATACCCAAAAACGGTTAAAAAGACCAAGAACCCAGTTGCAGACAACAAAATCGACCAAATTCTCAGCACGTGCCAACTACGCTAAAATCAAATTGAGATTACATCTTTACCACAAAACCAAACCCTTTATCATTGACACAGTCTGAAAACTACTCTTTTGGGGCATCATTTGACAAAATTTCAAGCGATAATGATAAATTATACTTTTTTGAATTTCCAAATTTTTTAGGGGTCTCAAAACTCCCCAAACAAATTTGAGTGGTAAGTAGATAAAAGTAAATTTAGTGCGTAAAAAATATGATATGTTGCTAAATACTGGTTACATTTGAAAGCGTAGGAAATTTGCTTTCCAGCAATATATAACTTTAAATAGTTTAGACCAGGGGTGGGCAAAGTGCGGCCCACGGGCCGCATGCGGCCCCCGAAAGCATTTTGTGCGGCCCGCGAACACTTTTGAAACTTTAGTAAAGCTGATTTACAATGATAAGTGGTGAAACAATTGCCTTATTACAGAGGCAAGAAAAAGGTATTAAATGCCATGTTGAAAAGAGCCTTTGATAGTTTTTACAGACGCATTTTCCATTCAATTAGAGGGTGATGACCTTTTTCTTTTGGAGACCACCATGTCTACGCACGGTATAAGGTCAATGTGAGGAGGTCTTGTATAACATAAAAGTGACGCAGGCTATTGCAAGACCCTGCGCACTTCTTCTTCTTCTTCTTTTGGAAGGGATCCACATCCAAGTCAAAAACAGCATCAAAACAGCAATGTTGTTAAATTGTTGAATCATCCCCTGTTTTGAAATCAGATGCTGGCAGTGATGGTACTCAGCCAGCATCATATGTCAACATCCAAAACCGTCAATCCACGTATTCCTGTGGGTGCCCGATGTACGGGGCATATCAGAATAATGTGGTCTGCGGTTTGTTCTGCTGCGCCACACTCGCAATTTGATGTAGGAGCAAGGCCCCATTTGTGCATGAACGACTGAAAGCACCCAACACCAGCCCTCAAACGGTTGAGCCTGACTCATGATGATCTGGGTAGGCCCATCCCCATTGGCCTAGTGCTCACCCTAAGGATGAAAGCACAGAGATCAGATGAGCAATCCGAGTATTCTGTGCTCCATTTAAAGTCTGTCCATTGAGCTGCACGAATATCCAATTTAGTTAGATCTTGCAGTAACTTCCATGCAGCTGGCACAAAGGGGCGTCTAGATTTTAGTCTCTCTCTGTGGCCATCTGGGGACCCAGCCAATAATTCACAGAGAATATGGTCAGGGTCCAGACTGCCACGATATGCCAGGGAGAGCGTTGCTCCTAATCGGCGAAGCTCAGCCGGCTGGATACCTGTGAGGACGGGTAAATAGTCTGTTGGAGTTGGATGCAGGCATCCAGTGACGATGCGCAGTGCGTCGTTGAGAACACTATCGATGAGGCAAGTGTGTGCACTGCGACACCAAACTGTTGCACAGTACTCCGCAGTAGAGTAGACCAGAGATAGGATGGCTGTGCGCAATGTTTTAGCTTCAGTGCCCCAACCTGAGACTGCAAGTCGTCTTATCAGTGCAACGCGCGTTGTTAGTTTTTTGCGCAATGCCTCAAGATGGTAACGAAACGTGAGTGATCTGTCCAGTTTAACTCCAAGATAGGTAGGGACTGCACAGAATGGCAGACGTTTGCCATTGTTGTAGATATTAAGCTCACGTTTGGCCTCTCTGTTGTTCAGGTGGAAGGCCGTCGTCACCGTTTTAGTGTGGCTGAGCTGTAGCCTCCAAGTCTGGAGATATGTTAAAATTGTAGTCATGTCTTGGGTTAAGACCCCCTCCAGGTCCTTTCAGTCATCAAAAGAGTATAACAGTGCCAGATCATCAGCATAAGCATACCCTCTGGAGACCGTTGAAGGAAGATCGTACACAACGATATTGAAAAATGGGTGTGCCAAGACTGATCCTTGTGGGACGTCGTTTTTCAGATGTCGCAATCTGCTTCACTTGCTGTCACTGCTTGCAGTCATCCTGAGCACTGACCCTCGGCCACTTATAACTGGTCAATGCGGCCCTAGACCGACTCTTCAATCTTCAGTGCGGCCCTCGCAATGCCTTTCTTAATAAGTGCGGCCCTCAGCTAGCTTCCATGACTGCAATGCAGCCCGCAGGCCAAAACAATTGCCCACCCCTGGTTTAGACTAAGTGGTATATGATATTTACTGATCAAAAATGAGTACTGTACATCATGTCAGTTCAAAACCCCTCAAATTTTTTGACTTACCTTCACTAAATTATAATTTTTACAAAAACTACACCCTTTAAAAACATAAAATAAATTGCAAATATTTCACCACTAAAGTTGTCATTTTGTATTAAGTTTCCAAGGAGACAAGAAGTGTAATACAAGTTTAAAAGCTAGCAGAAGTTTGGCTTTTCTAAATCAAAGTTTGCTGTATCCCCCTTGTTTCTCAAGAAATGGGAAGGGTCTAAACAAGCTGCTGTATCATTGTCAGTGACAGCATATTCTATTTAAACTTAATATTTTCTGAATCTTGAAGAAATTCCCTGTTCAAAAATACATAATGTTACATGGTTTAGGCTAACCTCTAGCAGATAATGACTGATCATATTTTAGGTACTAAATTTAACTACCAAAATTTGGTACCGGTCAAAAAAACGCTCATGTGCCTCAGAAAATTGCAAATTGTAGAAAACCTAGGCTTTTAGGTAAGTTTTGAGTGATGTACCTTGAAAGCTTATTTCCTTAGCATCATTTTGCAACCATTTCTAAAGAAATTGGTAGAAAATAAAATCTGTAGTGATCTTTGAGGTGAGGGTACCTCTTTAATTTTGAAGACAACTACCCCCCAGTTGGGGGGTTCATTTGCATAAAATTTGCATATTCAAAAAAGAATATTTTTTTTCTATTTGAAATCCTCAAGAAATGTAGATTTCAACGATATATAACACTTAATGTAGAAGTAGACAGCTGAGTAATGATTTACAAACAAACTTGAGGTACATAATTATGATTGATTATGACAGTTTTTCGCACTGCCACCTTACGATATTGAACATTTTTTTTCGCTATTTTCGCGGGAGCGAAAGAGTTAAAAAAGTTGTTAATCTGGATCACCAAAACTACTACCTTCCAGTTCAACAAACAATACTACAACCAGCAAATGGTGTAACTGTGGGGTCTCCTTTAGCTCCACTTTTGGCTGATTTGTGCATGAATTGGATCATTAACGAAATTAAACAGATTCGACCACAGCGTACTCTATTTTATAGATATGTAGAGGACTGCTTTGCATTGTTTTCCAGTCAAAAAGAGATTTTAAAGTTCTACCAACAACTCAATATGATTCATCCCAATGTACAATTTACCTACAAAGCTTCTGATAACCATCAAATGCTGTTTTTAGATGTTTGGATAAACAATATCAAAGGAATATTGAAGCTAAGCACTTACCAAAAACCTACAAGCACTGCTCTTTACATTAATTGGCAAAGTTTTGTTACCTTCTGTTACAAATTAGATCTATTTAAAACCATGCTACGCAGAGGATATAACATATGTAATTCGTTTAGTTTAATCCATGAGGACTTTCATGGCATATCTTCTATATTCAAACAAAATGGCTATCCTCTCTGGTGCATTGACAAAAAATAACATTTATACTTGAACAAGCGACATGAGTTACCAATCGTGCAGAAATATGATACAAGTAACAACTGTAAAAGTCTGAAAACTTCAGAAAGCAAAGAAATTTCCATTTTTTTATGATTACCTTTCCTTGGCAATATATGGTTGCCAATTGAAAAAGAAATTTGATAGTATTTGATTAAAATCTTCCTAGAAAATTTCGATTCAGATTGGTACATGACACTCACGATATTGGCAAATGCTTCAAGTTTAAAGATCGTCAAGCTCTATTGTGCAATGCAGGAGTTGTGTATAAACTAAATTGCTTATGTGGACAATCATAACATTGGCCAAACTCAAGATAATGTAGCCACACGGATTCAAGAACATGTACCAAACGAAAAACAAAATCACGAATCAGATGTTGCAAAGCACCTTGTGCGTGATCCAGCCACAAGATTAATTTCAGTTCTCCTGAAATACTTGGTTACAGCAACAACCACAGAAAGCTACGAATCAAAACACCTTATTCATTTAAAAAATTCAGCCACAAATTAACCTGGATGGAGCATCACAACCAATTTATTTGTTTGATACGTAATAGTTATAGAAAGTATATCTGCAGTGTGCTTCTTAAGTTAGCCTTGTCTTGCTAATTATTTTAATGGCAATTGTTTGTTTTATCAATTTGTGATGTCATAATTCTGATAACCTTACTAAATTTATTTGTACAGCAGTCAGCTATCAATGCAGTATCTGTTTAGCCTAGCCTTAAGTGACCATTTATTTAACTGATGATGCTTTTAGTGTAAAAGCAAAACGTTTTAATATAATGTTTACGAGCATTTTGGCTTTATTCTTTTTACTAAGAATTGCGAATAAATCCCATTTTTATGCACCTAGTTCAAAAGGTTGACTTTAAAGTTTGGTAATGAATTTCAATTTAATGGTTCTTTTATTCCAATTTGTTGCTTAAGAGTTTTTTAAATGTGAAACTGTGTTGCTAATGGCAGCATGCTTGCTTGCCAGTGCATTCAAGTGAGTTCTAGATTTTGTCTGGGTTGATGCAAGAGTGCAAGATGCTTACTTGCATGGGCATGTTGCATGTTGTTGCAAATGAAGTGAGCACAACTAGTGCAGTTTCACAAAATATTGGAAACATAACCATAGCTGAGCACCAACAATCTTCCAAAGTTTTACCTGCAAATAACATTTGATTGTAGTTTGATTGTAGTTTAGTATGATTTGATTGTAGTTTAATTAGATCTTCTTTTGGTTCTCCATCATCTAACATTTTATCCAAATTAAAGTCCATCCTTCCGAAGTTTCTATCTTCCTTCATGAAAATATCTATCAAATGACATCGACAATACTTCCCAATCAGCCATAATTTCTTCACAAACACTAGGAATCAAACTTGAGAATTAATTGTCAGTGACTATTTCTTGAACATATTGAAAATTTGAATAATTCTTTCTTTTCACTTGCTGACATCACAGAGATATCTTATCTTTGGATGCATTTTGCTTTTCATAACAATTCAATGTGCCTGTATTTTGGCCTTGAAGTGATAAACTCAGGTCATTCATATGAGTGAATATGTCACTCAAATACACTAAGATTTGGTTGAGTTCTTGCTATTTTAACTCTTCAAGCCAACCACAGTGACGTTTCTCCAGAAAGATTTTGATATGTTCTTGCAGTTTGAAAAAGCAGGTGAAAATTCTTCTACGTGAGAGCCAGTATTCTTTTGTTTGGAAAAGTAAAACTGTATGTTCACTTTCCAGATCTCCACCAAGTGACATAAAGAGATGGTGATTTCAAGTGCAACTCTTATTTCAGTTAGTGGTCAATATAGAAATATCAAGGACTTTCTTTAATTTGAGAGGCAAGGTTTATGATGCCAAGCATGATGATGAAGGAAACATTGGGTAACTTGCAAATGGGAAATCTCATGCTTTATCAGTATTGAAAACCCAGATTTATTTTCCATCATACCAGAAGAATGAAATATACATAATGTGAATTACAAAAGGAAAAAATTTAATCTAAGCTGGAATACAAAAATTATAATATTGATAGAAAGTAAAATTATAAACACAGTCAATATTCCAATACGAATAGAACTACCAAAGTATACTGTATTCCACTAAGATTAGAAAACAAAGTTAGTGCAATCAGTTACTTAGGTGGTAAATTTTTTCTAACATCAACTTAGAGTTTGATTTTGCATAGTGTCACACTTTTCAGTAATAACCACAACCTTTCCCCAATAAAGATTATGCATGGTAAGCATGAGCAGAAATGGTTACTCCACAATTAATTTTATATAGCAATGGTAACAGAGCTTTAAACCCCAATGCAGTGATTAGGAACACTTAATGAAACAACTACTAAAAGTTAATTAACAGCTTCTATTACTACCTCCACTATCAATTACATAGAGCAGAATTTCACATCTCTCCAAATTAACAAAATACTTTGGCAAGAACAAAACGTCACTCATATAAAACGCAGTGCACCTGACTCTTCTTCTATGATCAACTCACTTTAAGAGTATTTACCAAGAATGATAAAATGTAGAATCTACTCAAATATATAGTGTAGCAGTTACAATGCTACATAGGAAATTTCAAAGTTAATAATTGATTGACGCACTGTCTTAATTCATTTTATTTAGCTTTTCTGGTAATGTAACGGTTATTTAAGTTGATACAAGTTCTTATCGAGCATGCAAAAAACTTTAATATCTGTCAACGTTTTGAACAGCTATACAGCTGTTCTTCATCAGGACTAATAATAAACGAAAGCACGAGTGAGGCAATATAAATAGTTTGCTACGCAATCAAAAGAAAAAGGCAAAACAAAAGGTTTAAAGGCAAATAATAAACAACTGTAGATTACGTCAAATTATCATAAATTTCAGAATAAAAACAATTTTCTTTATCATTGATTGAATTTTCTGAATTATGAATAAAAAAAGATTCAAGAAATCGGCGTTTGGTAAAATCTATTTCAAAGATTAAAATTTTGCTATGATCCCAGTCAACTCAGTGATCTTTGGTGATAACATGCTTGACCAATGCCGTTTTTTTATTAAAATTGTTGTCATCAACTTTTGCCAGATTTGCTGGCTTTAAATCCCTTTTATGCTCAGCCAATCTTGTTTTGTAAGCCCGTCCAGTTTACCCAATGTAGATACCAGTGCAATCTCGACAAGGAATCTGGTAAACTACACCAGGTCTAGACGACCTTTCAACCGAGTCTTTTGCCTTTGGTAACATGCCTTTTAAAGTTAAATGCGGTTTGCTATTAACCAAAATTCCCACGTTTCTTAAAATTTTTGACAAAGCCTCAAAGTACCTTGGAACATAAGGCAGCACAACACGTGTTTTAATTTCCTTTTTATCTGCTAAAGATAAATTTGTTTTTGTTTTCAAACTTCTAACTGTGCGTTTTAGAAACCATTTGGGATAATCATTCTTTTTCAAAGCTTCCATAATTTTTGAAGTTTCTAATGTTTTATTTGCCCGCTTGGAATTTAATTGTGATTGAGCTCTTTTTAAAAGACACTTTACCAGTCCTTGCTTCTGACTCATAGAATGCGCTGAGTTGAAATTTAGATATCTGTTAGTGTGCGTTGGCTTTTTATAAGTCTTTGTCATTAACCCCCCAATTATTAGTCCTGATGAAGAACAGCTGTATAGCTGTTCAAAACGTTGACGGATATTAAAGTTTTTTGCATGCTCGACAAGAACTTGTATCAACTTAAATAAACGTTACATTACCAGAAGAGCTAAATAAAATGAATTTATCAAAAATACCTGGTAGCCAGAATAACAGTATGCACTGTCTTAATCTCATCAAACGCTGATTATTCCAAATTCAAATTTATTTAGGGTGGTGGGAATGAATCCAAATTTTCAGTAATTAATTTGACAATCAAAAGACAAGCAGTTATCAAAAACCATGACTCAACTTGGTCAATATGAGGTTGCAATGGGCAATTACACATAGATAATCACCGATCAATATATCTAAAAACAAACTTCCAAGTTAACAGTTTCTTATGTCATAAGAAAAAATACTATTTCTAAACTCTTAAAGACTCCCTTACAATGCAATGATCACAAGCAACTACTACTAAACAATAAATAAGTCAATCAAAAAATCCAGCACTTCCTAATTGTGAACCAACGCAAACCTGAGGCGACAATTCTCACAGGTTAGCATGACATTGTAGCCAACACAATACCAAATGGTCCGGGTTCAAATCTAGAGTGGAAAATCAAAACAATATCAGAAAATAAAAAGAACTTTAGAAATTAGATTAGAAACGAACACAAAACAGTCAAAGTTTTACATGTGCTATGCTAAGACTGTGCTAGAATTGTCCAGAAAAGTAATTGTCATATCACAAAAAACAATGCCAATGTCTAGTCTAATTCAATCCAGCAAAAACTACCACAAGCTCATAAATAACTAATAAAACAACTATGTAACAATTGATCTTGCAAGAATGAAAAATTTGAGATATTACAATGCCAGCAAATAAAATCTTTGCATTGACTAAATGTCTTTGCAAAGAAATCAAACAAAAAGGTTTTAGAATTCGTGTCTTTTATTGCAGATAAAATATGATGTCAATCAGTATTTCGTCATTTTGCCCTTAGAATTGATGACCATTTGAAGTCTTTTGGGTTTGGAATCAGCAAGGGCAGCAAAGTAGGTGGAGTCCAGTGTTACCCACAGTTTTTCAGCTTTTACTGCAATTCAATGTTATTGCTTGGTCATGTCTCTTGACTCTTGTTTTTTTAAGAAATTCCAGGCGTTTTCAATTGGATTTAGGTCTGGTGAATTACCAGGCCACTCTAAAACATGAACATTATAGTTGTTAAGAAATTTTGTCACGATCTCTAACTTGTAAGCTGGGGCACCATCATGCATGAAATGATCGCACTAATGAATACTTCAGAATGTCAAAAGATGCTCTTTTAAAATGTTTATGAAAGTACTTCCTTTTATTGGTACATTTTTAGGAAGGAAGTACAAGCCAGCGCAGTCCAGATTTACACTGTCAGGGTGTGTCATGGGTTGAAATGTAAATTTTGGGTCATACCATGATGCACTACTCTGACGATGCACCATTTTTGGGACTCCTCTCACCAGCGTAGAAGTGCTCTCATTACCAAACATCATTTTTCTCCATTTTGCTGCTGTCCAATGTTGATATTTCTTGCAAAACTTGAGCCTTCTTTATTGCTGCATTGAGCATGGGCTTCTTGGCTGCATGGCAACGTGGTAGACCAAGATTTTTCTAAAGTTGATGATTGATTGTCCTGGTTGAGACATTGTGGAGAAACTCATGGTGCTTGGTTTTTAATTCAACTGCAGTTATACAAATATGACAAACATGATGTTACTTCACACTTCAAAAGCTTATCTGTTCTTGACAAGGTCTTTATAGGTGCACCAGGGCCCGACTTCTTTTTTGGTATCATCCCAGGTAGTAATAAAACAGCCAACCTTTTTAGTTGATAAATTACTTCTCTTGAAACCCCAATATCTTTGGCTACAGCAATTACAGCATATCCCTTCAGTATCAGTGACAAGGCCAAAGATTTTTCTGCTATTTGTATCTTCTTTCTTTTGACTTACAACTCATTTTAGTGTCTGAGATAAATTTTGCAAGATTTCAAAATTAAAACATTTTGTCCAGTTTCATTGACCTATTTACTAAGCTGTAAAACTACATGGAGCCCACAGAACAATGGTTATGTGGTAAAGTATACCCAAACAGTAGCTTATGACACAAGTATAAGCAGTATTGTGATGCAATGCTTTTGGTGCAAACAGTAAGTTAAATACACTGGCTTATTTTTCATGAGTTTTTTTTTGCGGAATAAATGTTAAAGATTTTTTTTTCTGACACTATATTATTGGACTGCTTTATAATTTTATGATTAAATCAAGAGAAAAAGAATAGTATGGCAAAAGCAAAAGGCTTTTAGTAATTATGAAACAATATGCAATGTCACATGATTTTAAAAGCCAGTTACAATTTAATACATTTTCTACAGATTGCAATTCATGTTTACTCAAATAATTATATCATGGCAAATAGGTTTGAACAAACTTCGCTTTTTTTAATCCATTGCAAAAGAAAACAATCTTTTATCATTAAGAATGATTCTTCTTACACCCCTAATTTGGAACTATTACCCTAGAGAAAGAAGGTTTGGTTATTGTTTGGGGTATAACCAAGTTTCAATCATATTAAGCTGAAAAGCTGTTTGTATTGTGGGCTGATCATCAGCCTCTGTCACATGCAAATAGGACCAACACATCTAAACAATTGAATAATGCAATGGGCTGCTGGTTTGCAGGGTTATGATTATTGTCTGCAAGACTTACAGTGAAATGACAATGTTGCTGCCAACCATCTTAGTCAAGTGATGAACTGATGTTGGTTGTAGATGAGTTTGCTGTATGTATTATGAATAATTGCTGCATTATATTATAGTCAGGCCAATCTTGTACCATCTAGAATTTGTGTTTGGAGAATTAGAATTTGCTAAGTTTTATTATTCGTTTTTTTTATTAATAATATTCTTCGTGAGGGCAAATACCATGAGTAATTAAAGAAGTTGCATTGTGGTACAGAAATTCAATATGACAGAAAGTAATATATTCATTTTTCAAAGCTTTTTATCTGACTTTTTTCAGTAGAACAGGTCAGAAAGGAAGGAATAGAAAGTGTGAGAACTTATATAGAGCAAAAATGCAGAAATGCAGAAACCACATTGGCATGTGGTTTGGGTAACCACTGTTCAAAAAAATTAATTGAATCTTGGCAAGTTCAGCTTGAAGTGTAGATTTTCAGCAAATGGCCAAAGCTCTGTGGATGAGTGTAGAAATCAAATTGGTTTTTCACTTTTTGAGACAAAAAAATTCCAACTTGTGTACTCATCTGTGAAGATAGATTTTCTGTACATTGATGTGATAAAACAAAAATCACTTTTCTTCAGTAGTATGTCCAGACAAGGTAAGGAAGTATTACTCTCTTTTTTAAAAGTGAGGTGAATGGAGCAGTGTAGGAAGGTTAGGTGAGTGAGAAACTCGTTGCATTCTTCTTCATTTTTAAAAACAGTAAAGGCTTGAGTGTGATATATAAGTAACATATCAAGTGCTAGCTCATTCTTTTAAAGAGTTTGGCTTTACAACAGCCTTCAAATTGTTAGTACATGACGTTATTAAAACTTAATTTAACTAAAGAAGTGGCTATTTGCATTAGTTTAATAAACACGATATGTGGAAATTGGGGTGGCTTGAGTGCACTGTCACAAAGAGCAGTGATGCAGATGTGAATGGTTTCTGCAAGGGGAACATAGTGAAGAAGATGTCAAAAGAATAGAGAAAGACAGATGGAACAAAGTCATCAGTTCTGACCTTGTATAGCAAAAGTAAAGGAGTCTGAGATACAATTGCCAGAATAAAAATGGACAGAGTCAATGAGGTTAATCAGTGCGCCAATGAATGCTGTACTAAACTAGTTATCGATATGATGTGCATAGAGGCACATCTTTCTTGTAGGTTTTGGGCAAGCCATACATCCAGGGTTGTTGAGAGCCATTGGGTTAAATTTTATTGTGCATTTGAGGTTGGAAAAAATCAACAACGAATAAGTAAGGATTATGGGCATACTTTATAAAATTTAAAGTCTGAGGAGAAGTCACAAGAAAAAAGCTAGAAGGCCTATGCCTTTGTGAAATCGTGCCAATGGAGGGAATGTTATTGGCCTGAAAATATGTTGATTGACTTATCAGACTCAAAGCATTGGTGAGGAGGCATGACTCATTTTGCCTTATGCTGGAATTAAGACACACAGGTGCAACCAACAAATTTGAGTTTGCAAGTATCATCAGTGTGCTACAGCTTTGTGTGCCTACAGCGGCTTATGTGGAAAAAAGTACTTTGATGCTACAAAAGCTTGTTGCTAAAGACATAGATGTTGGGCTGACAATGTCAAGCACTACATGCTTGTGGATTTTAATTCTTCTGTTGGAGAGAACAGCCGGAAAGAGATGCTGAAGTTTGCTGTGTTTTTAGTTGCTATTAATAATTGTTGTTGACGTTTGCAAAAAGAGTTCAATAACAAAGCAAATTAGTACTTGGGTGAATAAAGTCAAATTTTATAAATTTTTGGTGAATTTTTTATGTTTTTTAGGCCAATAGAAACATGCTCTGCTGATGAGTTTTGTTTGGTTTTGTGTTTATGGAGAGCATTTCCTTACTTATTACTTCAGTTATTAGTGATGAGGGATTGCCAATCTCTGTTTGAAACATGTGTTGCCACCAAAAAGTTGTTTCTTATGACTTGCCGAGTGACCAACCTCCCTATTCTGCTCCAGAAAAAAAATAATTGAACAGTAGTTAAGTTAAGGCATTCTTCTTTCCTTTCTTGAATGTAGTTAGGTACTTTCAGAGCATCAGAAAAGATACCTAAAGTAAAGCAGTACCCAAACTCAACAAACAGGAATAGTTACTATTGAAAAAGGTTTTTTTAATGGCGTTAATTTTATGGCAATAAGCTTGAGTGGCATAGTTTTTTGCTAGAGTTCAGGATACGAGGAGCAAGTTTCATACTCTTGGATTTGATAAGTCAAAATGTTTCTTTCATATTGGTGAGAAAAACAGAGCTTTGAAAAGGGTGGTAGAGCTTTCTATTTTTGTTTTAACTTGCAAAGTTTGCCAATTTTGTGTTTGGTAGTGCAGATTGATACTTCTTGTCACAATTAAACAATTGTGGTGCAGTAATCAAAGTCAGACAAAATTATATGCAACTGTATTGCACTCAAATACTTATGACAGTTCAGAGGCACAACACTATACTTTTGTTAGGTAAAAACATTTCCGGTACAATAAAAGGCCATCTATGATCCTAGTTTAGACCATCTTTTCATTATTTTAGTTGAATCAATAAACAACAAATAGTTACAAGCTCACTAACAGATAGTACTTTACTATTCTATAGTGGAATCTACTCTCAATTGAAGATGTGACAAATTTATTTAGACTCTGCTTTAATTTGTGATTTAGATTTTTAAATGATACCCAAAGTTAAAGCTACTTTAGCATCAAAAAAATCAGTTTGCACTTCAAGACTTTCCTGAAGAATTTATAGAAAGTCCCAACTACGAATTGCATTGCAATTTGTGCATATGTACAGTTTCTTGCAACAAACACTTTCATGTTAAAAGTCGTTGAAATACGTCCAAACACCAAACAGCATTAAACAGTAGATCTGAACTACTAATCTCGCACACCTTGCAAACGTTTTTGAGGAGCAATAACAGTGATTCTGTCAAAAAGATAACCAAGGCATTTTTGTCTGTTGATATTTCTTTGTACAAGCTAAATAATAACTATATCAAAAATTTTATTTCATGACATTGATCACAGTTTGCTATCTGAAGCTACTTGCAGAAAAACAGTGCTGCAATTAAGCACAGATCAGTTATAGGGGATAAAGAATACTGTACATGGCAAACAAATTTTTCTGGTTCTTGATGAAAGCACTCTATTTGGCATGCAATATGTAAATATTCTAGTTGCAAGCATAGAAACTCTTCAAGTTAGTTATTTGTATGACTTTCAGCCTCTACCATGTGTGCAAGATGGCAACAGCATTGCTCAAGCAGTTGACAATGCTGTTAAATCTCCTGGAACGAACAGCAACTCTTTGTGTCTTTTATTGTCTGATGCCGCAAAATATATTGTGGCTGCAAAATCCCTGTATTTTAAGCTGTTTCATGTGACATGTGCAGCACATTTATTGCTCAAGTACAATCTCACTTTGAAGGTGTTAATCAGGTAATGGCAAAGGCAAACCAACAACAGTTAGTACAAAATTTGACCAGTTAAATTTGCTACTATTGGTTGCTTGCCTCAGCCTGTTGTTTGAAGATGAGGAAGATGGTTAAATGCTGTCCCATATTACAAAGATAATTTAGTTGCAGTGAAAGTGATTATGGAAAATTTTGAAGGGTCTGGTATTTTAGTAACTCAAGCAAAAGTTAGCTTGCAAACAAGTGGTTTAGGTACTCAACTTCTCAAAATCAAAAACCAATGTCTAGTTATGGTTACAGAATTGATGGAAAGTGCCAAGTACACCATCAAAGAAGCAGTGTAAGAAATTCAAGAACTTGACTTTGAAGAAAACACTTGTAGCATTAACTGTTACATTCAAAAAAGAATCCAAAACAATAAGATTTCTAAAATAATGAACATGAAGAGATGAGGCATTTCACTGACTGTGTACAGTTTACTTTGGCATTCTCAGCCAATGATTGTTTCTGAAGAAAGAAGTTTTTCTATGCTGCAAGAACTATTAGCCAAGGAGAGAAATGTTGTATTGAAAATGTCAAACACTGCATAATTTTCTATTTTAATTCTGTTGTTACCTGACCCTTTCTGAGTGATGAGGGCATGGCAGAAGACCATGTAACCCCTGAAGCTGAGCAACTCCCCAGGGTCTGGACCAGAGGTTGTAGAATGACAGACAGTCGCCAAAGAGTGAGCAGCGCAAAGAGTCTGTAGCTGGACAGTGCAGAATGAGATGAGAGGTGTCCTGGGAAGAGCATCCACAGGCTCTGCAGAAAGGATTCTCAATTCTGCCAATCCTAGAGAGGTAAGAACTTAGCAGTAGGCTGTGTCCGTTGCAGCGTAGATGAGAGAGGACACAGCGAGCATGACCTTTTTCAACATGTTCTTGTTCTTTTTCAACAGCTATCCAAAATTCATGAAGTGCAATATCACAGAATTTTAATTGCAGTGTTCTGTCATTTCGTAGTTCAAGAAAGTTTTCTTTCACAGGCAATGATAAATTTTGCATTGAAATTTCAACATCAGCAGAAAAAGGATTTTGGGTCCAATCATATTGTTCCGAGTTAATTGCAAAAAAGTAATGGTCATACTTTTGATGTAACAAAGCTAAATGCTTTTGAGACAAATCTAACACCAAATCTTTGTCAACAGCACTGATTTGGTTGCTTCTGGGAAACATTTCCAGTAATTCCCGTATTAATTCATTTTTCCAGAGTACTATTTTTTCCTTAAATCCTTTCAGCCTGTCGGAACATGTCAAAATATTTTCATTTTTTCCTTGCATTTTAATATCGAGTTCATTCAAGTGTTCAAATATGTTGGCCAGGTATGCAGGTTTTTCAATGCAATGGTCATTTTCAAAAAGTGCATACAGGTCATGGCTGTTCTGACTTAACAAGAACTGACTTATTTCATACCTCAGTTCAAAGAGTCTTGCAAGCACTTTTCCACGTGAAAGCCAACGCACAGCAGTGTAAGATAGCAGTGACTGATGCTGTGATCCAATTTCTTTGCAAAGCAAAGAAAAAATCGAGAATTCAAGGCTCTTGCTTTGATAGAGTTTACAACATGAATACAGTTGTTCATCGTTTCTGACAATTCTGTTGGTAAAACTTTTACCATAGGGGCTTCCCGGTGTATGCAGCAATGGGTAATTTCAATTGGTGGATTTTGACGTTTCACCAATGCAGCAAAACCTTTTCCTTCTCCCACCATAGCTGAAGCGCCATCTGTGCAAACGTTGAGGCAGTTATTCCAATCGATACCATGGGCTGTAAAAAACTCATGGGTAACTCTAAAAATTTCCTGGCCAGTAGTTTGCTCTGGAAGTTCTTTGCAAAACAAATACTCTTCTCTTATAGAATCGCAGTTGACAAAATGTACAACACTTTATAGCTGTGCTTTTTTAGTAATATTCGTGGTTTCATCAATTGAAGAGAACAATATCCAGCTGTTTTCAATTTATTAATTAAAATTTTAAGAATATCACTGGACATATCATCAATTCACCTTTTAATAGTCTCTGCGGAGAGTGACACTTTTTTGATCTCTTTAACTTCCTTTTTTGCGAGCATCAATCTAACGATTTCTAGGCATGCTGGTTTTAACAGCTTTTCCAATGGTATGCGGTTTTTTCTGTTATGCAATCAATTTGGCAACAAGATAGCTTGTTGCTAATGCTTTTTCTGCAACTGTGAATGACGATTTTATAAGGCGCTTCTGTTTTTTGTTTTTTTGCTGAAAGAACTCCGTATCCTTGTTAGCATAGCTGGCATGTTTTGTTTTTAAATGGCAAATGAGTTTACTTGGAACCATTGCATGATTTGCAAGCTGTTCTCCACAGGCTACACCTTGTCGTTTTGGAGCCTCTTTGTTATCACAACAAGTGAACCTATACCGAATATATTCAGCATTGTGCTTTCTCTTTACAGGTTTCTTTCTATTTGCAACACCGTTTGTGTTATTACCCTTAGATATACTATCTGTTTCTGGCTCTGTTGCTATCCCCAAAAACTTATCCATTGCTTGTTAATTTTAGTTTTTAACAATTTCTTTATTACTAAAATACTACACAGTATCTCTAAAATACACAGAAACAAGCTTATTTAAGGGCTAATAATGATCATCCTGAAAAACGAACTAAAACAGGGTTTGACATTAACGCCTGCCCGCCAGTCTGAGACCAGCTGAAATTAGTTTGAGCAAGTTGTCTCTTCCGACTTCACTTGCCTGATAGACCAGTTGCCAATGCTTGCTAAAACAATTGCTTATTGCTACTAGCGCATTGAAATATTAAATTATTTGGCTAGGTGTTTTTTGGCAGCTTTTATTCACTTCTAACGTTGTTCAAGGTTTTTCACACTTCAAAAATAAGCAAAGTTAGTTAAAATATCAGCTTCCAGCTGTGCAAAAAGAGAAATCAAACAAAAGTGTTTTCCAGAAGTTAGCCAAAGGTTAGCACAATGGGACGCGTTGAGTGAAAGCGAAAGCTAGAGTTATTTATGTTTATACTTCAAAGACAAAGTGAATAATTCGTAATTGGCAATAAAATGCTCCTTATCATCAGGAATGTGGGGAAATCTAGATACATTCAAGAAAAAGGTTCGGTTGTTACAATCATAATCTGTTGTACAATGTGCGGATCTGTTGGTAGTTTTGCAATGCAAGAAAAATGTGGAGATTAATTAAAGGTGTTGATAATCCTTCCGCTAATAAGCAAAACTTGAAAAAAAGATTTCTTGAGATTGGTCGGTGCAATTCTGAAATAGATCGGGAAACTCTATAAACTCTTTTCAGTTTTTTTCAGTTCAGTTTAGTGGTTCAAAATATTATTTCGTGGCACACCTAAGATCGTCTCATGGCACACCAGTTGCGGAGCACTGCTCTGAAGGAAAAAGTAGGATTGATTATTTCACATGGTTTAGAAGAGTTCAGAAATATAGAGGAAGAGAGGAGTTGTATCATATAATATGAAAAGGATTTTAATTGTGTAGCAGTGGGAATTTTATCAGCTAGTTTTTGATCTAGAGTAAGGGTTAGCATTTTTAAACCTATTTTTTAGGTTTGTGCTTATTTTTTAGGACTGTGTCTTAGAAAGTAAAAGTGTGTTATTTTTAGTTCAGTGCTTGTTTTATTGTAAAAATTGGTTTTGTTTTGGAATTTATTTGTTAGAACAACGTTTGTAACCTGCAGTTCACTGGATGAAACTTGATGAACCTCAGGAAAAATCCAAAATGTTGCCAAATGACTCTGCATTTGGTGGCCGTAAATGGCAAGCCTATCATTTATATCTCAGAAAGATCAGTCTCAAAAAAAGTTTGGAAAATTTAACAAAAAAGTTGCTTGGAGAGTGCTTGTCTCCAAAATAGGAAAAAGGGTCTGTGTACTAAATTGTATGATAAAATTATGAATTTATGGCAAAAACGTCACTTTACCACTGTGTTTTATTTTTTGTTTTAGGCTGACGGTAAGCTTGCCTATAGTACAGAGATATTTATGAAATGATGCAGCAACAAGTTGGTGAACATTTAAAGAGCTGAGTGCAAGAAGGGCCTGACTCCATTTTTGCTGATTTTGAGAAAATAACATTATTTTGGTTTTCAGTGAAAGAGGGTACTAATTTCTGTGTTTGAGTATTTGTGCTGTTTTATATTTTTAAAATGGGACCAAAAGTTTTAGTGAAAGAAGGACTTAACTAGATATTAGGCTTCTTAATTGATGGTAAAAGTGCTATTGAGATAAAAAAAAGAAAAGCACTTGATGAAAGCTGAGCTGGCTTGTAATCAGAAAAGCAAGGACAAAGCTTATGCTGCAGCCTTGGATGATTATGTTAATGCAAGCTTGGGTTTGTAAAAAGTTCTGGCATGTCCCTATCTGTAAACTGGATTGGTTTGCTAGAAAAGGCAGTTATGAGGCAAATAAAGAAGATCGCAATCAAGGCATTGTTATATTTGAAATGAGACTATCTGTCAGAGGGTCCAACAAATTGGTTCTTACCCATGACAGTGAATTTAAAGTTTGCCAAGAGCTATTAAAGATGTTTTGACTGTATAGTGATTTTTGCGGGAGGGAAAATAAAAATTATTTATTATTTTTGATGTTGATGTATTTAGCATGCTAAAAAGGCTTAAAAATATCCATCCATACATTCAACCAGGCCACACTCATATCAAAGCCAACAGTATTCATGGAATAATGAAAAAATTATTGATGCCATCATTGAAGTTCCATGGGACTGGATAACAACAATTCAATCCACTTAGAAGATTTTGGGGATTGGAAGGATGCACTGGAAAGTAAAGGTTTAAAGGTCAACACAGAATAACAAAAGTGATGGTAAGAGGGTCAGAAGGAGAACTGTCCAAAAGCAAGATAGATCCATATATGGAATTTGTGGTAGGAGAGTCATGGCCTATTCAGTGTTGTGCACAAAATGTGGAAACTGGGTTCATGGCAAATGTGCAAAAATAAGGAGAGTGACCGCTAGGTTGGCAATGCATTTTATTTGCTCAAAATGTAGGGGAATAATGGAAGGAATGGTAGATTCGGTCAAAAAGTTGTCCAATGAAGTAGAAACAGTGAATGAATTTTGTTATTTGGGAGACAGAATAAATGCTAGTGGTGGTTGTGAAGTGGCAGTTACAGCAAGAGTAAGAATCGGTTGGGTAAGATTCAGGGAATGTGGAGAGTTATTGCTTGGAAATAGGTTTCCTCTGAAGATGAAAGGTAAAGTTTATTGTTGTTGCATAAGATCAGTAATACTGCGTAGAAGCAAGGCATGGTGTGTAAAAGAAAATGAAAAGTCAATTTTGAGGAAAATGGAGAGAGCTGTAGAGAGAGCCATGTGTGGTCAGAAAGTTGTAGACAGAAAGACTATGCTGAAGAACAGATGGACATGATGGGGTTGAAGAAAACTATAGACCGGTTAGCAATAGCGAATGGAGTTAGCTGATATGGATATGTGCTGAGGAGGGATGACAATAGTGTCTTGAAGTTGCTCTGGATCTTGAAATGAGTGGTAAAAGAAAGAGAGGACAATTGAAGAAAACCTGGAAGAAGCAGGTGGAGGAGGAGACATAGAAGATTGGTTTAAAGAAGGAGGATGCACTGAATCGAGACAAGTGGAGAGATGGAGTGCAAGCAATTGCAGAAGGACTGGGGTGAACCTGACCATCTCTGCTAAGGGGACAACACTGGATAAAAAATAAAGCATCATAACTGTTAAGTCTAAGGTTTTTAAAAACTGTTTTCAGCTGTTTGCTAATCATGTTTGATTAGTCGATCTAGAAATGAAAATGGGGATTGACAGTTTGGTTGAAGAGAAGACGAATATTTTGAGATGAAGAGAGAGGAAAATAGAATTATGTAAATTACCTGGCTGAAGCCTCCAAAATTAAAACTCTGCAGTATTGCAAAGAGAAGCTACTGGAGTTGTCTCTATTGACTTGATATTTCCCAGCTGTTCAATGAACAGCTGCCACTCAGAGTAAAGAAGCTTCAAGATTTGATAGATTTGCTACCTTTGATACTAAAAGACAACCAATCACTTTATTTAATCTAGAGGGCTGATGAAAATCAGGAAGAAGATGAAGGCATCTGAGTGTCTACATATGTAGCATATTTCTCATGACATTTTGTTTTAACTCACCTTTGGGTTCGTATGTTTTCACAAAATAAAGTCACAAATCACAATAGATGGCTTACCGTCATGAAAATAAGTCTGATAACTTTTACTAAGTTATTTTGAAATGTCTTTTATTTGGTCTTCGTTTACTAAGTCCATGTAACTGTTGAGGCTATGGACTAAGAACAAGCAAGTTAAGCTCCCCAAACTGATTGTACTGAATGTGAAATCTAATTTATCTAACCTATTAGAGATGAGCAGTGATGATAGAAAATAGTATTAATTTTTTATGATTTCAAGGTCATTAGTATTGCTTTATTTCATAATTCTTGATTCATCAACAAAGCTGTGAAGGAATTCTAGGCACAGCTTAATTCTGCTGCTTTTACACTGTATCTAAGTAGTACATCACTACTGCAGAGAAATTGGTGAAATAGCAATGATTCAGCAATAAGTTTGGGATCATTAGTGATAATACCATTAATGTGATGCTGATTAGGGGATGGCTCTTTGCATCAGTTGGTATAAGCTTTTTAATTATTTACCATATTTCTTAAGAATCATTTTTTAACCAAATTAGGTTCAGTTTGAAACTACAATTTTTAGAAGATAAACCAATTTGTATATAATACGAATTATAGGAGCTGGTGTTAGCCTGTTTAAGATATTAATTTAATTAATTGATATTAAGGCATATAGGCTAACTGCAATCAGTTGAATAAAATACCACTTCCACGACCTGATGCTGTGATGATTCTAATAGGAACGAAACCGGTCGTGGAAGTGGTATTTTATTCAACTGATTGCAGTTAGCCTATATGCCTTAATATCAATTAATTAAATCAATTTGTATATGTCGCTTTGCATATTTCTTATGGTAAAGCTTTTGCTTGTCATTTTTATCAGGAAAAAGCATAGTATGCGTGTTTTGTCTTTTTTTGATGGACATAAGATTGCCTTTTTTTATTCAAGATTTGAATGATAGTTTTTGCTACTTATGTGATGTTTTTATATACCATATTTTCGCGACTATAAGGTGCACCTAAAAGCCAAAAATTTTCTCAGAAATTGAACATGCGCCTTATCGTCCAGTGCATCTTATGTGTGGATAAAATTATGCTTTATAAGAAAACTGTGAACCATCTTTAATGTTACAAATAGCGGTATTTTTTCACATTAGCACTTCTTCCTTGTTTCGTTTGAACACTCTTTGTTTATTCTTTTGATTGTTCGTTCACTCGTTGTTTATTTGTTCAAATAATCTTTTGTTTCCATGTTTGTTAATCGTTTGTTTGCTTATTCATTCGTTTAATCGTTTGTTTGCTTATTTGTTTGTTTAATCATTTCTTTTAAATTTAAAACATGCAAAAAACAAATTAGGATTTTGTCTGATTTATTGCGCCTTATAGTTTGGTGCGTCTTATGTAAGAAAAAAATGCATTTGCAGCAGTTTTTTTATACTGCGCCTTATCCTCCGGTGTGCCTTATGGTTGCGAAAATACGGTAGGTTCCATGTAATGGTATTTTTTACCAGGTTTGTAAAGGAGTTAAGTGTTATTATTAAAGTTTAGCTTGGTATCTCAAAAAGTGATATAAAGAAATCACACATACGTGAATTACAGTCTGCAACTATGGCATCAGGCTTAAATTCATTGTTATTTTGTAGCATTAAACATGAGGGATTTATAGGGGGTTGTTCTACTAATGACAAAAAATATCAGATTTTGCTCTTGGCTAGAGAGAAGCTCCTGCTGCAGCTGTCAATATGCAATCAGCTCACCCAAACATTTGTCCTGCTATATCTGAAAGAAATAAAATTGCTTGAGTTTCATGAAGACCTGTACCTTGATGTTCTCATGTCTTCAATGATATTGATGATCTCACATGTGATATGACAAGCACCTAGTACAGCTGTCATAATGCAATCAACTTAGGCAAATTTGTCTTACCATATATCAAAATACTTGAATTTCATGAAGATGCAGAATGACCCAAAGTATGTGATACATACATAGCAATGAATAAAATCTTTTATACTAATGCTATCAATCTTATATTTCAGATTTCACTTAGGTAGGGGCAAACAATAAAATTTAAACAAGAAAATTAAAAAAAAATGTCTTGGTTGACTGAGCAAAAGACGTTTTGCATCAAGACTTATATTGAGACAAAGTCTATAAAAACTGTGCTGGCAAAATATTGTAGGTGATTTGATTTCAATCCTTTTCCAAACAAATCCATGATTTACCGATGGATTAAAAAGTTCAAGAGCAAGGAGACTGTGCTGAAATTGTGTGCAAGAAATGAAAAGGTTACAACTGGGCGGCACTTGACTGTCAGGATTCCAGGAAATGTTGATGTCTGTGTGATTGACAGATTTGCACATCGCATTTAAGAGTGTGTATATAGTAATGGTGGCCATCTTGAACATGTTTTTGAACTACCATAAATAACAACTATTGATGTTATGAACTCAAACCTGCAGGACTGAATCATCAAAGCTTAAAATAAATATGAGTAAAAATTGAGTAACATTTGTTGACTATTCTGAAAATTATGAGCACTTGTATGGGTATCACTCATTTTGGGTCAAGCTATGTGCCTTGATGTTCATGCCAAATTTAGACAGTTAATCAATATACTTGAGTTTGAATCTTGAGTGTGTCAGGTAACAGGTTGTTTTCAGAAGGCACCAAAGATTTACAAACATTGATAGCTATTCTAGTTTAACAGAGACAAAGATGACAAGAGAAAATTTAGCAACTATTTTGGAATTTTTTTTATTCATCTAGAAAAGTATTTGCAGAGTGCCTTGACAAATGCCATTAACTAACTGAGACTGTAATGGAGGATTCACAATGTAGCTTTCACCTAGCTTTCTGCCAATTTATAAATTACATTTATATAATCCTCTATTATGCTTTTTTTGTGCTCCGAAAATTTCTCAGTTTTAGCACCAGCAGATTGCAAGCAAACATAGTAGTAATTTAAACTTACTGAAAATAACTTTGTAATTTTAACATTTGTATCACACATCATACTAAATGTTGATGATGTAAATAGCATGGTTGCGCTGCACTGACTTGGTGTATTTTAATATATGGTAAAAATAAATGGGTTAAAAGAGAACATTCCCAATACCCTACAGCAGGGATGTGCAATCTTTTTGCCAACAAGCCAATTTCTCACATTTAGAAATTTTTGAGGGCTAGTCAAACTTCATAATTTTTGTTCTACACCCTATTCAGATTTGAAGCAGTGCCCGGGGCAGTATTGATACAAAATGACAGTAAAAGCTTTTTGTTTTTGAGATCAATATGTTGAAAGCTACAATATTGTCAATTTTTCTGAATTTTATGTGTGAGGACCTATTTTGAAGTTTGCAGAAATAGGTTTGTCATTCAAGGTTACCATATTTCTTGTCGCAGGCCACAAAATTCCTTGTGGTAGGCTGCAGGTTGCACACTCTTGCACTACAGAATTCTCCAGGTTTAAACTGAAAATGTAACCTTTTTGCAGTTAGATCTTTATTCTCTAGTTGCTGTTGCTGGTTAGCTTGAATAAAGACTAAATTTTGAATGTATTTCATGGTACTTATGCAATTGTTCTTATATGCCTGATGCATATAGTTTGGTTTTGTAATTTTCTTTATGAATGAAATAATATAGATTTAAACATGGTCAGGTGAAAGGTTGTTTTGTATTGAATCATTATGACGTGATTATTTTTGAAGGTATCAGATTAATTAGTGAATATCACATGTCCTGTTTGGTTGATTAGTGCTAGGAGACAGTTGATCTCCTTGTGCTGATAGATAGTCAGGACGGCTATTAATAAAGCAGCCAAAACCTGTGTTTCAATGCTCAGCAAGGTGTAATTGGTGGAGACATGTTCTGTGTGTGTCTGTCAGGTTTACTGCCCTAGCTTGGACTGTGGTAAACTGAAGGACTGAAGCATGTGCTTTAGAATGTTGGAATTTTAATTTATTTTTTCAAGTTCATGAGTATTGGTATGCTTTATTATTTCATTGTTTTGGATCTTCTACTTGAAGGAAATACGATGAACAGATATTCATTTTCTTCCTCTAAAATATTAAAATCATATTACAGATTTTTTATAATTATTGGCTTATTTTTAGAGGCTTACAGAGTTCGTTTATTTGTGAGCAATGATGGCTTTCGAATTGTGTTGATTTGTCAAAATTTTAAAGTAAATGTGTGGGAACAAGTTTCTACCAATAGTGAAGGTGAATGGACTACTGTCAGTTTTCAACCTGAATTGCTTGGATCACTTGCTTCAAAGGAAACTGTTATTGATGCTAGATTTATTTCTAATCAAGTAAATACGTGTGGATTTTAATTTTTTGATAAAATTATTGCAAAACTGGTGTATCAAAACTTCATGACCTTATTGTTTTTATAATTGTGTTTATAGTGTCAGTTTGTTGCTGTGCTTGCTGTACTTTTATTGGTAAATAAAATGAGCTTGTTGCAACTAACAACATTTAGCTTGCAACTTACGTAAGGTGAATTAGTGTGCAGTTCATTGTAGCAGCTATCATTTGTTTTAAACCTCATGATGGTTATGTTGCTGTGGCCTTTGAAAAGGCAGTTTGTGGTAATTTCTTTTGGTTGCTGTGCTTGTGTTAGGAATCAACAGTGCCAGCAGTATTGGTGGCTAAAGTGGGTCTTAACACACAACAGTGTTGCAGTAAAAGTTTTTCTGTGATTACAAGCTCGAAATATACCTTATAGCCTTCGCTTTTTGTCGGACCAGACAAATTTCAGGGGGGGAGCAAGTGGAAATTTTTCACTGAGTTTTTGTTTAAACTGCTTTAAAAATTGAGTTTGCAAAGTTATATTAGGAAATGTTGCATCTAAGTATTTACACATTTGTCTTCCTAATACTAGTCAGCCTGTTGCAAATATAGCAAAATTTTAATTTTTGCACCATTTATTTTGTACTTAGGCCTACTGGCAGCATGTTCAAGAGTCAAGATTGACCAAATAATGCTCTAGAAAACACATAGTAAGCTTGCATATGCTCATGCTGATGCAGCACTTAATACAGTACAAAAATCGTCAAATGTTTTGCATGTTTGTTATTCATGTTGTCAGTCAATCCAGCAAAAATGTAACAACAAAACAAACAAATGTATGATTCAAAAAGGACCTTAATATCTTTGGTTACTCATACGGACATTACAAGATACCAGAACAAATTAAGCACAATCATTTATGACATTAAGAATTCACTTCAGTCACTTGATAATGATAAATACCTAACTTGAAAAATGAACAATTTTCTGTTGCAGATAACAGTAGAGAAAAATATTACAAACTCATTTCAAACTTGTTGCAATGGGTTTGAGTTCTCAAGACAAATTTGTTTACAGCTTCGGTGATGTCAAGAGATTTAGTATGATTGCAGTGTTTAGCTAGACCATTCAAGCATTGCTGCATTTGGGTAGAGCACACATATGCTTTCATTCTGTGTAGAAAACCACCTTTATTTTTTACTTGCAGAACTGAGGAGGACAATGTAAGTTTTTAAAGCAAAAAAAGTTAGGTGCCATGTCTACTTAAGGATGATTTTGCTTTGTTTCTTTGCTAGTTTCAGCAACAGATATGGGACGATCCATTCTTCCTAGCTTAGTGAATAACAGCTGATGTTCACACACAATTTCTGATAAATTTCAATCATCATTAAAGTTGGTCACAGTTTCTATGTTGTCACGTGACGCAGCTTGATCTTCCATAGGGCAGCACAAAAATTTTGACATTTGCACAGGACATGATTGCTAACGTTGTAACAGAGAATTTGCTGCTGCTTCATAACTTTTTTGAATAAATTGACATAGAATTCTTCTACTTTTTCATCAGTGAATGCATGATGGATCCTTGGAAGAGCTGATAAATTATTTTTTTTCCAGTGCTTGCACTTTGCTTTCAGCAAACAATTTGTTGCCAAATGTCTTGAGATCAGATGTGAGAGTGCTTGCAAGTTCTTAAATCCACTTATTCCAATCTCCTGTGGTAGCTTGGCATGACTGGCATTTTATGTGAATGGAATGAATAACACCAAAAAGTCATTGCAACATGTGAAGAATAAAGTACATGTCATACTTCTCAATGCTGAGAAGGTGAGAAAACATTGACAATAGTACTGCTCTTGAAACAGTCATATCTTTGTTTATATCTTCCATCATATTTATCGAATTGCTACAGTGCACTAGGAATCTGTCAATGCAATCTTTGTGCAGCGCCTATCATGTGCTGCACAGT
The DNA here is from genome assembly GCA_963675345.1 of Trididemnum clinides. Taxonomy (NCBI): domain Eukaryota; kingdom Metazoa; phylum Chordata; class Ascidiacea; order Aplousobranchia; family Didemnidae; genus Trididemnum; species Trididemnum clinides. The sequence goes on from OY776300.1 coordinate 177,586, forward strand.
GGTCAAAGCTTAACTGTTGTTGGTTCCATGGTAGAGGCTTGCATGGCAGCAAACCATGCACAGCATTTCAGTGATTCTGTCACAAACATTACAGAATTTGATGTAAGACCTTGTGACCACTAGGCTGTGACAGCACTATTGTTCTAGCAGTTGCTAGACTTAGTGCACCTGCGACAACCGCCACTCATTCACGAGTGATACGGCTTCGCAGAGTACTGACAGACCATCCACCAAGTGGATCTAGTATAGATCCCGCAAGTGTGGCGGTCTAAGCTATGCTTTATTAAAAGCCTCTAGCTTCTTGTCGGTCACCAACTGCACTGAAGAGACCTGATAGGTCGAAACAGTGTCACTGTCTGCAGTTTTGCTATGTGCATCACTAGCCTCTTGCATTACGATCTTGTTCACCAAGCTTATCACATGTGTCACCATGGGAAATTTAGTTCAAGCATCCTGGCAAACAAAATTTAACTGATGATCATTGCAGTAAAAATATAGTGTCTTTGAATTTTCCTTCAAGATTTTTTGCTGAAAACCATTCACTCTCTCAGCCATGTTACTACCACCATTATAACTCTGACTACAAAGACCAGAAACATCCAGGCCAAGTCTCAACAGCCCATCCTTGATTAAATGAAATAAAATATTTAAATCTGAGCAGAAATATAATAGCCAGTAAACTGGTGGACATTTTTTTTAATCATTTCACTTTATACTGAAAGCATCATCAGTTGTAATTAAAATGTTACCTACTAGTGGTAGTTTTAATTATCTAAGTGATACAACTGCTCACAGCGTTTAACTTAGTCTAGTAGGTAACATTTTAATTACAACTGATGATGCTTTCAGTATAAAGCGAAAGATTTTGAAATAATATTTTCTCTGGTTTGCTGGCTATCATATTTGAAATCGGTTTTGTAAATTTGAAAAAATCCAAGAAAAACCTCCTTGTTATGAAAAGAATTTGCACAATATTGAATGTAGTTGCTCACTTGCTCTTTATTAAATATATCTGAAGTTTTGTCTGCAATTAGAAAGAAGACATAACTCCCTGTGGTGTTATGTCCTACTAAAGATAAACCTGGCAAAATTTCAGAGTTTGCTTTATCATAGCAATTCATTTCCGCAATACCGTCTGACATGATATCTTCAACGTTTCATTTTAAATTTTAGGAGACAGAAATTTTGTTGTTGATTTGGAGGTTAAGCAATTGTGTATGTGTTTGTTATAACTCCTTACCAACCAAAATAAACTTCAAAGGTTACCTGTTTTTTTTTGTCTCCATGGCCCTTCAAAGCAGTCCCATGCTTTCCACTGAGACAAACACAATCAAAACCTGCAGTGAGTGCTAAGTAGTTTTTTCCTTGTTCTTCTGCTATTCTGTTTCCAAGTGCTACTTGAACTTTGGAATCATCGAAAGCAGCCTGAAAATACAAATGGTTGGCTAATTAATGAGATTCAATTTTTCTAAACAAAATTGGTTGTATTTATTTTAACTTCTTTGCTTGTTTGTTTCATTTTTTTGTTTTATTCTTCTGTCACGAGAAAGCGACAAGGTGTTAAGATAATGATGAGACTGAATAGTGGCCTACACAGTTTGTGTCTCTGAAACAAGAGACCTGGGTGCAGTTTACAAGTTGTCAAATCTAGTCCTGTGCTGCAATATGTCTCTCCACGATTGCAGCAGTTTTCTATGTTACAAGCTTATGCTACATGTGTGCTAAGTTGTGGAGATGAGTACCACAGACTTGTGACACGTGATAGTGTGCATGCTACAAACCGAGTTTAATGGAGATTTGATTTATGCTGATCATTTGCAAAAACTTCACATAAAGCATTGTAACTGATGGTACTATTGCAGGGCAATTTGTGTAACAAGAGCATGCACAAACAACTTAGTCGATGAGGTTTACAGATTTTATGATGCCACAATAACTTTCAAATTGGCTTGGGACACAATAAATTTTTTTGTTATTAATAGAAAGTGTCATAAGATTGCACTAAAACCTACAGCCCTAAACAAGGAGATTATGCAACAGTTTAGGTGTGCTTACACTCAAAACACAAATTTTGATCACGGCATGGCAGAGATTGGATCATAGCCTGCATGCAAACCAGTGCATGTACAGTTGTAGTTCACATTGGCAATTGCAATCTGAACACATTTGAAAAACATGTTTTCTGATTTCAACTAGACTATACTAGTGTAAACGCATCTTTAAGGTTTGCATTCACCCATAGAACTTTGCACAACCCTTTTGCAACAAAATGCTGGAGCTTAGTTAAAAGCTGTATATTAGCAAAGCATTATGAATTTACAATAATTAACTTTATTGTAATATTTTGTTGAAGTTAACTATTTTCCGCACCATGGACAAAATTTTCATTTGTGAAAATTAGATAATTGTAGAATATTTTATGATAGGCAACAAGCAAGCAAGCTTGCTATTATATTATTGCTTTGAGATTAAATATTGCTCAGCTACACTATATAAGAAATTTTGCCATACATACTTGCAATATATTATATGCATCATGGTTCCAGTAATGAGGATGCAATGCCCCTCAACCTTTGCAATAATTCTACCAACTGCCACTTGCTTTTGCTGATCTGTTTTTCTAAATTCCTTCATAAGTTTTTGCTGACAGTCAGTTGTTTTCAATTACGTACAAACAGCAGGCACAATGACAGTTGCCATCATTGTTGTGTCTTAGCCATGTGAAATCAGTAAACCACTGTCTGCAAAATATGACCTTCACAAGATGTCATCTTGTTGTGTAGTGTACTGCTGACACAGGAATATATGTGGTACAGTTATCATCTTCAACTACTAGGTTTGTAAGTGGATGGATTGCTGCGGATTCACTTTTACTGAGAGCATTTCTTGAGGTTGAAGCTTGCTGTAGATCATTGCTATCAGCACTAAGGTCTTCTGCAACATCTCCTTCTCTTACTCTTTTTGGAACCCATCTAAACAAAGCATTGATAGCCGATGGCTGTTTCAATTTATTTTTAATGAAATATGAAAATAAAGTTAATTTCAAAGTTGCTCCATATTTGTAGTTGTCTTGTGCGTGTGTCAAAAAGTTAATGATTATTTGTTTGTAGAGTTGATTAGTGGTGCAGAATTTAAAGATAGCAGAAAGTAAAGTATTCAAATTCTCAAAGCTTTTCGTCTAACACTTTGCATGAGCATCTGTCAGAAACGAAGTAAAAAAGATGAAGTAAGTCACTTATATAGAGACACAGTCGACAAAAAAAAAAAGGCTCCATCGTGATTGGTAAAAGAAGCAACCAATAAAAAGAACGGAAACTCAATGGTGATTTTTAGACCATACATGAATTCTTTTTGTTTTCATGAATTTGATTTGGATGTTTTGATGTAAGTGGCATCAAAGATAAAGAGATGAAAAGCAGCTCAACCTTGGGCAAGAATGGAAATTTTGCCATTGTTGTATTCATCTGGACATGACAGGTTTTGCAAGAGATGTTGCCCTAAAGCGGAAAAAGAAGTTTTAACTTTAAGGCTTCTGATTGGCTTGCAAGAGTAGACCAATGTGCTTCAGTCTTGAGAAGTATGTCGCTGAAGAATGGTTTTAGCTATATGCTGCTTGATCCTCTGTTGCTGCCTCTGGGAAGTATGACCCATGTATAAACTATTACAGAGGCATAGAAATTGATAAACAATGTTGCTTTGATGTGAAGCAGGTAGTACATCGTTATGAGCTGCAGGCAGAAGTTGTCTGGTGGTGTAGACAATGCATGGCTCAACTGCAAAGTAACAACATTTGTTTTAATTTGCATTTTATCCCTCATCAAGACATTGCCCCAGTCATGGCAAGTGAAGATAAACTGGGCATTTCTTTGGGCCTAGTTGTGTAGGTCTGCAAAACTGATTCATTTTCCTGGTTATAGTAGTGTTGATTACAACTTGACGCTAGCCATTTTTGATCAGGATTGTATGAATGTTGGAAAGTTCATTTTGAAGAGTAGATTCCAAACATATGACTAGAGTTCTGTGGAGAAAGTCAAAATCAGATTGATCTTTTATTTTATGGAGCAAAAAGAATTCCAGCAAATGCATTGGCCAGTGAAAATTGGCTTTCTATAGATAGATGTAACAAATTGGTGATTTTTCGTTTCTACCAGGATGTCAAAAAAGGGCAAAGCTCGATTGTATTATTTTTTGAAAGTAAAACAAAGTGATGGATTGAAAGAATTTAGATGGGAGAGAAACTCACTGCATTAGTCTTTATCATAAAAAGCTGCAAAGGTATCATCAACGTATTGGTAATATATGAGAGGTTTGTTGACTCTTTTGAAAAGCTGAGCTTTGTAATAGCTGACAAAAATGTCAGCAAGAGAGGGGCCAAGAGGGGAACCCATAGCCATGCCATCTATCTGCCAGTGCATTATATAATTGAAACTGAATTTAATCGAGGAACTAGTTGTTTGCATCAGCTCCTCAAAAATTGCACGAGGAAAAGAAGGCAAGGTAAGCTTGACATTGTACAGAGCATCAGTGCAGATTTCAATAGTTTCTGTGAGCAGAACGTTAATGAAAAGGCTGCTGATGTCATAGGAGCAGAGAAAGACAGATGGAAGAAAGTTAAGGTTTTCACCTTGTCAGCAAAGATAAAGAAATTGGAAATACAGTGGGTAGAATAAAGTGAAAGAACAGAATCAATGACTGATGTAAGCCATTGTGCTAATTAATATTGTGCTGAGCCAGTCATTGACAGTTTTTGGTCCTTCTATTGGTTGCTTCTTTTACCAATCACAATAGAGCCTTTTTCTTTTTCATCAACTGTGTCTCTATATAAGTGATTCACTTCATCTTTTTTACTCTATTTCTGACAAATTCTCTTGAAAAGTGTAAGACAAAAAGCTTCAAGAATATAAATACTTTACATTCTGTAATCTTCAAATTTTGTACCACTAATCAACTCTTCAAATATTTCCGAAGATGGTAAAGCAACAAGCAACTGAACATTCTTAACAAGTTGATCAAAACTTGTGGAAAGATTAGAAGTGCTATCTCACAAACAGCCATTCTTAAGGCTTCCATTGGTCAACAAACACTTTCTAAGTTTGTAAAGTTTCAAACAGAAAAGTCAGCAGCACGTCAGACACCAAATATAGAACATGCATTCATGTACGATGAAATGAAGAGTGAATCATTGATATCATTCCTGAAAGGCAAGCTATGTTCATTGTGGCAAGAAGTTAGACAATTCATGACTTTCTTTGATTTCATTTGATTGTGGAGATATATAGCCACCATTGATGAACAGAAAGAATCAAAATTTTTAATCCAGAACAAAAGGAAACTCAAATTTCTTCAACAGCAATTTGTTAACATGGTGAAACCAAACAAGAACACTATTATCAATCTTTTTAATTACAAACTCTCCCTAACGGAAGAATTTGTTCTCTCCCATTGGGTGAATTTTTGTTTACCACCTAACTGTATTCAACAACAAGAGACCTTTGCCATCGGCCAATTGCTTCATCATGTCCCACATTCCTCTGAGCAATTTTCAGCTCTGAAAGCCAGATTGAGTGACCTCCTCATGCTTACTTTGGCAACCCAGTTTACATTGGCAACTTTCTTATTTTGAAAGAGTACATCCTGGCAAGCAGACCCCTAAGATGCAATAAAAATCTGACAAGAGTTCTGGGATTGTCATAATGAATAAAAGTAACTACATTTCAAAAAATACATTTTATTTTACGGGACAACTCTAAATTTGAAAATTGTGACCCTTCCAAAATCGACAACACTGCAAAGATTGAAGCTTATATTCAAAGATGGTTACTTTAACTAAAGAAAGATGGCCTTCCATCCAAAATTTACAACAGTATTTGACCAACTGGTTCTCAACGGCTCTGAATGTATGGTTTGCCAAAAATCCATGAGAATGATGTGTTCCTACGTCCCATCTTGTCAATGGCAGGCTTAGTACAGCATCAATTGGCGTAATGGCTTACATCAGTTATTGATTCTGTCTTTCCACTTTATTCTACCCACTGTATTTTTGATTCCTTTGTTTATGCTGACAAGGTTAAAATCTTTAACTTTCTTTCATTTGTCTTTCTCTGCTCCTATGAAGTCTGCAGCCTTTTCATTAATGTTCTGCTCACAGAGACTATTGAAGTCTACGCTGATGCCCTTTATAATGGCAAGCTTACTCTTGTCCTTTTTTTTTTTGTGCAATATTTTTCTTCACGCTAGGATTGTAAATGTAAAAGCAAACCACCAATGCCCTGTGTCATTTTGCTTCACTAGGAATTGCCTTCCTTGGTATTAGCCTGAAGAGAAAGCTTTTTTACGTTTTCAAAATTGGTTGTTTTCTGATAAGATTTATTGCAATTATTCAATATACTTGCATTTGGCATAGCACTTAACAAGATAGTGAGAAGGTCAGACATATTTTTTCTTTAGTATCAGACCTGGAGGGGCACCACCCCTTCTGACCCCACACAATTGATGTCACTGTACCTAACTTGACTCATAAATAGATACCAGTACTGGTTTTTTAAACGTGGTTGAGTAATTTACAAGATATCAATTTTTGATTTACTACAAGTTTTTGCAAAGTTTATTTCAACATTGCCAAACTTATAGGGATGATATGTTACGACCCATTTTACTGCTAGTTTTAGCTTTACTAATGTTTATTTAACTAATTCAAATATAATAATGCATCAATAAGTTGTTATGTAATAATTATTAAGAACATCTAATAAGAATTAAGAATATTTAAGGGCATCTAATAATTATTAGCACATCTCTTAAGATCACCTATCTATTAAAAACATCTAATAGTTATTAACTAATATATCAATAACATGTTATATTACAATTAAGTAATTTTTGAGGGTTTTGAATATTGACTAAGTAGAAATCTCTTAATGTGGTGATAATTGAGAAACATAGAATACATTTGATAACTTGAAAGCTTATCAAAAAAAGTGATTTAAGAAAATGCTGTTAAATGAGAATGGTAGTCAAGTCTTCCTAAAAAAGTCTTGACAAAAAATGTTGACTTCTTTGCCGCAAAAGAAGAAGCTGATAATGGCTGTTTACCAATCAGATAAATTCTTGCATAGTTTTATGGCAATATGATTTCTCTTGATAATGGACTATCCAAAATAGATGTACCCTGTACAAAGTCAGTTTTCCATAAACATTCTACCAAGTTTTAAACTGGTGTCGGTCTGTTCATGGCAATGTTTGCTAAACACAAAGTGGTATCCATCATTTTTGAAGACGTGCTTAACAGTGTCCAACCTAGGAAAATTTTATATGTAATAGGTGTCCTAGGAAGACTTTTATAAATGTTGAGCATTTGAAACAGTTCAGTAGCATTTTCCCCTATCAGCCAAGACATCTTTGCTTTAGGTATTGTTTAAAGTCAATGTTTGGCAAGTAAAGAGTTACGAAGTGATTGCTCTCTTAGGAATCCTAAATGGTTTCACCAGAAGAGTGTTGGTTGATGAGACTGTGAGATTTTCAAATTCCTTTTGGTGATTTGATACTTTAACTTTCTGACTAAATAAAATGCTCTTAAAAGGCTTTGATAAATTGTTTAGCATACAAGAAGTGATATTTTTGCTTTGGCCTCATATTCTCAAACAGCCAGTTAGCATTGCATTACAGAAAAAGTGAGTGGATCTTTGATCAAAAAATGCATAGGTCTCAATTTTAAGCCTGCTTTTTGATACAGCAATCGGAAAGACACAAAATTATGCAGTACTTGGCTATAGAAAAAGACTGTCAAGATATTTAGAAAGCCACACAGGAGAGGATGTTGTTTGAATAACATGGAGTGGTTGTGCTTACATCATGCAGAGTTTTTTTGTGCATTTGAATAGTATTTTGTACCAGCCAATGTAATAAGTGGTGATGAATTTCTTCTTTGCCACCATTAACTCTTTTGCTCCCGCGTGAAAAGCGAAAAAAAATGTCCATAAGGTGGCAGCGCGAAAAACTGTCATAATCAATCATAATTAATCATAATTATGTACCTCAAGTTTGTTTGAAAATCATTACTCAGCTGTCTACTTCTACATTAAGTGTGATATATCGTTGAAATCTACATTTCTTGAGGATTTCAAATAGAAAAAAATTTTTTTTTTGAATATGCAAATTTTATGCAAATTAACCCCAACTGGGGGGTAGTTGTCTTTAAAATTAAAGAGGTACCCTCACCTCAAAGATCACTATAGATTTTATTTTCTACCAATTTTTTTAGAAGTGGTCGCAAAATGATGCTAAGGAAATAAGCTTTCAAGGTACATCAATCAAAACTTACCTAAAAGCCTAGGTTTTCTACAATTTACAATTTTCTGAGGCACATGAGCTTTTTTTTGACCGGTACCAAATTTTGGTAGTTAAATTCAGTACCTAAAATATGATCAGTTATTATCTGCTAGAGGTTAGCCTAAACCATGTAACATTATGTATTTTTGAACAGGGAATTTCTTCAAGATTCAGAAAATATTAAGTTTAAATAGAATATGCTGTCACTGACAATGAAACAGCCGCTTGTTTACACCCTTCCCATTTGTTGAGAAACAAGGGGGATACAGCAAACTTTGATTTAGAGAAGACAAACTTCTGCTAGCTTTTAAACTTGTATTTCGCTTCTTGTCTCCTTGGAAACTTGATACAAAATGACGACTTTAGTGGTGAAATATTTGCAATTTATTTTATGTTTTTAAAGGGTGTAGTTTTTGTAAAAATTATAATTTAGTGAAGGTAAGTCAAAAAATTGTGGGGGGTTTTGAACTGACATGATGTAGAGTACTCATTTTTGATCAGTAAATATCATATACCACTTGGTCTAAACTATTTAAAGTTATATATTGCTGGAAAGCAAATTTCCTAAGCTTTCAAATGAGACCGGTATTTAGCAACATATCATATTTTTTATGCACTAAATTTACTTTTATCTACTTATCACTCAAATTTGTTTGGGGGGTTTTGAGACCCCTAAAAAATTTGGAAATTTAAAAAAGTAAAATTTATTATTATCGCTTGAAATGTTGTCAAATGATGCCCCAAAAGAGTAGTTATCAGACTGTGTCAATGATAAAGGATTTGGTTTTGTGGTAAAGATGTAATCTCAATTTGATTTTAGCGTAGTTGGCACGTGCTGAGAATTTGGCCGATTTTGTCGTCTGCAACTGGGTTCTTGGTGTTTTTAACCATTTTTGGGTATAAAAATCCAAGAGTTAGGGTACAAGTTATACATCTTCGGATGCGTGAGGAAATAAGTGTGATCTTTTGAAAATTTTATGAAAATTGGATGAAAAATAAAGTCACAAATCGATTTTTTATTAAACTAATTTTGTAACTCAATTTAACAAAATTTGAGGTAAACACTGAAAACACGAGATCATCAATCGATGATCGCGGGAGCGAAAGAGTTAACGTTGCAGGTTTTCTTGCTTGTACAATCCAGAGATCAGAGTTTTGTTCTTAGAATATTTGAAACAGAGTTTTAAGCTTCTAGCAAACAAATAACGTTCTTTGTATTCAAGGGCTTTTGATGAAGCATATGTCAGTAGTTTGCATGCTAAGTTCTTGCAATACCAGCATGCTTTGTTTTAGTTGAAGCTTTTTTTTTCTTGTGGATGAAAAGTGGCACTAGTAGTGTAATTAGATGCCTTTTTGTATCTTGCATCTTTAGTTGTGGGTAGAAACATACATACACCCAAAAAGAAGTTTAGTTTTGTAGAGTATTTTCTCACAAATACCACCAAATATTGAAAATTAGTGATTGAGGCTCTGTGAATTTCAATTTGAATGGATCTTTGCATTCATTTATGCCCTAGATTGAAAGGCAGCTGGTTAAATACAGTAAATCTCATATATAATAGACAAGTCAGGACCAGTGATATTTGTCCGTTATATGTGAAATCTGTTATATGCAAAATTGATTTGATACTTATTATGCTCCAGCTCAGATGTATTAAGTTTTGTGCTCCCGAGTTATTTGCAAGTCCCACTCAACACAGAACCAATGTACATGTATTTAGTCATTGTATTATTCAGTACAGAAGGCTATACACAAATATGACGGTACAGTATGCTGTTCATGTGTTGTTAGGATGGAAATATTTAGTGATTTTAGCTTGCTTAGCTCCTGATCCTTTTTCCTTCATTAGTTTTTGTTTTAATATGGTGGTCAAATGAACAGCTTTTTCAGTTGCACTAGTATTGTCCATAACAAGAGTGAATTGTCTGGTGCAATCAATAGCTTGAATGGCATGTGTGGTGATAGGTATTGGTTCGGATTTGGTATTATCAGATGTTTCTAACATGTTTTCATTTTTGTTGAGTTTAGCATTTAGTTGGTTGTTAACTGCAGCCACTATTTCTTCATTGGACAGTCTTTCAGCACAGTCTGCATCTATGTCAACTTCAACATAATCTTTTAATGTTGGTAATTCGCCAATCACATCATTAAGTTCATTCCATATGTTTCAAAATATTCTGAGTTTACTTTCTGGCACAGATGCCACTTGGGGATTACTACTCTCTGCTCTAGATGATACTTTAGCATCACCATGGACAAAAACAGCAGAATGGTAGCAGTTGGCAATTGTAGTGGGCATTACCAATAACCAAGCACTCCTTTAGAGCAAAATGACAGTCCGAAAAACGGGTACAAGCTGCCAAATTAGCAATATTTGGCAGCTTGTAGTCATCAACTAGCAAGTATGCAATGGTAATGTAATTTGAAATTGAGAATGATGCTGGTATCCATGGGCTGCATTTTTAAAGTGGTTTAGTGGAAGGAAAGCGAGTTCCAACATCTCTTTACTGTCTTTTCATGCATTAAGCAGTTCGGTGAAAGTTTCACTGGCAAAGTAGTAAAAATTTCAACTAGCTGAAAAAAAATACCAAAAATTGCTGGACTCTTCAAATTTTAACTGCAAATCTGTGGACATATTTTTACAAAATAGCACTTTTTTTGCATTTAGAGGAAACATTGTTTTTTGTGGCTTTTTTGCTAATGTTCCCAAAAAATTGTCAAAAAATGCACTCTGAAGGTGATAGTTGTAAGTAGTCATTTCTGCCATGTCCACAACGTCTGCATTATACAAAGTTAGGGCTAGAGTTAGCTCATGTCACGAGGCATTGTGATAGATATCCTGCTCATCTCAGACATGTAATATTTAATAGAAACCCCATGATAGCTTGTAATTTTGAAACGTTCTGCACATTTTGATAGATATTTTGGGTTAACAAGGGGTGGACATAGTACTAGCAGCTACTACCTTTTGAAGAAACTAGAGCAGCTTTCACTAGCACTATTATTGTGACAGCAACCTATCAAATTAATCTTTGGAATGCTGAGGCTGCTGAGACAGATGCATAGACGAATTGTGCACACTCCAAGAATCACACTTCCAGCCAATGCTGTTGAAGTATACTATATTGGAGTGGTAAAAGTGTAGGGGAGCATGATGAAGCATGGTTATTTGTAACATGCAAATAAGTTACAAAATAAAGCATAAACAGAGCTGGTACTGGCATTGCCAATCGCTATGATAACAACACAAGTTGTGCTTGAATACCATATATACACAAACGAGATCAGACTACGGGTTTGATTACAACACAAGCTATGCTTGAATACCATATACACAAAAACGAGGTCAGACTATGGGTTTGATTACAACACAGGTTTTACAATTAAGTTTACCAAACTATGACAGAACCGATCCAAATAGACGAGTATAGAACATTCAATACACTTGTAAATCCAAAACAGCAGTGGCAATTCACATCAATATTCTGACAGTTTTTTTACACCAATATTCCGACGGTTCTCCCAGTTGTAAATTTGCAACTATTTTAATTTACATACATTTTTGGACTTTGTTTTGATCCAAGCACATTTAAATTTAGGAAATGCTCGGGACAAAAGAAAAGCGAAAGCAAAACAAGCTGGAATTGTCATTACTATGCAGCAAAATGTGATGAACTGAGTGTTAGACATGTATCAAAAGCCTGCAGGTTGACCGCTCAAAACATTGCATATAAAATTTAAACAAGTAAATTCAACAATTATTTAAAAAGTGACAGTTGCTAGTTTTGCTGCCAGTTTATGATGACAGCTGTGGTGCTGAAGTGAAAATTTATGCAACACTAGCTCCGCTAATGACAACTGGTATTTTTAGTGCTGCTACCACTGCTGGTACCTTAGGACCAATGAACCAAAATATTTGTGAAGTAAAACTGAAAAAATCTACAGAATTGTCTATCAGCTTTTAACTTGTTGGTATACATGGTGATAACTTCTGTACAAGTTTTTGTGAAGAGATTTGCGATTTTACTACAAACAAAAAAAATTATGGAACTTCAAAAAATTCTGGTTTCTTGCCCAGGTTTTCTGTGATTCTTGCTATCAATTAATTAGTTTCAATTGCTGGCTTACTTTGCGTGTTGCTCATAAGATCACTGTTTGTCTGGTAGAAGAGTTTGCGTGTGGTAATACATATTTAATTCCAAGTTTTGTTTTGTTTTGCCTGTAAGTCTATTTGAATACGGGTATGATGTATATATTTGATGTGCTGTATAGAAAAAATAAACCAACTGTAAAATCTGCAATTCTGTCTGTCAATCAATCCTTTTATCAATCAATCTATCAAAAAAATAAACCAACCGTAAAATCTGCAATTCTGTCTATCAATCGATTATTTCTGCTCCAATCAACAGCTGCCTCAATGTGGTGGTGCGGTCCCCGACCCCATTTGGGTTGGGTCAAAATGGGTGTTGGCCTTCCCAAGGGTCCCAGTTACTCTGGGCACTCCCCTTCATTTTTTTGCTATGCTGCCCCTGTATGACCACAGAAAGGAAGCACACAGCTTCTTCAAAATCAGTCGCTTGTTTTCTCTTTTTCTTTTCTCCTGTTCTTGTCTTGCACGTCTTTGTCTCCTCATTCTCCTTCTCTTGATGAGCAGTAACGTTCATCCCAACCCTGGCCCCATGTTTCCTTGCTCTGTGTGCGCTGGAAATGTGACCTGGTGGGGCAAGTCAGTGCAATGCTGCGCTTGCTCCAAATGGGTCCATCTAAGGTGCTCACAACTTTCTTTATCCAAATTCAGAGCTCTTGGCAGCTCTCACTATTGGAGCTGCCCCTCTCTGCCATAGCACTGTGACTCCCTGCCCAAACTCCACCGACATGTATATCTCCACTGTACAATCTGGCCCCCGTCTGCTAATGCAGCACTTTTGCCCCACCCTTATCTCCAAACCTTTTATCCCCATATCTGCCCATTTTATATCTCCTCCCTTTGCCCTCCCACCACCGTCCCTTGCTCCTGGCTATCCTTCTGCACCTCCTGCCTCCTCTTCCCTCCATAACTCTCTCAGGGTTCTTCAATGGAATGCTGGAGGTCTTTGGAGCACTAAACCACTTCACTTTCTTTCATCCCATCCTGTCAACCTTATCTGCATTCAGGGATCCAATCTTAACTCATTTTCCTCTTTCTGGATTCCTGGGTCTCTGCTCTGCGCTCTGATCGCACCCACTCCCGGTCTGGCATTCTCTCTTCCGATACCACAGACACTAGCGGCAGCATTGTCATTTTCGTCAGGCAGGGCCTATCTTTTTCTGAACTTTCTACCTCCTCTCTTTCTTTGCTTGATCCCTACTCTGATTTTGTAGGGATCAACATATCTCTTAACAACTTCTCCTCGCTCTCTTTTCTTAATGTGTATGCCTCCCCTATTCACTCCTCCCCAACAGATGGCAGAACCGACTCCTTTTCTCCTCCATTCTTCCCTCCTCCAGAAATTGCTTCATTCTGGGGGACTTCAATTTGCCATCACCCCCCCTGGGACTCAAGAGGTACTTCCAACCCCCACAAGGAGGAAGTATTTGACTGGGTCATCTCTTCTGACTTCCTCCCCTGACATTTCCTTTGCTCCCTCTTCTTTTGTCCTTTCTTGCTCCTGGGAGGTGCTTCAGGACCTGGGTTCTGACCATCTACCAGTTCTTCCATCTATCCCTCTCTCTCCGGTCTTTTCCCCCAACAAGCATCCCCCTTCCTTTAATATTCAGAAAGCTTGCTGGGAAGGTTTTGCCTCCTACTTTGACTTGCACCTGTCCTTCTGCAGAGGAATACTCGTCTCTTTCTCTTTCCTCTGCTGCAGCTCTCTTTACCTCTCTGACTTTGAATGCAGCCAAATCTTCCATTCCTTTTGGTCGCATCAAACGCCATCCTAAAGCCCGGTGGTCGCCTGAGGTGGAAGAAGCGGTTAGTGAAAGACGCAAGGCTTTCGCTGCCACTCACAGAAGTGATGAAGATTGCCAGGCTTACATCTCTGCTTCTCGATGCACCTCATCAGTCATCACCAAGCCCAAGACTGAGGCATGGCAGATGACTTGCTCTTCTCTCTCACTTAAGTCTAACCCTAAATCTGTACACTCTCTCCTTTGCTCTATCACTGGCTCTTCTTCCTCGTCTTCCTCCTCTCCTAACTTTCCTAACTGTTCTTCTCCCAGGGAATCGGCTTTGGTCTATGCTGCTTACCTGAGATCCTACTTTTCCGTTTCTCAGCCAAAGGCCCTGAGCAGCAGAACCGAGGCTATCTCTATAAACTCCACCAAGCCACATGCTTGGGGGAGTCTCACTTGTCCTTTTGCTCTCCTTTCACTCTCGCTGAATTTCATGCGGCTGCCTCCAACCTTTCCTCCTCCACTGTCACTGGCCCAGACAAAGTTTCCTATTCCATGCTAAAGCGCCTTCCTTGCTCTGGCATGGATTTTCTTCTTCACATCTTCAATCTCTCCTGGTCTTCGCATTCCTTTCCTTCTATCTGGAAGGCATCTTCTATTATTCCCAACCACAAGATGGGAAAGCCTCTCGACTCTTCTGCTTCCTTTCAGCATATCTCTCTCACCTCCTGCGTATCAAAGCTGTTTGAATGCATCATTCTAACTAATCTACTCTTCTTTCTGGAATCTAATTCCATTCTCTCTCTCTGCCAGGCCAGTTTCCGCCCTGGACAGTCGACTCTAAATCAAATTCTGTACCTTTCTCAGTCTATTTTGGATGGGTTTAACAAACCTAGGCCAGGCTCTTGGATGATCCTGTCTACTACAGATTTCTCAAAAGCTTTTCACTCTGTCTGGCATCCCGCCCTTTACCACAAACTCATTTCAGCTGGCCTCCCTACTTGCTTTGCTTGTTGGACTCAATCTTTCCTTTCTGACAGGCACACTTGTGTGGTTTATCAAAATCACAAAGGTCATTCCTTTTGAGTTTGTCAAGGTGTTCTGCAATGATCCATTCTTGGCCCTGAAGTTTTCTCTCTATTCATTAATGATCTTCCGGCTTCTCTGCCTTCTGTCAGCTGCTCTCTTTACGCTGACGATCTGGTCATTTGGTCCCCCTCCCCTCAGTCCCCACTGCAGTGGAGGCCACACACAGAGTTCTGTTTCGATTGGAGCGCTGGTCTGAGCACTGGTGCCTTCCTCTCAATCCGAGCAAATGTGAGGCCTCCTTCTTCTCGGTGGATCCCCACCAAACTAACCTCCAACCCAACCTCCTCCTACTCGGCTCTTGCCTGTTTCAATCCCACTCCAACTTTTCTAGGGGTCACCTTCGACCGCACTCTTTCCTTTTCTAAATATGTATCTTCACTGAAGGCCAAGCTCTTCCCACGCCTCAAGACCCAATGCTGTATCTCTGCTTCCTCATAGGGCCCATCTAAGGAGTCCCTCTCTTCTGTATAAATCTTTTCTTTGATCCTTTCTCACTTATGCTTCACCCAGATGGTTTCTTTTCCTAAACGCTACCAATCTTACCAAATTGGAATGCCTCCACCGAGCAGCCAGTCGCGCCGACACTGGCTGCCTCTCGTCCTCCCCTATTTCACTTCTTCTCTCTGAGGCTTCTTTACCTACCCAACGAGTCACCCTGACTCATTTCACCCTTTTTCTTATGAGCGGGCTCTTTGTCTCCCAACCTCTTTTCCTATTTCAGGTTTGGCCAGACTGGGAGTAAAACCAAGACTCTGCAGATCGTCTTGGAGAGCTTTTGCGTCCACTCACCCGCTCATGCTTCCTTCTACTTGCTCTAGGGAGGCTCTTCTTGCTTGCCCTCCCTTTCCTCCTTGGAATCTGCCTTCCTTCATGGTGGAGTCCACTCTTTCCACTCCATGCTTCCACTTTGATCCCCCCCTCTCTTGCCAAGGTTCGGCTCTTGCCCACCTTGACTCTCTCCCCCCTCATGATCTGGTGCTTTGGACTGATGGCTCTGTTCCTTTTTCTTTTGGTAGAGGCAGCTCCGACGTTCTTGCCAACTGCTCTCTCTGTGGCACTGTGGCCACTCTTTCCTTTTTGGCAGGCCCAGTTTGTTCCAGTTTTTCTGCTGAAGGCTGCACCATTCTGCACGCTCTTTGCTGGTCTTGGCAACACCAACAAGCCTGCCATTTCTCCACTCTTCTCCTATTATCTGACCATTGTTCTGTTCTCACCACCCTGTCCTCTCCTCCATCTTTCCTCTTATCTCAAACTCTGTGGCAGATCTGGCAGGAACTGTCTTCTCTCTCCTGTTCTGTCAGACTACAATGGGTCCTAGGACACTCGTTTCTCCTAGGGAATGACACAGCTGACAAGCTGGCCAGATGGGGAGCACTACTTGCACCCTATGCAATCTCATATAGTCTCTCTCCTTTTATCTCTTGTATCCACTCTCGTCTTATCTCAGATTGGAGGTGTGCTTTCTCATTGAAGTTCTTTGACACACAGGTTTCCTCGATTTCCACCGAGGAACCTGTGCTCCCTCATCATGCTTGCTGTGTCCTCTCTCGTCTATGCTGCAACGGACACAGCCTTCTGTTAGGTTTTTATCTCTCTGGAATTGGCAGAATTGAGAATCCTTTCTGCAGCACCTGTGGACACTCATCCCAGGACACCTCTCATCTCATTCTGCACTGTCCAGCTATGGACTCTTGGCGCCGCTCACTCTTTGGCAAGTGTCTGTCATTCTATGACTTCTGGTCCAGACCTTGGGGAGTTGCTTGGCTTCAGGGGCTCCATGGTCTTCTGCCATGCCCTAATCCTTCAGAAGGGGTTGGGTAACCAACAACAACATCAATGATCTTATTTTACTTTTGCCCGAATCAGCATACTTAGAAAATAAATTTCACTGCAGTGGACAAAAAAAGGAGAGGATGGCAAAACGATATATGTTAATACATGCGCATAAAAAGAATTTAGTTTAACTTTAAAGGTAGTGGCATGGATATTGCACCTGTAAGGTAGCTGTCTCAGAAAAGCACAAGAAGAAAAGGATATAGATTATGTACAAGGTACCACAAAATCCATTAAAAATAAAAACTGTCATGTTGTTACCCTGACAGGTGAGGCTATCATGGGTTACTATACCTTGCCAAAAAGTGACCTGGGAGCAAGAACCGCTCCTTTATGTGTCAAGGCATATAAACCCTGCTGTTGGTTGTATTTTTAAGTCATATGCCTAATTAGGTTTCTTGAAAGGTGAAATCCCCCAGTTTTTTAATATTATTTCCATCAAAGGATTGTGATGACCTGCTTAAAAGCAACTGATTGGGGATTGAAGATCAGAATTTGATGGTACTGTCGATACTACATTATCTGGAAAAAGTAGATGAGTAATTCTGCTGCTTCCGAGTTTCACACTATTTTTAGCAAAACTACTTTTAATGCAGTTCATGTCAATTATGAAAAAGAGTGGTGATAGTAGACAGTCTTGCCAAAGTTTAACACCTAGTGAATGGATTTAAGTGTTTGTATTTGCATGCTTGCATCAGAACACTTGATACAAAGACTTGATGATTGAAAGCAGTTAACTTTTAATGCCATGTTTTATGTAAAGTACTTCTTTCTTGGTGAGATTTTGTCACATGTGTTTTTGAGGTTTATGAAACAAGTGTAGAAGTCTTTTGTTGACTTCCAAGACTTCTCAAAAGCTTGTGCAAGTGGAAGGTGGGTATATTGTGCTTCTGATTAGATTCCCAAACAAATTCTTGCTTCTCTCTAGTGAGGGTAAGTGCATTCTAATTATTATAACTCCCAACAGAGTATTTTGATTTTGCACTGCCCTCATTTACCTACCCAAATATGTTACAAGAATATTGTTGGGTTTTTAAAAATGGGTAGCTTGTGAAAGAGGAAGTAGCTTTTTGAATGAGCCCAGCTACCAGAAATCTAAATGCTGATATTTTCATCGTGTTCAATGTAATGAGTAGGCAGTTTAAGCAACCTAGCCAATGGTTTCAGCACATGCAGTGTAATGCACTGCCTTCATTGTCTGTGGTACCTTACTGCCTACATTGCCTGCACCATTGTCTGTATTAGATATATTGTCTACACTGGGCTTTTAGAAGGACTGTAATTTACCAAGGTTTTGCTGTAGCTTAGTTATTGGTAATTAGAAATGCAATTAATGATTTTTTGATTGATTATGTTGTTATTTTGATAATGAACAAAATATAAGTTAATAAATTTATTGTATTCCGTTTTCAGGCTCAAGGAAGCTGTTTTCTGTGTTGCTTTGTGTTTACTGGTAATGTTGAAGTAAATCTTGGTTGCCTCTTGCTGCAATGGAGTGGTGATGTAAAATTCACTATGGACTCACCTGCTTTTCATTCGTCATTTTCTCTGTCTTCTTATCAATTGCCAACAAATAATCAAGCTTGTGAAGTTTTAAGGTTAGAATTGTGTGAAAGTTTTATTTGAATGTAGTGTAATAAAAGTTTGTGAAAAGTGAACTGTAAGATTAACCCTTTTTATATCAGCAATTGTTAGTGGAGCTAATTTACAATTTTTTCATTATGACAGCTGTACACCAACCAAGGCTTGAGATTAGAGCTGGGTTTTTGGTAGCAAAATTTTATTGGTTCAGTGATTTTTAATTGCTTAAGTAACTGATTACTTAAATAGTTTTGGTAAATTTGAAACACGATATTCAGGATTCAAGCATGTGCAAGAACATTGAAGTCATTGCAAGATAGTTTTATATCTTAGTGAGCAGATAGTAATTTATTTTTCATTAAGACACAAAACTGTAAATCATCTGAGTTTTGATATGAATAGTCTGGTAGCACTGGATTGTTTTTCCGAGCAGGGTGGATTAACATTTAACAATTGTGACATTTACAAAGCACACTTGGAAATAGCAAGTAGTAACAGAATATAAAGTAAATGATAAGAGAAAGTTCTCAAGTAGTTATGTGGTTGATTGTTTGAAGCCAGCGTTCCTTGAGACAGAAAACCAAATCTGTACTTAATGATTCGTTATCATCATTACCTTAACACTCGTACCTTAATTTCAGTTATAAGATTAAGTGCTAAGAAACATGCTAAAAAGAAAATACTTGATTCAATTTAATCAATTGTGTGATAAAATATCATACAATAAACCAGTGCCATTTTGCACATCTGAATAGACATGTTTTGTGAATATAAGATTTTGTTTGGTGAAATATTTAACTTATAATTGTAGTTGTTGTAGACATTTAAGTTGTAGTTGCAGACAGAATGACGACTGAAGAACAAATGGACATGGTGAGGTTGATGGAAACTATAGATCAGTTAGCAACAGCAAATGGAGTTAGGTGGTATGGATATGTGCTGAGGGGGATGACGATCGTGTTTTGAGGGTTGCTCTGAATCTTGAAGTGAGTGGCAAAAGAAAGAGAAGACAATTGAAGAAGACCTGGAAGAAGCAAGTGGAGGAGAAGACAGAGAAGATTGGTTTGAAGAAGGACATTGCCTTGAATTGAGCAAAGTAGAGAGATGGAGTGCGAGCAATTGCAGAAAGACTGGGGTGAATCCAGCCATCTCGAAGGGGACATTACTGGATAAAAACTAAACTACTGCTGCCACCACCAGTGTATGCAACTAGCTGGAACGTGCAATTAATCGACTTTATCTGTTTCCATTATTGTATAGAAGGCAATGCTCTTTTGCAAACTTTAATGGCAACTGCCTATATGTGTCAATTTTATGCAATGTATTTAAAATATTTTGATGGCTGTGTATGTTCAAAATGTCATTTTTGTTAGTTTGATTTGTTTAAACCTTTTTGAGTTATTTTGTACAATTATGAAACTTTACCTTTTTTGTTGCTCATGCATGCCATGATAGTTATGTGTAACAGTACCATCATGGTATTTACAATGGGTAGTCTCGTAAGTTTTTTTTACAAATAAGCCTAAGTTATTATAAAACACTGTACTATTAAAACATTAGAACTCATTCAACTCCTCGACCTCAATAAGGAATGGGGACTGAAAAGCTAATGTGAATTTAAAAGACATTTTGTGTTATTTGTATCAACTGCCACTCATGCATCTCATTACAGTTTGTGCCAGCCATAGCTTAAACTATGACTACATGCTTCCTGTTGTTGTTGTTGTTGTTTACCTGACCCCGTCTGAGGGATGGGGGCATGGCAGAAGACCATGGAGCCCCTGAAGCCAAGCAACTCCCCAGGGTCTGGACCAGAGGTCGTAAAGAGATAGAGAGTCGGCAAAGAGTGAGCGGCACCAAGAGTCCATAGCTGGACAGTGCAGAATGAGATCTTGTGCTTTTCTGAGACAGCTACCTTACAGGTGCAATATTCATGCCACTACCTTTAAAGTTAAACTAAATTCTTTTTATGTGCATGTATTAACATATATCGTTTTGCCATCCTCTCCTTTTTTTGTCCACTGCAGTGAAATTTATTTTCTAAGTATGCTGATTCGGGCAAAAGTAAAATAAGATCATTGATGTTGTTGTTGGTTACCCAACCCCTTCTGAAGGATTAGGGCATGGCAGAAGACCATGGAGCCCCTGAAGCCAAGCAACTCCCCAAGGTCTGGACCAGAAGTCATAGAATGACAGACACTTGCCAAAGAGTGAGCGGCGCCAAGAGTCCATAGCTGGACAGTGCAGAATGAGATGAGAGGTGTCCTGGGATGAGTGTCCACAGGTGCTGCAGAAAGGATTCTCAATTCTGCCAATTCCAGAGAGATAAAAACCTAACAGAAGGCTGTGTCCGTTGCAGCATAGACGAGAGAGGACACAGCAAGCATGATGAGGGAGCACAGGTTCCTCGGTGGAAATCGAGGAAACCTGTGTGTCAAAGAACTTCAATGAGAAAGCACACCTCCAATCTGAGATAAGACGAGAGTGGATACAAGAGATAAAAGGAGAGAGACTATATGAGATTGCATAGGGTGCAAGTAGTGCTCCCCATCTGGCCAGCTTGTCAGCTGTGTCATTCCCTAGGAGAAACGAGTGTCCTAGGACCCATTGTAGTCTGACAGAACAGGAGAGAGAAGACAGTTCCTGCCAGATCTGCCACAGAGTTTGAGATAAGAGGAAAGATGGAGGAGAGGACAGGGTGGTGAGAACAGAACAATGGTCAGATAATAGGAGAAGAGTGGAGAAATGGCAGGCTTGTTGGTGTTGCCAAGACCAGCAAAGAGCGTGCAGAATGGTGCAGCCTTCAGCAGAAAAACTGGAACAAACTGGGCCTGCCAAAAAGGAAAGAGTGGCCACAGTGCCACAGAGAGAGCAGTTGGCAAGAACGTCGGAGCTGCCTCTACCAAAAGAAAAAGGAACAGAGCCATCAGTCCAAAGCACCAGATCATGAGGGGGGAGAGAGTCAAGGTGGGCAAGAGCCGAACCTTGGCAAGAGAGGGGGGGATCAAAGTGGAAGCATGGAGTGGAAAGAGTGGACTCCACCATGAAGGAAGGCAGATTCCAAGGAGGAAAGGGAGGGCAAGCAAGAAGAGCCTCCCTAGAGCAAGTAGAAGGAAGCATGAGCGGGTGAGTGGACGCAAAAGCTCTCCAAGACGATCTGCAGAGTCTTGGTTTTACTCCCAGTCTGGCCAAACCTGAAATAGGAAAAGAGGTTGGGAGACAAAGAGCCCGCTCATAAGAAAAAGGGTGAAATGAGTCAGGGTGACTCGTTGGGTAGGTAAAGAAGCCTCAGAGAGAAGAAGTGAAATAGGGGAGGACGAGAGGCAGCCAGTGTCGGCGCGACTGGCTGCTCGGTGGAGGCATTCCAATTTGGTAAGATTGGTAGCGTTTAGGAAAAGAAACCATCTGGGTGAAGCATAAGTGAGAAGGGATCAAAGAAAAGATTTATACAGAAGAGAGGGACTCCTTAGATGGGCCCTATGAGGAAGCAGAGATACAGCATTGGGTCTTGAGGCGTGGGAAGAGCTTGGCCTTCAGTGAAGATACATATTTAGAAAAGGAAAGAGTGCGGTCGAAGGTGACCCCTAGAAAAGTTGGAGTGGGATTGAAACAGGCAAGAGCCGAGTAGGAGGAGGTTGGGTTGGAGGTTAGTTTGGTGGGGATCCACCGAGAAGAAGGAGGCCTCACATTTGCTCGGATTGAGAGGAAGGCACCAGTGCTCAGACCAGCGCTCCAATCGAAACAGAACTCTGTGTGTGGCCTCCACTGCAGTGGGGACTGAGGGGAGGGGGACCAAATGACCAGATCGTCAGCGTAAAGAGAGCAGCTGACAGAAGGCAGAGAAGCCGGAAGATCATTAATGAATAGAGAGAAAACTGCAGGGCCAAGAATGGATCATTGCAGAACACCTTGACAAACTCAAAAGGAATGACCTTTGTGATTTTGATAAACCACACAAGCGTGCCTGTCAGAAAGGAAAGATTGAGTCCAACAAGCAAAGCAAGTAGGGAGGCCAGCTGAAATGAGTTTGCGGTAAAGGGCGGGATGCCAGACAGAGTGAAAAGCTTTTGAGAAATCTGTAGTAGACAGGATCATCCAAGAGCCTGGCCTAGGTTTGTTAAACCCATCCAAAATAGACTGAGAAAGGTACAGAATTTGATTTAGAGTCGACTGTCCAGGGCGGAAACTGGCCTGGCAGAGAGAGAGAATGGAATTAGATTCCAGAAAGAAGAGTAGATTAGTTAGAATGATGCATTCAAACAGCTTTGATATGCAGGAGGTGAGAGAGATATGCTGAAAGGAAGCAGAAGAGTCGAGAGGCTTTCCCATCTTGTGGTTGGGAATAATAGAAGATGCCTTCCAGATAGAAGGAAAGGAATGCGAAGACCAGGAGAGATTGAAGATGTGAAGAAGAAAATCCATGCCAGAGCAAGGAAGGCGCTTTAGCATGGAATAGGCAACTTTGTCTGGGCCAGTGACAGTGGAGGAGAAAAGGTTGGAGGCAGCCGCATGAAATTCAGCGAGAGTGAAAGGAGAGCAAAAGGACAAGTGAGACTCCCCCAAGCATGTGGCTTGGTGGAGTTTATAGAGATAGCCTCGGTTCTGCTGCTCAGGGCCTTTGGCTGAGAAACGGAAAAGTAGGATCTCAGGTAAGCAGCATAGACCAAAGCCGATTCCCTGGGAGAAGAACAGTTAGGAAAGTTAGGAGAGGAGGAAGACGAGGAAGAAGAGCCAGTGATAGAGCAAAGGAGAGAGTGTACAGATTTAGGGTTAGACTTAAGTGAGAGAGAAGAGCAAGTCATCTGCCATGCCTCAGTCTTGGGCTTGGTGATGACTGATGAGGTGCATCGAGAAGCAGAGATGTAAGCCTGGCGATCTTCATCACTTCTGTGAGTGGCAGCGAAAGCCTTGCGTCTTTCACTAACCGCTTCTTCCACCTCAGGCGACCACCGGGCTTTAGGATGGCGTTTGATGCGACCAAAAGGAATGGAAGATTTGGCTGCATTCAAAGTCAGAGAGGTAAAGAGAGCTGCAGCAGAGGAAAGAGAAAGAGACGAGTATTCCTCTGCAGAAGGACAGGTGCAAGTCAAAGTAGGAGGCAAAACCTTCCCAGCAAGCTTTCTGAATATTAAAGGAAGGGGGATGCTTGTTGGGGGAAAAGACCGGAGAGAGAGGGATAGATGGAAGAACTGGTAGATGGTCAGAACCCAGGTCCTGAAGCACCTCCCAGGAGCAAGAAAGGACAAAAGAAGAGGGAGCAAAGGAAATGTCAGGGGAAGAGCAACTGCCAGAGCAGTGGAGAAGGGTGGGTGTGTCAGGGTCATTGAGGGGGAGGAAGTCAGAAGAGATGACCCAGTCAAATACTTCCTCCTTGTGGGGGTTGGAAGTACCTCTTGAGTCCCAGGGGGGGTGATGGCAAATTGAAGTCCCCCAGAATGAAGCAATTTCTGGAGGAGGGAAGAATGGAGGAGAAAAGGAGTCGGTTCTGCCATCTGTTGGGGAGGAGTGAATAGGGGAGGCATACACATTAAGAAAAGAGAGCGAGGAGAAGTTGTTAAGAGATATGTTGATCCCTACAAAATCAGAGTAGGGATCAAGCAAAGAAAGAGAGGAGGTAGAAAGTTCAGAAAAAGATAGGCCCTGCCTGACGAAAATGACAATGCTGCCGCTAGTGTCTGTGGTATCGGAAGAGAGAATGCCAGACCGGGAGTGGGTGCGATCAGAGCGCAGAGCAGAGACCCAGGAATCCAGAAAGAGGAAAATGAGTTAAGATTGGATCCCTGAATGCAGATAAGGTTGACAGGATGGGATGAAAGAAAGTGAAGTGGTTTAGTGCTCCAAAGACCTCCAGCATTCCATTGAAGAACCCTGAGAGAGTTATGGAGGGAAGAGGAGGCAGGAGGTGCAGAAGGATAGCCAGGAGCAAGGGACGGTGGTGGGAGGGCAAAGGGAGGAGATATAAAATGGGCAGATATGGGGATAAAAGGTTTGGAGATAAGGGTGGGGCAAAAGTGCTGCATTAGCAGACGGGGGCCAGATTGTACAGTGGAGATATACATGTCGGTGGAGTTTGGGCAGGGAGTCACAGTGCTATGGCAGAGAGGGGCAGCTCCAATAGTGAGAGCTGCCAAGAGCTCTGAATTTGGATAAAGAAAGTTGTGAGCACCTTAGATGGACCCATTTGGAGCAAGCGCAGCATTGCACTGACTTGCCCCACCAGGTCACATTTCCAGTGGACACAGAGCAAGGAAACATGGGGCCAGGGTTGGGATGAACGTTACTGCTCATCAAGAGAAGGAGAATGAGGAGACAAAGACGTGCAAGACAAGAACAGGAGAAAAGAAAAAGAGAAAACAAGCGACTGATTTTGAAGAAGCTGTGTGCTTCCTTTCTGTGGTCATACAGGGGCAGCATAGCAAAAAAATGAAGGGGAGTGCCCAGGGTAACTGGGACCCTTGGGAAGGCCAACACCCATTTTGACCCAACCCAAATGGGGTCGGGGACCGTACCACCACATTGAGGCGGCTGTTGATTGGTGCAGCTTGCTTGCTTACGTGTTTCCTTGCTGACAGTACTTCTGCTCAGCCATGCCTCATGTGATTTAACTTTGCTTTGTGCACTCAGTTTGCAATTTTTTAATAGCAACTCTGATGATTCTCAGTGCATCATTATCTGTTGGCAAATAAACTAATGATTATGGTTTTACATGAGGTTTTGCAAACAATTTTTGCTGGTATAAAATTTCAATATAGCTTTAGAAAAAAGCCGTTGAAGCAAAAAATTTTATGACACAGTAATCAGTTTCTGTTTTGTGTCAAGTGGAAAATGTTTGGATAAACAATCTTGTAAGTGCTAAATCTCAAGAATTGCTTAACCCATTAACGCCCAAATTATTTTTTTTGGTAAAAATTCGTTTATATTACATTCCAACATTTTATTTTAAATACTATATTTTTTTGATTCTTGGTCGAATTTTTCAAATATTTGTTGTAACTTCGCAAGAAATTGCTGTCCTATTAATAGGACGTTGGGTATTTTTCTGAATTAAATGCACTTATCTAAGATTTTTAGTAACTGTCGTCCTTGCAAAATACATCCAAAGTTTTTTTGTTTTTTGAGACGTTATTTATTGGAACCCAACAGTTGTGATTGAAAAACCTTGTCGCACTATACCTTAGTGCATTGCCGATGATATTTTGGAAAGCAACTTACGCATAATGCTACTTTTCACGTAACGCAATAAGTGAGATGTTTGCCCTAGCAATTTTGGTATTGGCAACGCCTCTTTTTGTCTCTCTCGCCATACATATGATTTTGTTGGTCAAAGCAAAGGTCATGAGCAATTTGTGTCCTGGATGTTGATGGAAAACTCAGCTGGCCACTCCTCATCACTCTTGATCCATGTCCCAGCTTCAAATAAGTTGTGGCAAATGCTCTACGAAAATCCTTTATCAAAATAAAATTGGATCCATGAATAAGTCTGTATAGTACAAAACTATTAACCACAGCCATGGCCCACAGGTCTTTAAAATATCAGCAATGTGGCTCTCCATGGAAAAAGTTTGGAGATCCCTGCTTTAGGTATATCGCAAAATGTAGGTGCATTCAGGTTTTCTTCATCAACTTCGTCTTCATCGGTGAGTTGATCAACATCGGGGGGAATAGCAGCCATTGTCTCACTAATATCTGAACCAAGTAAGTATTCCACCGCGTCTTCCACATTTGCAAAGGCTTTTTGACTCAATACAACCAGTAGCTATCAGAAACATGAGATGGCTAAGGATAGAGAAGCTGCAGGTCACTAAATGCCAGTTGCACAAAAATATATTTTTGTAACCTTATTTTTCTTACCTATCTGTAAGATTGTAGTTGCTTGGAACGCTATACGAGGGTAAATCAAAAAGTTCTAAGACAAATAACATAAATTCAATATTTATTGAAGTTGCACGATTATTTTTCTACATAAGATGCACCTAACTCAATACACTTTTGCAAGCGATAACATAAATTCAATATTTATTGAAGTTGCACGATTATTTTTCTACATAAGATCCACCTAACTCAATACACTTTTGCAAGCGATAACATAAATTCAATATTTATTGAAGTTGCACGATTATTTTTCTACATAAGATCCACCTAACTCAATACACTTTTGCAAGCGATGTTTCCATCGAGAAATTCCTTCTTGATAGAATTCTGGAGTTTGTCTAGTCAACCAGGTCACAGCCTCCCTCTTTGCTTCATTTATGGATTGAAATCTTGTTCCTTTCAAATGCTCCTTCAGTTTTGGAAATAGGAAAAAGTCCCAAGGAGCTAAATCAGGACTGTAGGGAGGGTGTGAAAGGATTTCCCAGCGAAACTCTCGTAAAGTTGTCGTTACAGTCTTGGCCGTGTGTGCTGGAGCATTGTCATGATGGAACAAAATTTGACGATGAAGCTTTCCTCGTCGCTTCTTGGCCAATGCAGTCTTTAGCTTTCTCAAAACTTTTTTGTAATAACTTGCAGTGATAGTTTTCTGTCCTTCAAGAAAATCTAACAAAATGATTCCATCTTTATCCCAAAAAACAGTTGCCATGATTTTTTGAGCTGACCTTTCTGCTTTGAACTTGATAGGGCCTGCCGATCCTCTTGGTAACCATTGCTTAAACTGAACTTTGCTTTCTGGATCGTACTGGTAAATCCATGTTTCATCACCGGTTATAACCCGTTCAAAAAAATTTGACTCATTTGCTTCAATTCTAGTCAGAAGGGCCAACGAAAGATCTGATCTCAAATTCATTTGATTTTGCTGCAATGCTTTAGGGACCCAACGAGCAGAAAGTTTACTGAAACCAAGATCTTCAGTCAGAATTGAAAAGGTTGACCCAAATGAAATGCCAAGTTCATTGGCAATCTGATTTACTGTTATTCGTCGATCTTCCTCAATAAGATTCCTGACAAGCTCAATGTTTTGAGCATTTTTTGACGTCGAAGGCCTTCCTCCTCTAGGGTCATCTTCAAGATCACCCCTACCATCCTTGAATCGTCTGATCCAACGATAAACAACAGCTCTAGAAGGTGAAGAGTCACCATAAACATTTTGCAAAGCTTCAATAATTTCCGTTGGTTTCCATTGAAGTTTTGTTAGAAATTTAATGTTTGCTCGAACCTCAAATTGGCTCATTTTGGGCAGTCAAAAAAGTTAGTCTTATAAAATGTAACCTGGAACAATGAATAAAAAATTTAGAATGCTGTAACTTGTCAAATTTGTTGTTAAGTCATTGGTGGTACAATTAAACGTTATTTTGTTGCGGTATTTTTACTGAGATTGAATTTATGTTATTTGTCTTAGAACTTTTTGATTTACCCTCGTACTTGCCACAAATTCAATACATTTGTTACAAAGTTTTGTTCACTAACGCTGTCAAAAACTTAAAAAAAACTGCATTGAAACAGGATATACAGGGTGACCCAAAAAAACGGGCCCCAATTCTAATTAGGCCTCATTTCTTAGTGTTTTGTCCAAATGAAATGAAACTTTGGTCATAAATAGTTTGTTATATTTAAAACGTCACATCAAAACACTAGGGTCTTTGGTCTTTTTTTCTCCATTCTACAGCATGTGTTCTAGATGGCCTCCATTTAGCTCTGTGCATTTCTTGAGGCACAGCACAAAGTTGTCCATGACGTTCTTACAGACTGAATTTGTAATGGCTCTCATCTCCTCCCTGATGGCTTCCTTGAGTTCTGTGATGGTTCTGGGTTTCCCTGCGTAGACTCTGTCCTTAGGATAGCCCCAAAGAAAAAAATCTGGGGGGCTTAGGTCTGGGCTGTGGGGTACCCATTCAAAATCAGTCTTGAGACTGATCACTTGGCCTTCAAAGTTCTCTTTCAGCCAATCTCGAGACAGGTTTGAGATGTGAGAACTTGCTCCGTCTTGCTGGAACCAGAACTTGGTCATGAGCAACGAGTAAAGGGTTTGAAACTCACTTTTGAAGGTTTTGAGGACCTCCACATAATGCTCCTTGGTGACTGTCACTGCTGCGCCAGATTCTTTGATGAAGATTGGTCTGATGATGCCTCTGGCCGAGGTTGCAGCCCATACCATGCGCTTAGGAGAGTGCAGGGGCTTGGCGGCATCTTCATTGGGTCTGGAGGACCCCCAGAAGACATTTGTTTTGGAGTTCGCCTTTCCGTCAAGATGGAAGTGGGCTTCATCTGAGGTCCAAAGGAGGTTAAGGAAACTTGGTGTCTCCTCAATCTTGTCGAGCATCTTGAATGCCATAGCGCTTCTCTGCTTCTTGTCTGAGGCTGTAAAGGTCTGCAGCATCTGTATTCTGTATGGGTAAGCCCTGATATCGTTCACCAGCACTCTCCTGCAAGTCTCACGGGACATACCAAGGGACTGACTTCACTTACACACAGAGTGTTTCGAACTCTGCTGGAGAGACTCTCTCACACTTTTGATCAGCTCGGCTATTCGCTTCTTCTGACGTCCCGAGTGGCTTGGACGGTTCTCACTGGCAGCGTTGAGGTTGTCCACCGTCCCATACTTCTCAAAGTGGTCCACCCAGTTCTGAATTCTGCTTTTGGATGGAGCCTTTTCACATTCGAACTGATGCATAAAACTGTCCTGGGTTTTCTTAAACGAACCTGTCTTGTAGTAAAATTTAACACAGTGTATTCTTTGTTTTAGCTCCCACTGGGGTCTTGGTGTACTCACGGTCGTTGATTCTGCCATGTCCTGTAAAATAAGGGCAATCAGTGAATAAATAAAGGAGATATCACTTAAAGTGTACACAGGGGCTCGTTTTTTTTGGGTCATCCTGTATAAGCAAGTGCAAGACATTAAAAAAGATGTTTAT
The DNA here is from genome assembly GCA_963675345.1 of Trididemnum clinides. Classification (NCBI taxonomy): domain Eukaryota; kingdom Metazoa; phylum Chordata; class Ascidiacea; order Aplousobranchia; family Didemnidae; genus Trididemnum; species Trididemnum clinides. The sequence continues at coordinate 207,139 of OY776300.1, forward strand.
GAAACCAATTTATAATCTGAAGTACAAAACCATGCAATATTCATATGCCTTTCTAGATGTAGCTTTTGCTTAGCAATTAAGCCTATCTTGTTGATTACTGTACTTCTGATTTCAGAAATCTATGTCAAAAACGCAAGGCACGAAATTGTCTATCTATGTCTCTGTGTTCACACAATGTCCTTGCATGCAAAAAACAAAGGCCTAGCTGGATACAGTTAATGCAGCTAATTGAGCCAGATATGACAAACGTAGCTTGTACATCGCGATAAAAGTGCTTATAACTGCCCCGCGTCCTATTTATAGGACAGTGATGTTTGCATTTATATTACTCGATTACAAGAGTAATTTTTCAAAACCTTTCTTATCAGTAGTCTAAAACAATTCATAAAGAAGCCATTTGTTAAGAAATACTGAAAACTTTCCTTTTCAGCTTTTGAATACAATCCCAAATAGAACTGACGGTCAGCAAACAAAAAAACTGCTACTTTCACATCCACAGAATTCACATTTCAAAATCACAAAAATTGCTTAAACTTTATTGACGTGACAGCCTGAAAGGTCTTGTCATCCAATATATAGGTTAAAAGTGCAAAGATTGAATATAACCTTGTAAATATCGGACATTCGTTACTGTCCTGTAAATAGAACGCTGAGCGTTAATGGGTTAATAAATCACCTAGCATTTATAACTAGTTTCATAGCGATATACTAGACAGCCTTAAGCAAGTGGCTGGTGGTTTGAGATTGTAGCCAGCACAAAGCAAGAAAAAGTTGTAGTTACTTAAATATTGTGAGTGTGAACAAACTTTTACTTGCAAAATGCAGGCTTTCTCGTCTTTTTGAATGCAATTTTTAGCTACCTGAGATGAATAAGGTTATGTGATGGTGGACTGGACATGGATGGAGAATCGGTTGTCATCACAGCAACTACAAAACTGCATAAAATAACATGTTCCTCAATGGCTTCATCAGTAATTGACTTACTGTAGTCTGTCTCAATCTGACAGAGCATCATGTTTCATTTCTTTGGGTTGTCTTCAATTTGAGAAAGACTGTATTTGCCCCAGACTGCAAGGTCAGCAGGCTTTTGCAGCTTTTTAACCTTAGTTCTCTATTTTGGGATCAAGTTGCACTTATTTACTTATTATGTTATTGGTTATCAGTTTTATTCACCATTTTCAGTCTACTAATCTTTTTGCCGTGAACAAGGGTTTTTGTTGGCTGGTGCTTTGTCTTCACTCATTCTTTTGACATGCCTGTGCCTTCTCAATCTGATGGAACATGGAAGCTAGAAGCAAAGAAAATCTGTCTATATTTCTACCATTGGTGAAAATTTATTATACAAGGCCCAATGTAAGTTAAATTATGACAACCACCAATTCTCCATTTTTGCCAATGATACCTGCTGTTTTCTCCATTGCACATAGCCTTTATGTCTCATACTGCCAGTCACTTGCTTAGCACTATTCTTTGTATCATTTAGTAACTCATTACAATATTTTTCAGATCTAGTGCATTTAAACAGTGTTAACCCTAGCTCTTTTTATTAGATACAATATAAACAGTAACATTTGCATTACAAAAATCGTTTTGTCAACAGTGTTCCCTCTAAGATTTTGGTAAGTGGGTAACTGCCAGTACAAGTGCAAAATTGCTAGCAAATTTACAAAAACTGCCCAAAAATTCTGGCAGACATAACTTGACGAACCATTACACAAGCCTTAGTAATATATTTTAAAGGTGTAAAAAAGATATTGTTGGTAGCCTAATGCTATCTATTCAGTATCTACTATAAGCTAACAAAATTTTTTTATCTCGATTCAGATTGTGGTCCTTCATCCAAAATTTTTTTAAAGGCAGCTAAACACCTCACATAAATATTATGTGAAAGTAATGCAACAATTACACAAGCACTGTTTGCATGCTTTTATTGTGCAGTAGAATCAGTATAATGGCTTCATTTATGACGTAAACTTGCTAGTAATAATTTAACGTTTTCCTCATCTGGTCAAAATTTTGAATTTTTGCGTACTTTATATTTTGCCTATAATGTTGATTCGCATATGGTGGCACCTTGTTTTTCCGCAGTTGTATTTTGTTCATTTATTATGGCACTGTGATTAAGTTCAGTGTATTTCATCTTAGAGGAATGTGGCTTGGGTACATATTTTTCTGAATTTCATTTGTGACCTCAAAAAAAGTTGTTAAAATAATTTTTTAGGATGTCCAAGTGAAATAGTAAACAGGACATCAAGGAAAAAGATCATGGTTCATCAATTGAAAATCACTGATCTAGATCGTCATTTTTAGCTAGAATGATCGTTGTTTTTTAATCTGATTAAGATGCCAGCTTGAGAGTAGTATCTTGTTTACTTTGCTGTTTTCTGCTGCAGAAACTGGAGTTAACTGTAGGTCAAAGACCTTGGAAGATGACTTAAAAACCAGTGTGAACAACAATTGTATGGGCATAAGCACTAAATTTTCAAAATTTTTGGGGTAGCAAAGGCAAAATTGTGATATTGCAGTTTGGTGACATAAAAATTAGCTCCTAAAAAGTTCACAAACAAGTAGCTTATTAGTTACTAACTGGCTGCAGCAAAATACTTGACTATTCCTGTTTGATAAGTTAATTTATGTTAAATTTGTCACTCCATGGTCTTTCCAACAGTAATTTGTAACTGTTTTGGAATGTCAGGTTAACAATGCATGTAAATAAAAATAATCTTCTGATGCTCAACATGAGCATGAGAAAAATGAATTTTATTAAATAATGGGATGTTAGATAGGTTACTGTGAATGTGACAAAAAAAATTACTGGTAAACTTCAATTTCCACTTGATTATAGTAAATAGAGTAATTACATTTCCCAGTTATAACCAAATAAACAACAGGGTTTTGCAGCTGCAAGTAAACTTTTTATCTAAAACTGGAAAGGACTTGATGACTTAAGCCAGTGCTTCTTAAACTGGTGAATGGTTCACCCCAGGGTGAATAAAATTTTTGCAGGGGTGAACCAACCAAAAGGGGTGAATAAGGGTGAACCGTCAGGTGATCAAACAGAAGTGATGCAATTACTTCTGTTTTCGTAAATCATTGCTTTCGTACTGTAATTATTGATAAATTTTAGATAAAAAAACAGCAGTATGTCTAAGAAATATGTTCAGAAAATACTTAATTTCGGTGCATGCAGTAATGACATTGAACCAGATAGGCAACCAAGGCCAGCTGCATCTGCGTTAGAGTTAAAAAAACCTACTCCAAAGAGGAAAGTTGGTAACGAGAATACTAAAGTGAAAAGACGAAAATGGGATGATGATTATATCAAATATGGCTTTTTTCTACCCCAAAGTGAAGAAACCAGCCTTGTGCCATCTGCTCAATGCATGTTTTGTAGTGCAACATATCGCAACAGCTGTTTAGCTCCTTCAAAACTACGCAATCACTTGCAAACCAAACACGCCATTCATCAAAACAAGTCTGTGCAGTTTTTCAAGAAACAACATGACTACTTATACAATCAGCAGAGTGCTCTTAAATCATTGGTTAGAAACACCTCAGCCAACACAAAACCTTTGCTTTTTTCTTCTTTTCAAATAGCGCATGTGCTTATGCAACAAAAGAAGCCATATAGCGAAGCTGAATCAGTTATCAAGCCATGCTTGAAGATTGTAGCAAATTTGTGTCATGGCGGAAAGCAAGCTGTAGATAAAGTGGAACAAATACCATTGTCCAATGATACAATGTCAGTTCGAGGTTCCATGATTGCTGACGATATCAAGCAGCAGTTAATTGCTAAACTGAAAGAAGCACCCTGCTTTGCATTGCAGTTGGACGAAACCGCAGATATTAAACACGATGCCCAACTTATTGTCTATTGTCGGTTTCCAGACAAAAGTGTTAAGAAAATTGTTGAACACTTCTTGTTCTGCCTTCCGGTTGGTGTGCAGACTACTGGAGAATTTATTTTTTCTAAGCTAGACGAATTTTTTCTAAATGAAAATTTATCGTGGCAGAACTGTGTTGCTGTAACTACAGATGGTGCAGCAGCTATGACAGGAAAACACAGAGGTGCTACTGCACTGATCAAACTTAGGTCCCCAGAGTGCAAGCTTTTACACTGCATTCTACATCGTGAAGCGTTAGCTTCAAAGAAACTGAGAGCACATTCCTCTGATAAGGCGAGTGAGCTTGATAAACTGATGAGTGATGTGGTGAAGATTGTCAATGCTATTCGTCCTAAAGCAAAAACAAGTCGATTGTTTTTTAAACTTTGCGATGAAATGTCTGCAGATCACAAAACTCTGCTTCTACATAGTGAAGTTCGATGGCTTTCACGAGGAAAAGTTCTTCAAAGAGTTTTGTTGCTGAGAAATGAACTGTATAAATTTTTAAAATCTCGCAATGATGAAAGTGGATTACTTTTTGAAGATGATATTTGGATATCGAAATTGCATTACATGGCATCAGTCTTTAATCATTTAAATCAATTAAATTTGTCACTTCAAGGTAAAGGTGGAGACATCTTTGATGTCTCAGGGAAAATAGAAACCATGAAACTGAAGATAAAAACGTGGCAAAGCAACGTTGGCAAAAACAATCTCTCAAACTTTCCGAATTTGGAAAACTATATGAAAGAATGCAACTGGGAAGATAATGCACCAGAGCTTGAAAATAGGATAACAACTATAATACTGGACCATTTGCAACTCCTAAGTGAAAATTTCGAAATGTATTTCCCAACAAAACTGCATCAAGACTTGGAAAAAGAAATGTGGATAATAAATCCTTTTATTGCTGATCATTTGTCCCAAACAAACCTTGGAGACATGATGGAAACACTGTTGGAGTTACACAATGATTTTTCTCAAAAATCTTTCTTCAAAACACATCCCTATTATGGCGATTATTGGGTCAGCTTGCTCGAATTCCCTGAGTATAAGACGATTGCTCTAAAAGCCTTGCAGGAACTGGTGCTCATGCCTACTACTTACTTGTCAGAAAAAGGATTTTCATGCCTAGTGGAACTGAAAACTAAAAAGAGAAATGCACTGAAATGTGTGGACTCATCGATGAGAGTGGCATTAGAAAGACTGATTCATCCACGATTTGAAAAACTAGTTGCGAAAGTTCAGGAGCATCCAAGTCACTAGTAAACAATTTACTGCAGTAAATCGACTACTGAACTGTTGTTTTTTTGCTTCTTGTAATAGTGAAGTTGGTTTGCAATGAGTGCATAAGTACAAAAATTTGGTGACTGTCTTTTGTGCTTTTGTAGCTTTATATCTCTTGACTCGAGAAATTGTAGATTTGCAATGGTAAAACTTAGCTTGAGTTTATCATAACAAGGGACAAGGGTGAATGAAATCTGGAGATGGATGCTAGGGGTGAACAAAACCAAAAAAGTTTAAGAAGCACTGACTTAAGCCATGCAACTTAAAAGAAGAAAATTAGAAATTTTTTAGGATGTAGTTAGTAGTCGTAATATCGTCTTGCTTGTCTTGTGTGTTTTGCTTTTTTTCTCAAATGTATCTCGGAGTGCAATGTTGTTATTGATAAGCAATTCCAAATTTCAACAGAGTCTTGCCAATTGATATTACTACCAAAGCACTAAAGCAAATGCGTTAATTTTTATGAAGATTAGCTTATGTGTGAAAAAAACAGCAAAATGCCATTATCTGGCTAGGTATTAGCAACGAAAATGATGTAGATTCGTTTAAAATGCTTTTGAAGCTTGTCAACAGAACTCTTGATAATATTAATAGTTGTGGTAACATAACAAGGTAAACATTTTTCTGCTCCTGCAAATTTTAATTAACCATTTACCAAATGTGTGAAAAGAGGTCACAAATATATGATAGGTGAATTTTTATAATTGTGAAAAGCATATGAAAATTGACCAAAGTAAAGGAAAAAGAGAAATTTGTGGATGTGAAACTTTTCAAGTTTGGTGAATGGAGGTTTTAAGTTTATTAGTAGTTATTTAGTAGTACTCTCCACTTGTCTCGACTGTGGAGAGACGGAGTGCAAGCAATTGCAGAAGGAATGGAATGAATCCCGCCAGTAAAGTAAAAAATTTAATAGAAAAAAATTTTTTCACTTCAAAGTAAAAAATTTAATAGTAAAAAAGTTTTTTTTACTTTACTGGCCAGATTCAGTAAAAAATTAAATTTAGTAAAAAATTGAAATGCTAATAGTAGGAATTACATGTAAAAACTACAGGATCTCACAGGTGCTTACTGCAAAAAATAGTAAGGTCTCTTCTTAATTTAAAACCATATGTTTTTACTGCTTTTGAAAGGGGGCTGTCTTGCATGGAAAATATTTTCTGGGAACCCCACTATCTCTACCCAGCATCACTGTGTACACTCAGATACAAAAGATTGCCAACAACTGTACACCCACGATTGTGCTTCAAAGGATGTTGTCTTTGCACAGTGCACAACATTCTGTGAGTTTTGACAATTCCTGGTTTTTTGTTACAATGGTAAACTTGATTAGATAGAATACCTTAATGTTGAATCAAAATTCAGTTTTGGAATAGTACAGAGTGATCGGCAATTTTTTGCAATCCCCTAGAGGCATGGTTATAGGATTCTACTCTATTACAAATTACCTTTCAAGCAATTAGCATAAAAAAGCTGTGTCTATACTATAAAGCTTAATGCTTTGTGTGAGTTTTAACTTCTCCAAAATTGTGACATCATGATGATGTCACAATCAAAGATAATTGTTTCAAATGTGCAGTTTTTGATTGATGAATGTAGTTTCCAGCTTAAATAAAAGCCAGTACCCGACTTACCAACTTCAACAAATTTTACTTTAACATCTCACATGATATCAATTGTGAAATTTGTTTTCTTGATTTACTCCACAATTACTTATTGTAGAAACCTGGTTAAATGCTTCCTTGGGAGAAGGTAGGAAGATGCTCTTGGTAAAAAGAACTACAGCAATCAAAGCTTGATTGATGAAGGAGCACCAGATTCTTTATTTAAGCATTTTAAGGATTCTTTTTCTCATTTTTCCTGCACCCTTCAAACTCACTCTGTTATGTCATAATGCATCTGGTATAATCAACACAGCATTTGCTAACAGAGATTATGATGTATTGATTTTTTTTCAAGAAGGTGCAAATATTCTACAAAATCAATTTACTTGAAAACTGAGTTGTGACCTCATTTCCCAATCAATTTTCAAAATTATTTTAACAAATTGAAAGATACATGAAGGAAATATCGTAAATATATGTGCTTTGACTATATGTTTTTATACTTTTTCTTTCAGCTTTTCCCAATTAGGAGTTGCCACAGAAGATAATCTGCATTTTTATAACATGGCATTTTTGTTTTTATGAGCGGATGCCCTTTCTGCCACCAACCCTCTCTTCAGAGGGAAAACTGGGCCACCTGTCTTCCACATAAAGGTGGGGGCATCCCATTAAATGCCTTGCTCAAATACACTACGAGCAAACTTGCTGGCTTGTTCTCCACAACCTCCCCTAAATGCCGAGCACTGAGCAGGGAAGCTGTGAATACCATTTTTAAAGTCTTTTGGTATGACTTGACAAGAGGATATAACCCCAGGTCTGCAAAGCGCACGCTCTAACCACCACACTATATGTTTTTATACTACAGAAATTAAACTTTAAGGCCAGTAGTGTAACTTATTACCTTTTTTCAAAAAGTAGTAGAATGAGTAAAAACAGGTAAGCCTAATATAATATATAAAGATTATGATTAGATATTAACAATTAGTATCCATTTAAAAGCTTAGGAAATTTTTTTTCCACCAATATGTAACACTAATTAGTCAGGGCTAAGGATTAGTTTATAATGATTGATCAAAAATTGGTTGTCATACATCATTTTCCTTGTTTTGGTTGAAAAATTTTCCTACTAGACCTATGAAACGTACAATTTTTTGAAATTTTGGTCCTTCAATACATTTTTACTATTTTTTTTCTCAAAACCACGGTTCTTTAGCATTATCTAATGAAGTGACTAACTTTTTTAAAGGTAGCCTATTTTAAGCAAAAAATTGGTGATTCCCCTACAAAATGAGGGAGTAAAGATGGTCTTGTTTTCTTGCAACAAAATATTTGCATCAAGCTATACATCCTGTAAATGTTGAGGTAATAAATTTTCTTTGCAATTGAGTGAAGCCAATGCAGGTGGCTTGTTTAACATTGTTAACGTTAACATTACTGATGGGGGCTCTTATTGTTATCACGTAATTGTGAGTGCTATATTCGGTTGATATGCATTTGCCCTGCTGTATTTACCCCAGGACCATGTAACACAAGTGCAGCCAGAGGTGTTAGGTCATTCAACTATGCATACAGTTATGAAAAAAATCAAAAGTAGTGATTCTAATATTTAATAGCCTAATCCTCAAAAATATATATCAATCACCTTGGTGCCCTTCCACAACTTTAATCTGCTTTTCCTGAATTTAACGGATAAAAGTTTGTGAAGTTAAAGGAGGTCTATGATGATAGTAGGCCAAGTAAGCTGTTACTAGGGACTTGATGAACTAGTGGCACATGTAATGGTTATGTGCAACCCTCCATCATAATGGCTTTCACTTGATTACATTTTAAACAGATACTTTTGTATCAACAAAAATTGGGTATGTCAAGAAAGATGAACTTTTATTACTGTTTCGGAAACTATCCATTGCATAAAGCTGGCTTGGCCAGCTGAACTGATATTCTTCACTTTAACATAACTGATGGGAGCAATGCCAGCAGATCAAGCTAGTTATAATATAAAACGTTGTTAAAGAGATCAAAATTAGAGCCCACAATTTTATTTCACATTTTTAAGCTTGTTTTAATCATAAGTGGTAAGCTATCACAACACATAGATGTCAGCTTCATTTTATTTTAAAGAATCTTTTTTTGAGGTGATTCAAAACTAAAATCGGTTACAAGTCATATTTGTTTACTTGAAATTTTCTCAGCCTGCATATGTGAGAAAGTTATTTATTCATTATTTGAAAAACTTTATGACACTCTCAAAGAATGGTGTTTTTTGTACCAGACTGAAACCAAGAGCTATGTTTTTTTTTATATCTTAACAAGCATGATCGAAATCAGTGTGGAAACATAAAAAAAAATAAAAATTTTAACTAATTTAAGTTGAGAACTTTCCTTGAAAAAAGATGTGTTGCATTGGAGTTTGACAGCTGCTTGCTGTTGTTGGTTTTTACCCACGAATGAAATTGGCTGGGAAGGTAAAGAAAAAAAGTACTCCTAGATTTTGTATTAATTGCTTGAGAGATAATTCGTGATATGAATTAAGTGTGACAACGGCTTGTCCTATGCTCAGTTTTGTATTGACATGCTGTTGCTCCACAGCTTCATGATGTTTGTGTGAAACATTGCAGTGCCCTAAAAAAACATTGGTCCAAACTTGAATTCCTTTTCACTGTTTTCCATGCATTGAACGGTTGGTTTAAGGTTTTGCAAGCAAAATTTCAAAAATTTTATCCCATCAGTAAAGGTCATCAAAAACTGTTGGAGTTTTTTTACACCTTTTTGAATTTTAACTGTGAATTCACCAGACATGTTTTTGTAAATTTGCACTTTTCTTGCTTTTAAAAGGAACACAGTTGGCTGAAAAGTTTTTTTTAAAGGTATAACGCAAGGTGTATATCAATAAACAATTTTAAGTAAAGCTTAATTGATAGATAGCAATCAATTTATTGTGAAGCTTTATGTCTGAATCTTTTCAATGGAATATATGTCAGAGGAGAGACGTATGTCAGCTTTTATAGTGTAAACACAAACAAAGAATGGTGCAAAATGAGGCTGGGAACACACCAAAGTGCACGCTCACACCAATTGGTCTGAAGTGATCAAGGAAAACTAGCGACTAGTGAAACAGTTTGAGGCTATTGACAAATGATTTTTGTTTGCATAGATTCAGTTTTGATGTTTGTGCTATGTGACTTTAAAGAGTGGAAAAATGAAAGGCCATACATTTGTAAGTGAGATTAACTCTTTTACTCCCACAATCATCATATGATGATCTTCTGTTTTTAGTGTTTTCCTCAAATTTTTTTCTGCCAAAGTTACAAAACAGTTTACTAAAAAATGAATTTGTGACTTTATTTCTCATCCAATTTTCATAAAATTTTTAAAAGATCATGCTTAATTCCTCATGCATTGGAAGTTGTAAAATTTGTGTTCTAATTCTTAGATTTTCTTACCCAAAAAGGGTTGAAAAGACCAAGAGCCCAGTTGCAGACCACAAAAATTGCCAATTTTTTAGCAAGAGCCAACTATCTTAAAATCAAACTGAGATATCATATTTACCAGGAAAGTAAACTCTTTATCATTAACACAGTCTGAAAACTACCCTTGGCGCATCATTTGACAAAATTTCAAACAATAACAAAAGCTTACTATAATTTTCAAATTGTTTAGGGGTCTCAAAATACCAAAAAAAATTTGTATGGTTAATAAAAAAAGTAGATTTAGTGCATAAAAAGTATGATATGTTGCTAAATGCTGGTCTTATTTGAAAGCTTAGGAAATTTGCTTTCCAGCAATATATAACTTTAAATAGTTAAGGCTAAGCAGTATATGATATTTTCTGATCAAAAATAGGTACCATACATCATATCAGTTCTAAACCCCCTGAAAATTTTTTTACTTTCCTTCACTAAATTATAATTTTTTAGAAACACTACACTCTTTAAATAGATTAAAAAAAATTGCAAATGTTTTATCATTAAAGGTGTTGTTTTGTATCATGTTTCCAAGGAGACAGAAGCTAAAATACAAGTTTAGAAGCCAGCAGAAGTTTGGCTTTTCTAAGTCAAAATTTGAGGTATCCCCTTTGTTTCTCAACAAATAGGAAAAGCGTAGAAAAGCTTTTGTTTCATTGTTAGTGACAACATATTGTATTTAAACATGATATCATCTGAATCTTGAACAAATTCCCTTTTCAAAAATACATAATGCTACATGGTTTAGGCTCAACTTTAGCAGATAATAACTGATCATATTTTAGGTACTAAATTTAACTAAAAAAATTCAGTACCGGTCAAAAGAAAGGTCATGAATTTCAGAAAGTTGCAAATTGTAGAAAACCTAGGTTTTTAGGTAAGTTGTGACTGATATATCTTGAAAGCTTATTTCGTTAGCATCATTTAGCAATCATTTGTAAAAAAAATTGGGAGAAAAATATAATCTGTCGTGATATTTGAGGTGAAGGTACTTTAACTTTGAAGATAACCAAACACCTATTGAAGGGTAATTAGCTTAAAATTTGCATATTAAAAAAATTTGTTTTTGTTGTATATGAAATCTTCAAGAAATAGAGATTTCAATGATATATAACTCTTGATGTAGAAATAAACTGATGAGTAATGATTTACAAACAAACTTGGGGTATTTTATGATGATTAATTATGATTGATTACAACAAATTATGACAGTTTTTTGCGCTGCCACCTCGCAGACATTTTTTTCGCAATGGTCGTGGGTGCGAAAGAATTGAGAGTTTTTTTTATTGTATTCCAGCACAGATGATGGATTTTGTAAAAGATGTTTTTTGACTGCTGAGTACAAGATATAAAATTTCAGGTCAGCTCCTGTTGGATTGGCTGGAGTGAGAAGAAAATCTGCAGTCAAGTAGAGTGTGTCCATGCAAGATGGATTTGGAAACATGCTGTTTGATCTTTTGTTGCAATCTTTGGGAAGTATGACCCATGCACTGATGGTCACAGTGACACAGGAATTGGTAGGCATGTTGCCATAATGAGAAGCAGGCAGCACATCCTCATTGGTTGCTGACAGGAGTAGTCTTGTGGTGTAGAAGATGCAAGGTTTGATGGCAAAGAAGCAGCTGTCTTGATTTGAGTTTAAACCTTGTCATTACATTTACCAGCCATGATAAATGCATGTATACAGACCATTTTGTGGTACCTAAATGATGTGATTTGTACAACTGTTTGATCTTCTTGGCCAAACTTGTGTAAACAATGTGGTCTGGGTAACCATTGCTTTGAAAAATCTTTTAGAACAGTGATTATCCAGACCATGTTGTTTACACAGTTTTCACCAAGAAGATCCAACAGTTGCACAAATCACTTCATTGAGGTACCAAAAAATGCTCAGTATACATGCATTTCCCATGGCTGGTAAATGTTATGACAAGGTTTAAAACTCAGATCAAGACAGTTGTTTCTTTGCCATCACCACCAAACTACTCTTGTCAGCAACCAATGAGGATGTGCTGCCTGCTTATCGTTATGGCAACATGCCTACCAATTCCTGTGTGACTGACCGTCAGTGCATGGGTCATACTTCCCAAAGATTGCAACAAAAGATCAAACAGCATGTTTCCAAATCCATCTTGCATGGACACACTCTACTTGACTGCAGATTTTCTTCTCACTCCAGCCAATCCAATAGGAGCTGACCTGAAATCTTGTACTCAGCAGTCGAACAACATCTGTTGAAATTTCATCATCTGTGCTGGAATACAATAAAAGAAAACTCTTAATCATTATCCACAAATGTATGGCCTTTCATTTTTCCACTCTTTAAAGTCACATAGCACAAACATCAAAACTGAATCTATGCAAACAAAAATCATTTGTCAATAGCCTCAAACTGTTTCACTAGTCGCTAGTTTTCCTTGATCACTTCAGACCAATTGGTGTGAGCGTGCACTTTGGTGTGTTCCCAGCCTCATTTTGCACCATTCTTTGTTTGTGTTTACACTATAAAAGCTGACATACGTCTCTCCTCTGACAAATATTTTGACATATATTCCATTGAAAAGATTCCGACAAAAATCTTTGGCATGAATTCATTGCTATCTGCTATTTTCAAATTCCATGCTGCTAACTGATATTTCAAAAGATTATTACTTATTTACAGGGTGCGTGGTTGTTATGTTCTGTGCATGTCAAACAATGGTTGCTTGGCAGCATTGGCATTTAATCAGTTGCTGCCACATTTTCCCTCGATTTTGTTGGTGAATCTGTTTCAGAAAACTGGAATAATCTCTCTGGATCCTCAAAAGCAGCATAGTTTTACAAGGATATCATCAGCTCCATCCAAGTATGAAATATTACTAAGTACCAGGAGCATTAATTATGATGATAGAGCATAGATTTATTGTTTTATTGTGTGTTTTTTACTGTTTTAATTCCTGAGGTTTTTAAGTAAATATTCATTCCAGCATAAATCAGTCAGTGTAGAGCTTTTCTTATGAGTATAGCTTTTCTTTATTGATCTAAAAAAATAGTGCTGACTTTATTTTTGCAAAAATTTGACTTTATTGACTCCAACAAAATCCCTTAATTTGTATTGGTAGTTAAATTGCAATGTAGACCTATATAATATTTTTTATTTTTTGGTGGGAAGATTGTATGTTTGACCAATTATGTGTTGACCATAAAAACTGTGTTCCACTCAAATCATTGTTGATTGGCAACATCAAAACAAGTTAAAGGCAGTGATAGTAATTTTTTAGCAGTTTTGATCATGTTTGGTCTAGACATTAATTGCACAAAATAGTTGTATAAAATAGTATTTTGCAGCTTCCAAAACAAGTTCGAGTTTTCTGAAATCTATGCTTTTATTCTCATTCCACAAAAATAATGAATTGTCTTGTACCAAAAGAAGCAACATTGCTTTTAAAGCTGCATAACTGATGTAATAATGGATGAATTGTGTAATGTAACAAACAGTTTTTGCATCACAAACATAAGTTGCATTGCTAGCAAAAATATGTTTATGACGACTCTGATTCTGACTCTTACCCATACAGTTGCAAAGCTGAGATGTACAGTGGAAGTTTGAAAGCAAATAATAGGCAACAAAATATGAGCAATCTCCTTGTAAATGAAAACTGGCCTAACAATAGAAAATTCACCAAAAAACAAAAACTGACTTTTAATGATTTTTATGACTTTGCTAATACTGATGCTATGACCATAAAACTGTTTTTACAATTTTCTGGTCAGTTTGTGTTCTTGAAAAAAAACCATTGCATGTATTTTTAATAAAATCCCATAAACTCTATATATCATATTTTCTTTACAACAGAATTCAAGGCAAAGAAACTACAAGTTCATGCCTGATGAAAGATATTTTGCATAGGTTAGTGTTGATAACAATGTAGGTCTTTTTTCATTTGAGGAGACTTTCCACAAGGTTACATATATTCCACAAGGATACTTCAAGAAGCCATTTTATTGTTTATTTATCTGGATCCACGAGAGGTATGGAGTTCATAGTACCAACAATTTAGCAAGAATATTAAAAGTTTCTACAGAACATGCAGCATTATTATAATAATATTTACCTTCTGTGAATGTCATAAATTGATGTTTTTTAAAATAATAAAATTATTTCATGAGCAAGCAATTCAACGGCTGTGATATTTTTCAGTAAAAGTGTAAAAATAGAATGAATATGCTGCTCACATATTTTTATTTGAATCATTTGGTTATACGCTTCTTGCATTGACAACTTTTGTTATACATGATCTTGTATCTTCTTTAGATAGATGACTGTTAATAACCATATAGGTTGGTAGCTGTTGTTGTTATGCAGTGCCGAAATGGTTTGATGCTCAGGTCTTAGAGGTCTATTGCATCCTGCATAAGTTTACAATTGATCTGGTTTGCTGGATGAAGTTCCACTTGATGTTCAGATGTAGTTGATGTATCTTGTTTTTTTTTAGTGTGTGTGTGTGTGTGTGTGTGTGTGTGTGTGTGTGTGTGTGTGTGTGTGTGTGTGTGCATGCATGCATGCATGCATGGGGCCCTATCTCTGCTCTATTTGTGCCAAGCTTATGACAGTGACAGATATAATGGATAGCTTAGTTTTCTGCTTCTCAGAACCTGACATATGGGATTTCCTCTATGAGGTGTAGTTTGTAGGTGGCAGTGAAGTTTGAGTTACCTGCAAAAACACCATCTATTGATCTTAGTTTTCTTCAATGGAGTCTTGTTAATATTTTGTATAGCTTCACATCTGGCTTCTCAATTCACTTTTTTTTGGGTCTGCTTGTAGTAATGACGTTCCATCTGTGATGATGTTTGGTTGTGCAGGTTTCTTTTGTTGCGATTTTGGCCATTGTGGTAGATAGCCAATCAATTGGTTTTGTTTCAGTAAGAAGTATATTAGTGGCTTTTCTGGCAAGTTTTGTTGACAGTTTCTTTGCTCTGAAAGCCTGAGCAGCCTTTGGTC
>OY776300.1:5331469-5502207 GCA_963675345.1 Trididemnum clinides
TCTCGACGAAAAATTTTGAAAAAGAATTGTGGGTTTTTTACCCTGAGAGATGGTGACAACAAAATTATTCAACTCATTGAGCACTTAATAAACAAAGAGTTTGAAAAACTGGGAGATGACCGCATGGTCTGGAAAACGACTTCATGATGAATAATTGTCCACAAGTAGAAGAGCGGTTGGAGCAAGCTGTAGCTTGAACCCAAGACGTAAGTTTAGTGCAAATGCAGATTCCTCTTGATTATGTCGCATGAAACAAAATGCTTTGAGAGCTCAACCCGAAGTCCTTTTGATTACACGTCTCACATTCAGTCCGGAAAAAAAGGTGCGTTTTCAAAAATTGGGGGACAGTTTTCAACTTCACTGAGGAACTGGCCCTTCCAAGAAAAAAGCATCACAGACACTCGAGCCAAAATCATTTTTCAACTTTAAATTTTAGTTACGTCAAGCACAACTCAGCGTGGAACTTTCGAGATAGCGAAAAAGAATTTTATGTACCGCCATTTGTATGCTTACATTATATCTATCCATGCTTTTTTTTAACTTATGAGAAATGGGCAAATATGGAATTACAGGTGTGTGTATGAAAATCAATGTCGAATTGAGATGAGAAAAGACAAAAAACATAGAAAATCTGTTTAATCACCTTAAGAAATCGTATCTCTGGAATGTTTGCAATGCAGTCGGCTAGACTGCAGCTCGTGTCAGACGTGCTGGCAAGCAAAACCAAGAGACATGTCAAATCATTTATAGGTGGCAACCAAGCTAATGACGCATGCCGTCAATCCATATTTTTCGTCACAGTCTATACAGGTCAACGTAGTCTCATTGATACCGGAGATATGTCAGGGACCAAAACAAAATTTAGAAAGCAAACAGAGAACGGACAGCCCCCCGCTTGTGAGACATTTTTTTCTCTTCAATCGGTTGATTCCGTCTGGCTAAAATCAATTTTTCAGTGAATATTGAGAGGTGCATTGTTAGAAACAATACGTAGGAGGGTAAAATATAAGAAAAACCAATCCCGTAGTTTTCAAGCCTAGGAACTCACTCCTATATTTCTTGACAACAGCTCACAAAACCTGCTTTTAGCGCCTGATACATCTGGTAAAAACCCAGCTCTGGCTCAAAGGAATGAACCAGGATTATATTCATTCGGAGAACACATTGTTTATGCCAGTACGTTGTGACATTTTTTAGCTCATTAAAAAATTAGTTGGTAATATATTTTTTTGCCTCAAGCGAACAGAAAAAAACAAACAAAAAAAGAAAGAAACACCAAACGAAAATCGATGTAAGGCAAGGGACATCGAAAAACTTTCAGATTTTTTAAGTCAAGATGTACCTTGTCAGAAGGTCAGCTTACAAAAATAAAACGAAACAAAAAAAAAACATGGCATTGCATTGAAATTCTAGCACCATGTCAAATTAGAATAAAACAGAACTTAAGTTACTGCAAAGCAGAGTGATAATGATTGCAGCAGTTGCACTTGTAACAACATTCACATCAATAACAACCTTGGCAACAACAACCAACAACCTTGGCGCTATGCTCATAAAGAAAAAATCATGCATCCTAAACTGAAACCGAGCACCTATTTTTTCAAAAATTGCATCAAGTCATTATTGAGTCTAGAAGTCTTTTTGATTTTTTGGAAAACCGCCATGGCTATGACTAATCCTACCCAAACGTTCAAGGTCCCCTCCTTTTCAGAAATATTACTAGCCTGTGGCTGAACTTGATTGACCTTCGGTTTTACTCTGTTTTGTTAGCAACGAGAACGAAAAAAGTGAATGTGTTTATTTGCATTTATAGGAAAAGTTAAAGTTGGTTTCAGAGTAATTTGTTGAAAAACAAAAAAGTTCTTTTGAGTTCATTTAAGTACGACGAAAAAGGAGAAATTTAGAGTTTTTGAGAACTTCCTTACAATGGGTTGTGTAGGCGTTTTGACAGACGCGAATAGCTAACTGATAAGGCTCTACTTTCGTAAAATTTTTGTTTGGTGATGAGCGAAAACCGTGGGCGATTTATTTATCTCAATCGTCATTGCCTATATCTTTTGGCTCGGAAAAAGTCATTTCGGAATAAATGAGGGCGCATTGCATTCGAAATCAATGTCAAGTTTTTTGGCTTTCCTTTATCGATACGTTTGAGATTGATGTTGTTGCTTCATACAAGCTACCAAAATGCGTTTCCATACAAAAATATATAGCAGCATGCCAGTGGCTTTGGCTGTATGACTTGTGAAGTAGGACCACACTCTCCTGGAAACTTAGCCTCGCAATACTTCAAAAAATATTCCACACAGGAAAGTTTTACCAAATTTATGATGTTCACTTTTCGTTTTTATGATTTTTCAAGTAAATTCTTTTTCCTAACGCACAAAATAGCTTTGACCGCAACTTTAACTGATTTTATACTACGGCAACAAATTAAGGTGAAGAATGAAATCTAAAGTATAAAAAAAAGTTCAAAAATATCGTTGGTCTGCGGCGAAAAATTTTCACTGTTTTACTCAATAATCTCGTAACATCTATCGGCTGTTTCTTCGTATTGGAAGATCATATCAGCTGCGTTGATTGGACCAGAGGTGCACAAAGTGTGGTTCGCACAAGGCCCGGGACTAGTCTCGTGACAATAGGTTGCAATAAAATCCGTGTTCAAAACGCCGATTTTTCCTTTTCAGATGTGGTAACCCTTGCTTTAGTCAGTTTGAATTCCCAAAAATTAGCTCGTTTGCGGCCGTCAGGATTTCATATTTGTAAAATGAGTCCCGAAACGTAAAAGCACCCCCGGGTTTGACGATGCAAACAACTGAGCAGAATGCCCTAGCCTTCAAGAAAGATTCACTCGTCAAAAACTTTTTGCCACACTAATTAAAAAACGATCATTTGGCCGTCTAAAACCACATTCAAGTGGTTGACATTCACATGCAGCTTGACTTGGTCAAGACTTAAAATTAAACCAGCTTGGTCTGCGGATGCGGCAGAAAATTGTGACGTCAATTGGGAACTCATAGACCTGTTGTCCCCCTGATCTCTCTCATACGAACAGCGGAATAAATGCACACCTGTAGCTTAATATAGGACTTAATGGAAAGAGTATGGGAATTATGTTCAACGCTTATGCAGAGAGATTGTAATTAGAATTTTTTTGCGGGGTTCAGGGGGTACGATGGGGCTAACTAGTTTGTGATGTATATATTCCTCCAAAAATAATCTTGCCTTTTTAATTTTGGGTCTCCAAAAAATTAGGAAGGGTGAAATTTTATTTAACCTGGCAAATTTTGGCATTTTAGTTTCTAAAGGAGTTAAACTACCCCAGCCCCTTTTTCAATACAGCCGTGCGTAGAACTCACTTTGCGTTTCGTCGATTATGAGTACTTCCAAACAAAGCTGAAGTGCGCTGAGCTGTTTGTTGTTGGATGAAATGATGAACTATTGACTGATAAGCCTACGTAGCAGACCACTCAAAAAAGTTGCAAGCACAATGAGAAAGCTATGACGACCATTATGAGTCAAGTTCCGATGGCGGATGGAATGGCATTCTCTATACTATTATATTGTCAACAACAATATTAATTGAATCGAGGCCTGAATAGACGGATGTTATTGAACTTATGCTTCATGTGCCAGTCTGTAGGCTAAATCCTGCTCTTTTTGTGTCTTGTCATGCAGAACTGCAAAGCTTTTAAAATGCTGGCTAGGCAGAGTTTTGTCAAGACTTTGAAAAATGTGATCCTTCCAAAGTAGAAAGTCAAACTTTCTTTAATTGTTTTACCTATCGTCGTTTAACTGCAGCTAATAACAAGTAGCCAGAATCCGGCTTGATTTGATGGTGATAGTTCTAAAAATTAATAGAGTAAAGAGGCAGCAAAAGTAAATGTTCTACCAGGAATCTACCCGTGAAGTAACTTGCTCGAAGCGATCCAGGTTGATAATCATATAATAGATAAAATCAAGGTACACTAGATCAGCTGAGCTACTTTATTATAAGAAAAATCGATTTCGCCTTATACAGGCATTTTCAATTTCTATGTAAAACGAAAATACAAAATGCATAAACCAACTTACCGTAATTATAAAATAAGAAAACAGAACTGACTATCTTACACTGGTTGGAGATTAAAATACAAAGCTAATAATATTTCGTGAACTTGTTTATATGAACGGGAAATAAACTAAACTAAGGGGGTGGACTAATTACTCACTTGAACAAAACACTACATAATGCTATTCCTCGACTAAAAACTAAACAGACGATATAGTACCAAACCAAAGGCATAAAAGGGGAAAAAACTAAAACTTGTTATTCGCTTATAGCCAGCTACTACGCAATAAGATAAAAGGCTCAAAAATGCCTTTATCTTATTACTCAGCAACTAGCCATGAGCGAGTAACAAGTCATAAACAAGAAAAAATGAAAAGGGACATACGACATAAATCATTTAATAGCTGGCAAAATCATAGTTTGTAGGTTTATAGACGCTCCAAGTTTATGAAACCATTTATCTTCACATATATCTAACACATCAAATGGTGGTTCTTCAACAAATATAACAGAAAAACACTGTGACAAATTAGGACGGCGTGCTAACAAAAGATTGTGATTAGATTTATAATGTTGCAGGAGAGCGGTACTATCGTTTTGGGTCGAAATATCGAATTTTTTCCAAGTGTGTCTATGGTTATTCCATCTAACCGAAAATTTATTTTTTGTCTGTCCAACGTATTGAGCATTACAATTTACACAATTAGCAACATAAATAATTGTAATGCTCAATACGTTGGACAGACAAAAAATAAATTTTCGGTTAGATGGAATAACCATAGACACACTTGGAAAAAATTCGATATTTCGACCCAAAACGATAGTACCGCTCTCCTGCAACATTATAAATCTAATCACAATCTTTTGTTAGCACGCCGTCCTAATTTGTCACAGTGTTTTTCTGTTATATTTGTTGAAGAACCACCATTTGATGTGTTAGATATATGTGAAGATAAATGGTTTCATAAACTTGGAGCGTCTATAAACCTACAAACTATGATTTTGCCAGCTATTAAATGATTTATGTCGTATGTCCCTTTTCATTTTTTCTTGTTTATGACTTGTTACTCGCTCATGGCTAGTTGCTGAGTAATAAGATAAAGGCATTTTTGAGCCTTTTATCTTATTGCGTAGTAGCTGGCTATAAGCGAATAACAAGTTTTAGTTTTTTCCCCTTTTATGCCTTTGGTTTGGTACTATATCGTCTGTTTAGTTTTTAGTCGAGGAATAGCATTATGTAGTGTTTTGTTCAAGTGAGTAATTAGTCCACCCCCTTAGTTTAGTTTATTTCCCGTTCATATAAACAAGTTCACGAAATATTATTAGCTTTGTATTTTAATCTCCAACCAGTGTAAGATAGTCAGTTCTGTTTTCTTATTTTATAATTACGGTAAGTTGGTTTATGCATTTTGTATTTTCGTTTTACATAGAAATTGAAAATGCCTGTATAAGGCGAAATCGATTTTTCTTATAATAAAGTAGCTCAGCTGATCTAGTGTACCTTGATTTTATCTAGAGTAAAGAGGCTCACACCAAACCAGCTGTCAATTTAAGAAAAGTGCTTAGTCCAGATATTTTTCAAAAGTTTCCCAAATTTTTATTTTTTGGTCCAATCCTCATCATTTCAAGAAATTTTAAGAAGTTGATCATTGTTACTTTTTCTCCTATACGCCTCTGGGCTAGATGAAACTAACTCAAAAGAAATTATGTTTTTTTTTAAAATTTATTTGTGTGGCATTCGTGAAATTGTAAACAATTTGTCAATAAAACTGTGACAGCAACGTTCGTGTCATTCTTCTGCGAAGAAGCTTGTTTGCGAATGGCTCGGCTTTACTTCGACAAGACAATGCCAAACGTTTTAATTAGTAATCAGATGAGCGTTAAATTTACTCAACAACACAAAAATTGCTAACAAACTTCTAACATACGCCTGCCTCCTATGTCTAACCATAGGCGTTCCATAGTCAATACGTCATCAAGTACAAAGGGTACTAAGATAAAAAGAGCAAAAAACTTCAATAAGCCGTCTTTAATGGGGCTTCTGGCATAGTCCAATGAAAAATCTGGGCCGCACATTGACCGAATAAACACAAGGACCCACCGTTTATTTTTGAATTGCGATAAAAGCACATCTGTTTGGCATAATCAGCCATTTCCCACTTTGATTTTTGCATGCTAATCAAAGTTCTTTGATGTACAGTTTTCCTGAACCGAGCGTATGCACTACGGAGGCTGGAGTAGGAGATTTGAATTTCATGATGGTTGTGCGATTACTCTACCGAAAAAAAGTTGCAAAGGAAAATAAATTTTTACGTAGCCTGATATGCCAATTTTCAACAAAAAAGAAACCACACAAACTATACCAACTAACATTGAAAAGATCAGCAGGTCTAACTAATGTAAAGTTTTACAGCCTTTTTGCACTAATGACGAAAAATGAAGTTCTTTCAAACGCGCAAAGAGCTGCTAAAATAACTTTCATCAAAACTTAGAACAACAGCGCCTTTGAAGATAGCTTGCGGTGGTGTAATGCATTTCCATCCAACAAGATGATTTAGTTTTTTATCGCCGATTTTGTGAATTGAGTCCCATCCTAATTTGATTATAATGTTTTTTTTTGAGTTTGTGAAACTTCAGTCTCTATTTAATATAAGTCCACTGTTTTAATTAAGCTAATTCATTGATCAAAAATTGATTTTTCCAAAATTTATGATGTTTGGATATCTTTTTGTTCTTTTTGAAATACAGTCCAATATAAAGACTATGATGCAACCTCTTCATAAAAAAAAACAGTTCATGGCGATACACATGATGCTGACGCTACTAATTTTTCTGCCGATGGTTGTCAGCTATTCAGCTTGCTGACGTTGTTGAGCAATCAAGTCAAATCACCGCGTTTAAACTTGCCCGTCAAATTTAACAAAATCAAACGTCAAAGTCCAAGTACTTTCAGGTTTTTCCGTTAATTAGGACCCGAAACCTATTTTCACCACTTTAACCTGTTTTCTTATCAGCATTTTGTCACTTAAATGCAGGCATTTTTACTTGATGATTACTGATTAAAACCGCCCAAATAGGCTACCCCAAAACCTATGACGTTCCTTGCTTTAGCTCACCATTATAGACCAATCGATATAGCACAAAAAATGGTGCGATGAATTTCAAGAAGCTTTCAGCCAACATTTTGAAAAACATTTCTTTCTCAAGGCCAATGTGCTCAATTAAACCGATTCGAATACTGTGTCAATTGCTCAATCAATGCTTGATGTACTATTGATTAGCCTATCTCTCCAGTACGTGGTTGAAAAGCAGCAGAGCAAACGACGAAATACACCCTCAAAGAGAGTTCTCCCACACCTCCAAAGCCTAATTTTGTGGTATGCGATTGAGCCTAAATAAAACAAGCAAAAAGTCAGGGCTAGCTTGACCTCTGTGTGGACCCATACCCGAACGTCACTTGCGTAATGCGTCTCCTTATCTGCTAAAGATGTTGGAATGACTGCGTAGCCTATACAGAAAACTAAACAAACATACGCACAAAGAAAACCAATACAAAACTATCCAAATCAACAAGTTAATTCTCTGAAGTAAAATTTTGACTTTACGTTGATAAAAGTGACGAAGTCTTTTGAAAAGCAGAAAGTGCTGCTGAAATAAAATCTGTCAAAAACTAGTAAAAGCTGCATTCTATAATTAAACGTGCAGCAATATGGGCATTTTCATGGAAAAGTGATTCAAGTTTTTTGTGGTCCATTGTGTAAATTTTGCTCTTTTCAAATTAGTTTTAATGGTTTTCTTAATTATGAAAAAACTAAAATCTCTTCCAAATACAATGAAAGATAATCGATTGTATTTCACTAAAGGTTGATTCAGGGTACAGTATTTGTCAAATTTTAGTTTGTTCTGCAAATATGGGACTTTCAGGCAAAACGAAACTCTAGGAACTCTTCATTCAAATGTTAAGCAGTAATTGGGATTTGCAAGAAGCGCAAAAATAGATAAAGCTAGAGTGGTAGCTCTTAAACACTTCTCGAAAAATAGTTTCAGTAATTCAAATATAAGGATGTTGAGAAAAACCTTCATAATTTTACATTGTTATGATCAGACCTGCTTTGGAGTTACCGACGCATTGCATTTCACCATAAACACTGCAACCAAACAAGGATAACTGGCGTAAAGCTTTGGTACTTGGGCTTTTATAACACAGATATCTGGGGGGTCAAAATCATCATTCCTTGTCGCAAGTCAAAGTCTTGTCTCTTTAGTTTTCTGTTTGAGGTGAGCCAGATTGAATGACCGTGCTTTTTGATGACAAGGTATTTTTTGATCCATCGAAACCTGGGCACGTGATGCACTAAACCAAACAAAGCGTTTAGATCCCTTCAAAGGCGCACATTTGTCGTCTAAAAACAGCTACGCCACAAAACCAAATGAAAATGAATGTACATGGCAGTAAGCTATGACGCAACCAAGGGGGCAGTAAAAAACTAAAGCACTTCTTTAGCTGTGACACACTGCCTTAAAAAGATGAAGAAGTATTTTTCAGTGACCCCCAACGAATTTGCCTCAAAAACACTTTTAAAAAGGATCAGCTACAAAAACCTCTAAAAAAAATATTTTCACTTTCCTTGCAGCCATACCATCATGGGTATAGTTACTCTTCCTAAAAAAAATTGTAAGTTACGTTAACCTCTCTGGAAAGAATCCGAGGCCTGACTAGATCTCTCCCATCCCTCCCTTCAAAAAGCTTGCCGGTCGTGCGCCCACTGCTAGCGAATTCCATCTTTGTAAGAATAGTTTAAAAATCGTGTCAATAAGTAATAAATAGCATTATATATAACCGCAGTGTATGGGCAAAAGATCAATTCAGGTTAATTGCTAAACAAAGCAAAACGTTTCCCCATTTGTTATTTAACGTCTGAAAACGAAATTGATTTCGGGGAAGATAAAAATCCTCACCTTTTGACTTATTAACGTAGACAAGGTGAGGATGCATGCTCTGTATATTGGGTGAGATGAGTTTTGCATGCACTGTATATTGTAGACCTACATATTACAGCTATTGTGCTGTGCAGGAATTCAGCAGGAAAGGAGTGTGTTATAAAAGGATAGCTGTGCGATCTATCGGTTATGTAAGCACAGATATCAACCCTATTTGTGAAAATACCATTATTTCGCTGCATTATAGCTATTTTATTTTCACGTAAGTGGATGTTTTTTATTTGAATTTGCCATGTACAAAACGTACGTTTTCTTAAAGTTACAGTTATACATTCATCTTAAGAATGAAACCGACGATATATCTTTCGTTTTTGCTAAAAAATCAGTTCTCTCACCACGATTTGCTGTGGCTAAATTGTGGGCACACAATTGGCACCTTTGCAAAATGCTGCTACCGGGAGTGGGGCTCACAAAAAAAATTTGGCTGCAACCAATGTTCCCTCTAATTTTTTTTCGTCGTGGGCGGAAAAATTTTTGAAGTGTGCGCTCTTTAAACAAATCTAAATTTGTATTGAAAAAAATATATCAAATTCATATGCGGCATTATTTTACTCGTGGGCGCACATACAAGCGCTCACCTTAGAGGGAACACTGGCTGTAACGAATCAAACCCATCACGTTTCTCCACCTGTGCGAGTTGGTCGGTGATTTTAGTTGAACTCAATGGTTGCAACTGAAACGTCAATGCAGGACATTAGCGGAAATTAAGTAAGCCAACGCATGTAGTGCTCGTGTGAAAGAATAACGTTAAGTCTGGTAGCAAAGCCTCGCGCAATGTGTGTGAACCTATTCACGACCTACTTGCAAATAAACGAATCACTCAAATGAAGCAAATCGAGGTCATAGTGTTCAGAGAGTTACGTGAGATAGCTTAGTAAATAAGCTTGCCCACTCAAGTTCATTGTTACTTGAATGCTGATCAAGTGAATTGGCACTTGAAAATACAAAATGAAGTATTGCTTTCTTTTAAGCCTTGGCAAAGACTATGAGTATACAAGCATGTTGAAACATAACAAGTTTATGTTGAAATACAAAAATTTAAGTTGTTAGCAAACTTTGGACTTGATACTTAATTCTAAAATCATATTGATCGAAATACGTACGCTCATCGGAGTAGGTTAAATGCGAAGGCGCTTTCAGAAATTGTTCTCACTGATTAAGTTTTTTCGAACAGCCAGAGATTTGCTGATGCCGTATTTAAAGATGGACTAAGGGGGATTCAAGAATAAAAAATATTTAAAAAATGTTTTTAGATGTCTAAAAATGGTTTCCACCTTTACAGCAATGCAATATTCAATTTAAGAAGGTTGAGACACTATCACTTTATGAATCTATTGTTGAGATCACGTTAAGGCTGTAAATCTGTCTACCGATAGAAAGGATTTAGTTGCAATACATTAAAATCGAGTTTCCTGCGTTATTGTCAAGGTAATTTTTTATGCTAAAAAGATTAAAATGAAGGTATCAAGTTTTCAGCATTGCATTAATAGTTAAATGAGCGCGAATTCCCGATAGCGGGACAAGAAAGGTTTGGCGTTTTGTTTTTTGGTTTGGTTGGTAATAATCATTTTCTGTGACCCTCTGCTTAATCAATAGCTGTTGAGAAATTTTTAGTTATAATTGTGGTTTTGTATGTCGACTATAAGGTGCATAATTGTCATGGAGATGAAATTGTTGGATGTTATTATTGATTTTTCTGCTGTCAAAATTCTTCGCGGCACATCAGGTTTATTTTACTTAATGTTGATTAATTATATAAGAATAAGTTATGGGTAATGTTTATTTTTAAAACTGGTTGCTGACAGAACTTCTCGCTACAATCAATTGACGCAACAAAATGATATTTAATTATTTGCAAGCAAAGATTTAGCTTTTTCGCAAAATTGGACAAAATAAAAACTGATTTGACCCTTGCAGCTCTGTATGACGCAATGCTGCAAAAAATGGATATGTAGCAAAAATGTCAAGTTGAGCTTTTTCATTATTATGAAGCAGTGCAGCGCAAGATTATTTGATCTTTTACACATTTGCTTTTGCGCATGCGTAAAAAATAGTTCAAAAGGTTGAGTTATAACCAAATTAGAAACAAATTAAAATGAATGCAAATTGGGCTTTATTTGCAACGTATTGAGATTAAAGTATATACCAATATGAAATACCAAAAGGTTTTGTGTTATTTTATGCTACGCTTTCAAGCTTGGTCTGGAATGCATTAGTCTAAAGCAAAATTAGAATCTTATTGGTATTATTTGAAGAATTTGGCCTATCTCTTTCATGGGCGCATACTGCGTAATTGGCCAAGTGAAATGTTGTCCCCTTGAAAACAATGCTGTTGAGTCAGCAGAGAATTAACAAACAGTTTTTCTGCCGCATTGCCATGCAAGGATTATCAGTTATCAAACTTAATTTGGTAGAAAAATGAAGAATCGAAGAAAAAAGACTCAACGTGGTAAAAGAAAAAATTGTTTTAAGCAACTTTCAATCTGATTTTAACGGTGAAAAGGTGCACAAAAGCGCCCCTAGTAACTGAGAAGGGTGGTACCATATTATTCAAACATTGTTCGCTTCGAGCACGAAGTAGGTTGATCACCGACAACAACATCGATGGAATAACTAAGTTTTTCACTATATCTTGGAATCAGCAGCACCAATTTAACTAGTGTTTACCCCACGGCCGAAGTATTGCCAAATTTTAGCGCCAATATAAATTGTAAACAGTCGGGTCTCAATAATAGAAAAATGGTCCATGCAAAAAAATTCTCGAGATGCAGGTACGCTTTGCTTCACATTTATCAAAAAGGATCCTAATTACAAAAGCATATTTTCCAAAATTGCAAGGTGTTCTTCAAGTAAAAAGATTTTATTTCGACCCCAAGAGCCCCGATTGTTAGGCCTTTTTTAACGGTTCCTGTGTACGTGCAGGCTAAGACATTCCCCTTAGCCTAGCAGAGCAACTATGCCATTGTAAACTTGCAGAGGGATTCCAGCATTCAAACGCAGCCTTTGTTCCACTTTCATGACACAGGTGCAAAGGAAATTGGTTAATTTATCTTGTCGTTTGCTTAAAGTACATTGGCATAGCGCCTAAAAACTGTACAGGCATAAGATTAGAATAAATTATTCTTGCTTCCTTTCGTTTTTGATGAATAATTTCCTAATTAACTCCCGCCGTTGAAAGTTAGAATTTCCATTCATCCCGTACAATGGGGTCATTGAAGCATAGTCTTAGTTTGTGTGAAAGAAAAAGAGCAAAAGAGGCCATAACTCAAGTTTCACCAATACTTGCAAAATTTCCAAAATCGAATGCGAGAACTTTTTATAACAATGATGAGACCAGAAACGTTTTTGGCCGACGTATGAAATGAAATGCTAAAAATTGCAATTAGAGTATAACCTCACCCTTATTTTTCGTGATTATGCTGTTGCTTGGAAGAGAATGGCATGTCAATGCAAAAAAAAACAACATAAAGCTTATTTGCTGCTCCAAAAACAAAGATCTCGAGAAAGCAAGAAAGTCCAAATTATATTTACGTTTTTTCTTGGACTGAGCTTACAACCTCAAAGAAAAAACTCAGTGAACTAGCTTAACATTGGCCAAATTAAGAGGAGCTAAAACCTCTTTTTCCAAATATAGCGTCCAAAACTTTGCGTTTACGTCGCCATTTTGTGCTACCTGTTTAACTTTTCCCTACCATACCCCAGTTGCGATAAGAAATAGCAAAAATAAAGGCTAGCTTTGTCACGCACGAAAAAGCTAAGGTCAAAAGTAGCAACCACTGTTCTTGATGTTAATCGTTTGAAATGCTTTTTTAAGCCTTGTAATAGATTATAACCTTATAGCAGCGGTAGTGGCTACTGGGAAACTAATGTTACATCGTGCAAGTTAAAAGAGGTAATTAAACTTTCAGTTTGGAAAGAGCGTAAAACAATTTTACTCAAACTTCGTTCGAGAGGGAAATCCAAAACTACGCCTAATTTAGACAGGAGAGAAACTTGTTCCAAAATATCGAAACCTAACTTTGACAACGCTTTACTCTCTTTTGGCAACTAAACATTTTTTGCTGAGAAGTTTTCCCATGTAATCGATTCCTTCTACCCCAAAGTAATTTCTAAAAAACAAGACCTGAGAAAAACCTCATACCGCAATCATTATGCTTGTTTTTGTTCTAAATACAAAATAGTAAGTCGTATCGTTACATGTGCTCGCTTATCTATTGGCTCTACATCTAAAAACAACGCAACGCATTTAACCACAAAGATAATGAATTAAATCAAGTCGTACGGCCGCGCGAGATACGCTTTCCAAGTTTTTTGGCAGACAAATTAAAAAGTTTCACGACCTTCGCAAAATTAAAATTGCGAAAGAAACCTAATGGTGGGAAAGTTTAGCGAAAATCTTGCACATCCAAAAGAATGCTTGATTTTCTAAAACGGAAAGCGTGTGATGAACCTTTGTGAACCCGGCCGACAGCAAGTGATTATATTGAAATCGCTCTTCAGGACTGACAAGCGAAGCTCGTGCTGCGGTCTGATTCTATCACGCCACACAGTGCTCGTCACTGCTTAGCTGAAACACGTTTTTCATCAACAAGCACTTAGGTTTAATTTTACTTTTACTAAATTTTGAACCGTCGCAAGGTTTCTATTAATAGGACTTACAAAGTGAACCAACTGCGTTACTGCAGATGCCTTCTTGGCCCTGACACTGTTTTTCTCTGAAAGATGTGATTGCTAGGTGAAAAGACTTTGAATTACATCATCAAGAATTGCTACAGGAGGGTGTGGATTGCCTGGGAATTAGGGGATTAACTAGTTGAAGGCATAGTCCTACAAAAAATGAGTTTATTGCTAAAGAAAAATAAATTTTTTTACTTGCATTGCGTGGATGCGTATCTGCGACTTACTCAACATTAAGCGAATGATTGACGGCAAGGATTTGCAGCTGTTTTTGGTCGGGAAAACCACGATAGATGGGCCAGATAAAACTGAAAAACAGATGAAATTTCTGTCTTTCCGTGACGTGATGAGTTTTGTTGCAAGTGAAGAATATGGAGAGATGATGCCTCTGACTCTTCTCTAGCGGTACCAGTATAGAAGTATTTTGCCTTATGGTATACCTTATCATCTCAGCACTATCACTTTATGATTTGTATTTGATGTAATTTTGTAATAAAATTGCTCAGCTTCTTGAAGAAAATATTGATTGTCCGCCTTTAAAGTAACCGCTACTTCATCTTCTTAAACTGAAAATACGTTGTTAAAGCAAGCGACTTTTATAAATTGAAAGTCATTTTAATTCGTAAAACATCTTAAAATTCGAACGTTTTCGACTTTCATAAAGCCCTTTTCAAGAATTTAATCTGTAAATGTGACGAAATAAATTAAAATAATTAACGATAATTTCAAATAATACGCATTTGAAGATAATAATAGTAGCTTTTGTAAAATAATGTGTATTATTTGAAATTATCATTGATTATTTTAATTTACTACGTCACATTTACAGATTAAATTCTTGAAAAGGGCTTTATGAAAGTCGAAAACGTTCGAATTTTAAGATGTTTTACGAATTAAAATGACTTTTAATTTATTAAAGTCGCTTGCTTTAACGACACTGTGGATTTTAAAATGCTTTACCTCTCTGCCAAAGTTGAAAATACGTTGTTTCTGAAACTGAGCGGGCCAGAATATGTTCCAATCATATGGAGTTGTTGTTATACTTAAAGAAAATAGGTTATCTAAAATTGTGTCATCATACCCTAAATAGTGGTTGGTAAAAGTGCTTGATTGGAGTTCATAGAAAAGTACAATTTTCGTTGCTCAAGATACGAAATGTTTCAAAGCATATTTAATCATGTTCCTGCTTATCTGTAACGTTTTGTGCAGCAGATTGACTTCAAACAGCTGAGAAGAATATGTGGCATTTTTTTTTGTATTTTTCTAAAGGTTACCTATTGAAAATCTTACAAAAGCTACCATCATTATCTGATTTTACATTTAACAATAAGCTGCGTGAAGTAGTTTCAACTTAACATGTGCGGCAGTGAATAGTGAAAAATCACTTCAAATTATTGTAGGTAAATACGTTGTAATTAAAAGTTGATGGCATGGAAACGAGATGAACTCTTGTACTGACAACTAAGATTTTTTCTAGTGAGAACGGATCTCAAAAAATGAAAGCGATGGTCCAAGGTCAACGCGTTATGTGTCACTCTGTTAGAGCAGCGATTCTTAAAGTTTTTAAGCCCCAATGCCGCTAAATCCGGATTCTCGTAAAATTTGATTTTCCATTACTTTTCAATTGCTATGTAATCTAATACATCTCTTATTTTGTAATAAAAATCTCAATACCACTAAAATCCAATATCAGTACCCCCTGGGGGTATTGAGGCAAAAAAGAACCCCCTGTGCTAGAGTAAATTGCTGTTCAATTTTT
This sequence comes from Trididemnum clinides, assembly GCA_963675345.1. NCBI lineage: Eukaryota > Metazoa > Chordata > Ascidiacea > Aplousobranchia > Didemnidae > Trididemnum > Trididemnum clinides. The sequence goes on from OY776300.1 coordinate 5,346,955, forward strand.
TGTTGTATTTGCTTTAAATGAGGAACCACTTTGATTCAAGCCACAGGTAGATGGATAATTTTTTTATTTTTTACAACAAACTCGTCTAGTTTTTGATGATGATTGCGCAAATGTTGCTAGCGATTAAACAATATCAACTAAAATAATTGTTATTAACTATACAAGTAAAAGTAACTGAAGTAATCGTCAATTACCTCTAAACCATCAATTTTTTCAACGGATTTTTTGTGGCAGGAACTAGAGCACAATTCATGGCTCAAGTAGGATATATGTCTTGAGCTTTTGATTACCTCTTACTTAGTTTGAAATTTAATTTGTAACATGCATTAACAAGTATAGAGATGGGAGTGACCGAATCTGCACCAGTGGTGGTGGGTGTGAAACCTCATCGCAAAGAGCTTAAACAAGTAGCACTACGATTTTTCTCCACATGGTGAGGAGTTCTCGCAAATTTACAAGGGCGTCATTTCGATGTCAGGGCTTAATAAGCATTCTGACGCCGAAGCTGGTGTAGATGTACTATGGACCTCCCTTTGTAAAACCAGCACTGAGAAAGGAAACGCGTGCGACTCGATCGATGGAGCAGAGCAGCTGTCACGGATCAATGAATTACTTGTTCACAAATGTTAGAATGGCGGCGAACGATGTGGTAGCTCTGAAATATCTTTTCGTCGCAACGAAACCTCCACAGTTTTAGGCAAAACCATTTGTGTTTAGACCTGCTTCGGAGTTGCTAGATACTGACTGACAACCATACAGAACGACGGTCTCGTATTTGCAAGTAATCGCTAATCTGATACATTCAAGCAGTGATCGGTACCTGGAGTTGAATGATATTTTAACAAAATATGCTTTTGAAACTCCATGACCTTAATGCTCTCTTTACGTAGATGGCATTTTATTTACAAAACGTCAACTGAGCGTCTTTGAAAAAACAATTTGTGCTGACCATTTTCTGCGAACCGCGCCATTTTGCGTCACGCTAAACTTTATGAAGTTCTGAGCATCATAGTTACTTAAAAATTTTTCGGCTAGTTTTGGGTTCACGTGTAATATCATGTATAGTATAGTAGGCCGTTTTTGGCGCTCTTCAACTCCGACGGTGTTTTGCGTCAGAAAATATTTCAATCGCGACCGAACAAATCCACAATATTGCTTTCATGCTGAGAGCCAAGAAGTTGATCTCTGAAGATCATTTTTAGAGTCTTTGGTATGACTCAACAAGGAAAATGAAAGCAAGTTTACCGAATGCAAAAAGCACACTCTAAGCACAGTACTGCCGGGTCGGTAAGGTTGAGCAAAATGATCGAGTCCTGTAAGATCCTTTAACTTTATGATTGCCAGCCTATCAGGGCTCAGGTTTACTACTGCATTTAAGATTTTCACCGATGGAAGCGGTAAGTGTTTCTGGCTTCCGTATCGAACAATTGGTATGTGTTCGACTCTCTTCAAGCCACCTTCTTCCAATGACCCTAATGAGTTCTTGAGACAACATTTCGTCAAATCTATCATTTATTGATTTGCAATATGAGCCCTTCATCTTGTCTTACAATTATTCTTAAGTTGTCATATTAATATTTATTTTGTTGGACAAATGTTCATACTTAGTCGTGAGAATTTCATTCTTTGTCGTAAAAATGTCTATAATTTATCGCACAAATACTTTGTTATACATATGCCCTTATTCTCTCCTATAATCATCTCCATTTTATCACATTAATGGCCTAATGTATCATATTAATGTAGATAACGCAGTTCAAATAACTTGGTTAAAAAAAACAACTGTAAGATAATTTTAGTGTTTGGCTTCCTTTTGAATACTACTTTTCTAATTTACTCATTAATTCTCTTAATTGCATCGTGTAGTGATGAAACATTATATTTTTGATGTCACATGAGTTTAAATCAGTGGTGGGTATGGGACTGTTCTATTTAAGCACGCAGGACTATCAAAAAATTCTCTTGTTGCTTACATATGTGGCGGAGGGCATTTGAGTTCACCTTCGTTCTTCAACTAACCACAGATATTTACTAAAATGCCATATTGTTAGCTTTGTGTAGATTTATTCGGCCTTGGCTTGAATTTCAAAACTTTTGAGAGAAAATGACTTAAAGTGTGCTTGAAATGCTATAAATAACTTATTAAAGTCTTTAATTTTTAAATGAAAAACTCGCAACGTAATAATATCTTTTAGATTGTTATCAAATGCCATCTACATGTATACTCTTTTTTGCATCAACTAAAAAAATTTCGGAGAAAATCTTTTTTCTTGATCTTGAACGCGTCGACGAAGCATTGAGTATATAAACGGGCGCAGAATTCAGAAAGCACCATTTGGTCACTCTAACAAACGTTGGTCTAGCAGGAATATTTGTCAAACAAATTTAGAAGATTTTGTAAAGTCGATATTTTATGTGCATTGCAGGTGGCAGAAGTCTAACTGACCATAGAAAAATATGTAACTCATTTGTAAATGATAGATTTATCGAAGTCGCTTATAGTAAATTTTCATTAACTTTGATGCAGACTTTCGCCTAAAAATTCATGCAAGTGATTTTTTATGATTGTATAGCTGCATGACTATTGTTTATATTGCGGTAAAAATTAATTTGTTGCTCATAGTCAACCTGTCTCATGCTTGACTTCTCAAAATATTTTCTGCTATTGGTTTTTCGACTTTACGCTGCTCCCATTTACTTTACCAAACTCGTAACCAGTGTAATACTTGACTTAATCGAGACTTAAAATCGTGTCAGTTGAGTTAGTGGATGTAGGTGGAGGTGGTGAGGACAATAGGAAACTTATAAGCCTGTTGCTGCCCTTACGGCCTGAAAAAAACGGGTTAAGAATATGCGATGTGATGCATTGCATGTGTGAGTTACTTTTCATATTGTATTACTAATGTTAAAATTTTGGCGCAAATACTTGTCATATGGGTCAGATGAGTTAGATTTAGCTCAGTCCAAACGAGTTTTTTTCGGGTAAGCTAATTGGTTCGCCCTGGCGTCAATCGGGTTCGGCTTGCCTGTCTTGAAACTCGGTTGGGAAACTTTGCTGCTAGTTCCGCTAGTTTTTGCGTCACTGCACGAAATGTCAGCCAAAGCTTTGTCGATTGTTGGGGTCAGATATGTACGCTCACAGCTAAACAGAACAGTAGAACCTAAAGTCCACATGTGTTAGCATTTTCGATGTACAGTTGATCAGGCGATTGCAATAATAAAGAGCAGGCAATGAAGAATTAGATGTAAAGACAAATCAATGAAAAAAAGTTTGCCAAAAACAATCATTAAGAGGTTAATTCATAAAAAAAGTAGCGTCTTTTCGATTTTGGTAAAAGCTCATCTCTACATGAATACGGCTTTATTTCAAAATATCTGAAAAATTTGCTAAATTTCACTGATGGATGTATTTTGCAGTGGTAGAATTTTAAAGATTTTTTAGAAAAACGGCTTAGGCGTAAAACTAAGGACGACCTGAGCGATACATTGGTTTATAACTCTTTGTCACCAGGTCTAATTATCAGTCAAGGTCTAATCAAAAAATTGCTTTAATGGCACCTTTTAGGCTAATGCCCTATTTTCAAGCTGGTGAATGAGAGAGAGACAGAGAGAGACAAAGAGAGACAAAGAGACATTAGATGAATATCGACGTCATCATGTATTTTTGACACCTGACCAATTTATTACCTCAACCAGTTTGTAGAAGATCAGCTCAAGATTTTGTTTTTGTTAGAAGATGACATTTTTTTTCAAGTAGGCAACTATGTAAAAAGATTTGTTAGAATAACTGCTCCCTCCCCCCTTAAAACAGTAAATGCTGAAGTGCTAGCAGTTGAACAAGTCACAAATACTTGAACGCCCAACGCCAGTAGCGTAGCGCAGTGGACTAAGCGTTAGAGTTGTCATCGAAAAACTGGAAGCTGAGCTCTCAAAGCGTTGCGCTGTGTACGTCGCGCCGACCGTTGCTGTCGTTTGTTTGCGACATACGACTAGCGCCGACCGTTGCTGTCGTTTGTTTGCGACCTACGACTAGCGCCGACCGTTGCTGTCGTTTGTTTGCGACCGACGACTAGCGCCAATTGTTGCTGATGCTAAAACCGTGACGTCACATCGCGTCGACCGAACTCCTGGTTGCTTTGTGTTCGATGGCTCGAACAAGCTCTTGTCATTTCGTTGTAGTATCGTGTCTCAAACATTTTTCACATTGAAGTCGTGATACTGTGGGACCAAGATTTAGGAATCTTTAACTGTTATATTATGAATCAGAAATGACGTACCACGGTGAAATGCCAACTGAATTGCTTGGTGGTAGGAAACTTCCTGTTGCATTTGATTGCAGTCTGAAGTCACGAGAAACGTGATTTTGCTGTTATATCGAATTTTATAGCCCAGCGAGGCGTGTAGTAGCCAATATAACTTTTCATACTGAAAATACCTGCAAGAATTTGTGATAGTATCACAACGAGAGAAAATCAACAGTTTTGTGATAATCCACATGATTTTTCAGGCAAGTAACCAGGGAAATGATAAATTGGTTTGAACCAAAGGTAAAATGTATAATCGCTTTCCGGGATACTAAAATTTTTTGGGATCACGGTCAAACCTTGTTTTCTGCGCAACAAAACGATGATTCGGCCAACTTCTGGTTGGAGTTATTTTAGGTCGATGAGTCTAAGAAGGGAGGGCGAAAAGTTTAGTCCCCTTACCTATCTTGGTTTATTCAATGCCATCGGTGTCTCATGTCATTTTCAATGCCATCTTGAAACAGCCTGTGCGGCCATTTATGTTGTTACATTGACAGTTACACAAAATAAACTGAGCATTTGTTTGCATTGTTCAAATACAGTCATGAAAACTGCAAGGTACACTGCTATTTAGAAGAGCACGCACAATGGCCACAAAAGCCAAGCAGATTGTTGAACCAGCATAGTTCTTTCCAATAGATCAAGCGTTGTAGCTACGTCGCAAAAACCAGGTCGCATTCTTGTTAAGCTAATATTTACAGTGTCTGACGATACACAGTCGTTGTAGAGTATTCAAAGTCAAACAACTGTCAATGCCGTAACTTGAGATTCATCAACGTTGAACAAAATAGAATTCAATTGTGTATGCAACCTTGCTGACGGAAGTACGTTGATTTGAACTTTGAATTGTCTACGTAAAAGATTGAAATAATGTCTAGCCAGGTTTCAAAGTGTGCAAATAACTTTACAAATCTTCGTTTTTCCAGGTTCTCATGGTATTTTAACTTCAGTGATTTATCAAAATGAAAATAATACTTGCTGGTATGCCCAAAACTGGTACTAAAAGTGTAAAAGAGGCATTGCAAATGCTAGGCTTCACTGTATACGACGTTGAAGAAAATTTCTTGTATTTATATGACGAATGGACAAAAATTATGACAGTTGGTGGTAATGTGGAAGACTTCAAGCGAATGTACTCGAACGTGGATGCCACTTGCGATGTACCAGCTTGTTACTTCTGGGAAGATATGCATAAAGCGTTTCCGGACGCAAAGGTAGGTAGCAGCTATGCAAATGATATGAACTAAACTAACAGAAACACTTCGTTTTTCATGCCAACTTTATGGCGCTCCTTTTGCTTAAAGGGGCAGAACGTCTTGTCATTGTAACAAAAAGCGAGTTAAGCGCTCTGTTGGTTACGTTACTCGCAGCATGGCTAAGCGGAATAACCTTTGCATTAAAGTTCGCATTTCGGGTTCAAACTTCGGCCAGCACCAACAGCAACGACATTTGTAGATACTGTAACTGCTGGCTCAAACATCTTTAAGTTGCTTCACATCTTCTTTAATTCTGCATTTTTCTTTCGTTGGACGAGTTGAATAAGTTATGTTTGTTATGTCACACAGTCAAACTATTACGTCATGCTACAAAGATGTGGGTGACTTCTCACAGCCAGCCAAAATTTAATTAGGGAAATGCCGGTAAGAAACCCTGGATCGCTAAAACAGCCACTGATTCCATAAAAATCTGCTGTGCCAGTGTTGCAGTTGTGAAAAATATATGTGTCTTTAACTGCAGTTTGCATACAAATCTATATGTAAAGTCTGCGTGCTATAAATATAAAATGGCAGAAGACTCTGTTGCTTGGCAGATACACACAGTTTTGCATTATCAGTATTAATTAACTTTGCGATCTATTTTTGGTCAAGAATTTTACACACTTTTGTTAAAAAGCAACTATACCGATTTTTGATGTAATGTTTTAAAAATTATTGTTTGTTCAGATATTGTTGATGGTTCGTGACTCCGAAGATGAATGGTGTAAGAGCATGCAAAACCAACTGGAAATGTTAGCAAACTGTCATTTGTACAGCACTCTAAACATTCTCTCGCCGCACTGCACTAAGTTGCAAACTTTTTTAAATAACGCAAGTACGTTATATTTTTACCATGAGTCATTTTCAGCGCGAAAGACATACCTTTGCAATCAGCATATTGCGATTTCATTGCTGAAGTGAGGTTAAACCCTTGAAAAAGAAACTATTCGGTTATTTTCCTAGTTCATCTGCTCCGCTTTTATCGAAACTGCTCTGTGTCTGCGAGTGCTGGTATTTCAAAGCGGATTTGAAAACAAGTTGCTCTATGTTTTTTAACCTGAACTTGTCCGGTGAGCAACTAATACTCTCTTTTCCGCGAAGCCAAAGTCAGTGATTTTAGTGGACAACTCTTCACTTTCTCGTGTGCCTCAGTTATTGGTTTGTTAATGATGCTTATGGAAGCGAGCTTGTACCCGAAAACATTGAATACCGGGCTGAAAACAAGAGTTCCAATGATGTGAAGCCATTTCTGAATGCTTTAAATGTTGCCTAAGCGGTCTTCTAATCTTTAAATGCATAGCCTACGTGATTCAGCACACCACTTGTGAAGGTGTTTAATAGCTATAAACTTTAGGTCCATTGTTATACTGTTGGCACAAATCATTCAAAATCCAATTTCTAACGTAAAAAGTACAGAAATTTATTTGAAAAATCAACCGACTGTTTATAAAAACATAAAATTTATTTTGACCGATTTTAAATTTTCTAAATTCTGGTTTGATTTTTAGCATTCTCAGTTCTTACAAATTTTAACATGTGAATTTTTTAACCCTGACTCTTTGTTAAAGTTAACATTTTGTTTTATAGTTCGAGTTGCTTTTGGTTCAGTTCCCATTTCGCCGTGGCAGACATACATTCCAAACGAGCAAGCTCTTCGGATAGCGTACAGAAACCATAACGCCAGAGTGTTGCAGGTAACAGGAAAAAGAAATTATTGAGCATCAGTAAAAAAGAGATTAGGAGAACGCAAAAGCACACCGAGGTTTCTACACGGGCCATTGGTGGTCACTTTCAACTTGACAGCCTGTCTTCGCATAGTTTTACAGGTCATTGCACTTGAGCAAATCCCAAAGTTTATTTTACTAACAGCAGTTTTGGCGTCCAAGGTTTTAATAATGCAATTGCGAAAGCAAAAATAGTTTAACATCTCAAGTTTTTTGTTTCAGCCCGTGGTTAGTTGGCTGTGTACACAAAATTTGTAGGTCAGGGATATAGTTGTAATTTGTAGGTCAGAAGTCAGTGACTTAAGTGAAGAAGTTACACAAGAATGATCCCGAGCATCGACCTCTACGAATAATTGTACTTTTTTGCAGGTGGCCCCTGAAGACAAACTTCTGGTTTATAAATGCTCAGAAGGATGGCCAAAACTTTGCGATTTTCTTGGCTGCCAAATACCAGATGAAGACTTCCCTCATTTAAACCAAAAAGGAAACTTAATCGAGGAAGATGTAAAGAAGAATAAACATCGCCAAATAACACGAGAAGTTACGATGTCATTATGTGCCATTGCATCAGTAGTAGGCTACATTGTTTTCCAAGCGGTTCGCTCATCGTTTCTTTTCTTGTGATGTTCTGGGTTAAAAAATGGTTGGTGCCAAGTCTTCAACGAAGCGTTGCCTCAGCAACTGAATTGAAAGCGGTTAGCGTTCAGTCTGATTCGAAAGCGAGTGTGTAGTGGGATACATACATTGAATCAGCACGTCTGAGCCTGCGAAACGCGGGAAAAATGACGTAAAACCGACTTTCTTTTCTTTTTTAGCGTTCCGTTTTCGAGGGAAACCTCAGATCTTGCAAAGGGTTGAATTTGGACTTGTTTCTGCCTTGATATGAACCTGTGGTCTGGCGAATCATCGCAAATAATTAACCTGCCGGTGAAAGCCTCTAAACAGATTCCAAGAAGCAATTTTGTTATTGGATTATGAGCGATCGCTAGTAGCAGCGTTTGCAGATATTTATCGCCCGATCACTGAACTCTTTAAAAACTATTTGGTGCTGGGGTTTGCAGATTGGCCTTAAGCCAGGGGCGCAAGATAAAGAGGAATACAAGAGGTACGTTTTCCTTAAAAAGTTTTATGCGTAATCATTTGGTAGTTCAAGATATTGGAATGGGAAAAATCATAGTTTGAAAAGTTAAACATTTTTTTTAAACATATCTTTCAAATTTTGCATCTTTTTAAAAAAAGCTTGAACACGCTGATGTTTGGCCTCTTTGCCCCAAAATCATAATTCAAGCCACGCCCCTGCTTAAAGCCTGCCCCTTGAAATGCATTGGTTTCGATGCAAACACAGCAAAACATTATCTAATTACTTTTTTGAATATTTTCAAGGTTTACTTTGGCAGGTTTTAATAAAGATGATTTGATAGCAGCAGATAGATACATGCTAGAGCTGCCATCTGCTGTTGAGAAGTGTTCACGAAGTTCATTAAATTTTTAATTTACGTACCGAAGCCAGTATAAACTGAGTACATGTTTGAAAATCGCAAAAAGATTCCACTCATTGATTCACAAGACTAAAAGTTCTTCCAAACGTAAAAAAGACTTATTTAGGAAGGTTGGCCTTTGTGATTTAAGTCTATTTCTTTTGAATTTTAATTCTAAAATTTCAGTTCTTTCTTTCAAAAATATAAAATTGCTTTTATCATCTCAGTTTGCCACTATCAAGCTACCAGATTGTTTTTGTATAATGTAGCTGTCATTCAATGACCGAAGGAAAAATAGATATACTCATTCCTGTAAAATAATTTAGCCCTTTGGTTTAAAAGACTTCTACATATTTATTTTCCTTGCAAACACGTAAAACTTCTTGTCTGTGCATATTTATTGTACTATTTTGGGGCTGTAAATATTTGTCACTGATTTTTCTGGTAAGCAGATTTTTTATGCTATTGTGTGAAAGCGTTATCTTTTTATGAGTGCGTTAATTAAATAATTACTTAGTGCTCTTACGTTATTCGCTTTTGTACTAATTTTTAAAGGTTTTTATTTTAGTTTTATGTCTTAATTTTGTTATCTAGTCTGTAGGATGAAATAGAAGCCTTTGTTGTATGCCACGCAATAGTAACTATTTTTTGTGGTGTATGTTGATGTGCAATGTTTTGTTTTTCTGTAAATCAATAGATTTATGTTGTTTTTTCTTAATAGCAATAAACTGATTTGCATTAGTCGTCGTCGTCGTCCTTTGGTCAGGCACCCAAACTCAATTCGGACCATCACAAATCAAGGCCAGGGCCGAGGGTCTATCCTTTTACCACCCCGGGCTGCTGCACTACCCAGATTAGATGCTAGCAGTAGTGGTGTTTAGCCAACATCGAGTTGCAACATCCAAAACCTGCAGACCTCGTGTTCCTCTTGGTACATGATGTATGAGAGAAGAAGATATGACGCGATCTGCAGTTTGTTCAGTGGCGCCACATTTGCAATTCGGTGATGGAACGAGAGCCCATTTGTACATGGACGAGTGAAAAAGTCCTACACCAGTCCGCAGGCGATTGAGCCTTACCCAAGATGTTCTGGGCAGACTCATTCCAAGTGACCTTGAACTGATCCTGGGAATGAAAGCACGGACCATTAAAGTACTCTCCAAGTAGTTTGCGTTCCATTTATGTTCCTTCCACTGCTTCACGCGTATGTCCAGTTCAGACAAACTATCCAATAGTTTCCACGCAGCAGGTACGAATGGACGTCTTGATCTAAGTCTTCCCAGGTGCGCATTCTGCTGCCCAACCAACTGTACGTGGTCGGGGTCATGGATAGCACGATTCGCCAAGGAGAGTGTCGCTCCTAATTGGCGAAGCTCAGCTGGCTGGATGTTTGCGAGAACAGGCAAGTCCTCCGTTGGTGTGGGACGCAAGTATCTAGAGACAATGAGCAAAGCATCATTAAGAATGCAATCAATGAGGCAAGTATGCGTACTACGACACCAAACTGGTGCGCAGTATTCAGCTGTGGAGTAGACCAAGAAAACAGAAGAGATGAGCAATGTCTTTGCACCTGCACCTCATCCGGATCCCGCAAGTCGCCTCATCAGCGCGATTTGGGTGGAGAGTTTTTTGCACAAAGCCTCGAGGTGGTGACGGAAAGTGAGCGTCCGGCTTTACCCCAAGATACGTTGGGATTGGACAGGGTGGCAATAGGTTGCCATTGTTGTAAACATTAAGCTCACGTTTGGCTTCTTTGTTGTTAAGATGAAAGTCCGCCGTCACTGTTTTCGTATTGCTGAGCTTCAGCCTCCAAGTCTGGAGATAAGCTGAAAGTGCTGTCATGTCTTGGCTTAGAGTGTCCTCCACAGCCTTCCAATCTCGAGACGCATACAGCAATGCTAAGTCATCAGCATATGCATACTTCTGAGAATTCATGGAAGGCAGATCGTATGTGTAGATATTGAAAAGGAGGTGAGCCAAGACCGATTCCTGTGGGAGGCCGTTTTGCAAACGTCTTAACCTAGTTTGCTTGCTGTCACCAATAGTGAGTGTGAAGCTTCTATTCCAGACAAGTTTCATGATCATCCGGACCATGTGCTTATTCGGCAGAAGCCTAAGCAACTTGCAGGTGAGATCAGAGTACCAGACAGTGTCGTAAGGAGCTGTCAGATCGACAAACACGGCACCAGCCTTCTTCTTGGCCTCAAACGAATCCTCAATGTTTTGAGTAAGCAAAACAGTCTGATCCACAGTTGACCTTCCCCGTCGGAACCCAGCCTGCTTGCTAGGGAGAAGTGGGTCAACAATCGGCTCAATAGGAGCGTGTATGAGCCTCTTGAGGATTGCAGGGGACGCAAAGCAAGGAGATGAGACGGTAGCTTTTCGGGTCATCTACAGGCTTCTTGGGTTTAGGGATTGCCACTACCAGTGCTCTTCTCCAGACTTTTGGAATTTTGAGGTGGCGCAGGCAGGAAGAAAGGAAGCCACACAACCAGGACTTCAGCGCAGCTCCAACATGGGTTGTCAACTCCGGCCAAATAGAATCTGGGCCTGGAGCTTTTCCTGGTTTCAGGTGTTTGAAGGAAGCAGCAAACTCCTGAGTAGAAAAACTTTCAGAGATGTTCACTGGACTTGTTGAAGTGGCCCTCCAAAGATCTGGCACTTCTTTCGAGATGAGTCAAGATGACTCACGGTCAATACCCTCGTATCTGCCGTTTCTAATCAGCTGGGAGGCAATAGCGTTAGCTGAGACGGCACAGTGACAAGGGGAGCGCCGTAATCTACCAGTTAGGTTGTTTAATATACTTAATGCTTTTCGGCTAGAGTGCGAAAAGTCAATAGTCTGAACTGCCTGGGACCATCGATCTCTGCGTTTCTTGTTGAGCCTGAGGAGCAGGGCAGCAGCAGTCCCGTTAGGGTCGCTTTCTTTAGGCGACTGCAGAAATGCCCGGTAGAGGTTCTCGCATTCAGCATCCCAACACGGTATGTGGTTATTTCGCCGACCGCGTGGAATAAAATTTTTGACTGCTGTTCTGATGACATTGCAGAATTCATGGTAGGCCAGATCCACATCCGGTAGATCTAGTGGCAACAAACTCTTGGAAAGTTTGTTGGTCAATGCATTGAAGTGGCTCCAGTTGGCCTTGCGGAACTTCCATTGCTTAGCAGGCTTGCTCGGAACAGACAGAGCAAGTCTTGATGGAACAATAAGCAAAGGTCGATATTGTGACCTAGGAAACTTCTCTAAGATGCGTCTGTCAGGTACACTGCTGTCTGGACTAGAGTTGGAAACGGGCCCAATTGTAGAGCCCGAACCCGACATTTATTTTGTAGCCCGACTTAGGCCTGAAATTTAAATTCCCTAAACGACTTGAAAATGCATGAACCTTACTCTTAATAAGCCTACTGTGAAAAAATTTTGCATACGGGCCCGAAATCGGCCCGAAAATTTTTTAAAACTTAAGCCCGAACCCGGCCCGAACCCAAACCCGACCCGAAAAGCCCGGCTCGTTTCCAACTCTGGTCTGGACCAATACTGACAAATGTCAGATCAGGGTTGGTGCCAGTGTTCCAGCGGCCAGAATGAAAGGTGGCCACGTCCTTTGGGTCGTGGAGAGAGACAAGGCCGTTAAGGCTTGCTCAAGCAACAAGGCACTCTCCATCGGCACTGCTAGTTCTATAACCCCAGTTGACATGTGGACAATTAAAATTGCCAGCATAAAGAACGGGAGGTGGGAACACTGGGAGATCAGACGCTTGCAGTCGCGTAGGTGAAGGTTTGTAAACATTGACGATTCTATAACCACCAACGTCTACGCACAATCACTCAGTCTCCGATGTAGTTGAAGACTGATTAACAAGGGTCCATTTTAATCGTTCATGGAGAAACGTGGCAAGGCCATGCTTCCTGCTTAAAGAAGATCCAGTTGGTGCAAAGCCTGGTATTGCTAGCTTATCTGCGCAAGTGCAGTGGGTCTCCTGAAGGAAAATGACGAGTGCCTCATATTGCACAGCGAGCTGATGAAGTGCATTCATCTTGCTTGCAGTGAGGCCTTCGATGTTCAGCTGCAAGACTGCTGGCCTTCGAAATTTGTTGACGGTATGCCCTGACAGAGGCACATCACCCTGCCCTGAAAAGGGCGTTTGCCCGAGTAGTAGGCCCTGACTGAACAACCGGGTGAGAGGTTACCCTTCCTGGTTGGCAGGTTCGGTTTCTGTCTGGCATTTCCGAAAAACCTACTAACGGCCTAGGCTGCGAGAAAGCACCTGCCATCTGGGCCATTTGCATTGGTAAGCTTGACCTTTACCAGCAATCACATGTTGATGTGACGTATATGGTTTGGATGCCTTTGGCCTCGGATTAATAATTCACGATTAATGGTTTGTAGCTATCTAATAGCTAATTTCCTTGCGCAAAGAGCAGCGCCAGCCAGAAATAAGAGAAGGTTATTGGTGGGGAGAGAGGAGGAACTACAAAGTATATTACATGAGATAACCACCCGATGAGTTGGGCTAACTCAGGTAACTTCAATAGCCGAGATTAGATTTTCATGCGGTATCAGCAATTAGCTCGTCTTCTAGTAGCCGTCGTAATGTAATGGTAATCGTTCATGATATTGCAACAAAAGTTCTGGAGTTTAAAACAATATAAATGGACCATTGACATTGGTCAAGAAGACCACCGCTCCAGCAAAAATCTGGTTTGAAAAAGGGCGCGCCCTGGTAGACATTCACTGAATCAGCGCGTATCAGGAGCCGGTTGTCGACTTCAATACGCCTACGCATGTTTTGCTGACTTAGCCGTATTGATCATCCGTCTAAACCTACAAAACATGGCCAAAGAAAAAGGGAGTAAAATCGAGCATTCAGTCCGCCCTGGATATCATCATATTTTTTAAAGAATTTACATAATTATAGCATTGGAGTTCACATAACTCTTTTTAGCACTTGGAGGTTGTTTCTCTCATTCTTTCCGTTGCGCCACTACCATGATTAATCAATTTACAAATGTATTGCTCAACATTATTGCATAAATACAGCAAATCACAAATAAAAACTTCTATTTGAATAAGTTCGCACTGACAAAACCGCCAACAAGCAGTGAAAGCTTTGCAATTTGAAATATTTATGCAATAAAGTTGAGCCATACATTTATAAGTTTATTGTCCTATTTGGTATTGATGTGCCAACATCCTGTGAATCCTTTATTACAACGCAAATCGTAGGAAAAAGAAATTATTAGCCCTCACTCTATTGCACAACTATGATCGCAGCCTGCCATAACTAATTTTTTGGTTTAAAAACACAGTGACTACCAATCTTATTGTTCGCTATTGAACCCAGCATGTAGACTACATTTCTTGTATGACTGTCAGGCTTGGTTTCAAACGCTGATCAATTGTTTTGAAAAAGAGTGCCCTGTTTTACGGCTATGGAATTCTTTATCGAGATGTAAAGAAGAACCGGGGCAAGGTAGTTTTGTGCCTCAGCAAGATTCAAATGTTCCTTCCTCATTTTATGCCACTCGAAAATAGTCAACTTTAAAACTTTTGTTTTCTTCGGCAACAATAGCCGTTCATTAAATTAACTGATAACAGCCGACAAAACACTTAAAATAAAGCATGGTTACATTACCAGAAGTCGTCTAAATTTATCTCAACACTGCAATATTGTAGGTTGCTTCAAAATCTCATTTTTTGTGCTATTTGTTAGTAATTTTTTTTACTAATCTCATTTCTTGCGCCATTTTGAGCGAAGAAGCATAATGTGCCTCAATAAATTGATTCTTGATAGATTTGCTTGATTCTGTACCCTCGAAAGATGTGCCCAATATTAGTGATGCCTAGCTCGCCTAGTGGACGCCCCGGATCTGAGTATAGGAGCCCTTTAAGAGGCTGCAATAAGTTAGCCGATAGCTATGACTGCTCAACACTCTTAGCTGTTTCAGGCATGATTTCAGCATTTTTAGTTTCCCACGAAGAGGCGATGGTTTCGACCATGCGGAGCAAACTTATGCCTCATTTACCAAATCTTGTAAAAAGTTTAACTATCAAACTCACAAAATGGAAACGAACTCGCAAACATGATGCCACCGTAATCTTGAGATTGACTTCACCGTTCTGATTAAACCCTGGTCAAAGCCCGTACTTTAATTTAAGTTAATATCGCTTGTTTTCTTCCTAGAAAACAACAAAACGAGCTATTAGTACATTTTTAAGGCAGCAACCGAGGTGACAGCCATCTTTGTTGCACGCCAATAACAGTTTGGCATATGTGCGAGTTGCGCAGTTGAAGAGTTGCTTGTTCCACATCCAGTGCAACCTCATTTTTCTGAGCACATTTTTCATCGTCTTTTTTTGGCTACAAGGTCGTTTTTGAATGAAGGTCACACATAACTCTTATTTCCGATTTTCTGATTTACAAATTGCAAAAGGTCACTCCTCTTTGTGAAGGGCGCTATTATTTTCACGTTGTTTGTGAGAGATAAACGTGAAATGCAGAATGCTCAAAGTACGATTAATCATATTTCATCAGATTAAAAGTCTGCTGCTGACTGCGTCGTTCCACATAGTAATAGGTGGGACGTTTTACCCTCAGTACTGTTGTTTATTCTCATGTGTTTGCATAGATGCTCATATTTGACCTAAATTCCATTGTCCTCATAGCTTGTATTTCCTGTGTTCCAGTGCGAGATTCCTGTGAAAGTTGATGTTTGCCCAAATAGCGCTGAGCATTTACAGTTTGAATCTGACTGAAGTCATGGTAGACGTGGCAAATATTACCTTAAGGCATGGGTGACGAACCTATTCGTTGTCGAGGGCTGCTTTGTCAGATCCAACTGAACAAGTGGGCCGCACAAGTTTTTAGTCATACTATGAAACTTTTTTTCTATGATTTAAAAAGCAAAAAGCGCATTGGTTATGTTATGTTGGTTATGTTAAAAGCAATAAAGCGTGAGATAAAATATAACAGTCTCAATAAAAACTTTAGCTCACCCAATTTTCGGTTTAAAGTTTAATTTGTATAAGAAATAAAAGCGCGTTAAAAACCAAAAAACCCAGTCAACAAAGGATTTGTAACTCAAAATTATAAACTTTTTAAAAGCGAAAAAAGAAGTTGTGCAACAACAGCAACGAACAGCAAACAACTGCACCAATCAACAGCCGCCTCAACGTGGTGGTGCGGTCCCCGGCCCCGTTTGGATTGGGTCGAAATGGCTGTTGGCCTTCCCGAGGGTGCCAGTTACCCCGACCACTCCCCTTTATTTTTTCGCTATGCTGCCCCCTAAACGACCGCAGAAGGGCAGCACACAGCATCTTTAAAATCGGTCACCTGTTTTCTCTTTTTCTTTTTCTTTTCTCCTGCCCCTCTCTTGCCCTTCTTCGTCTCCTCATTCTCCTCCTTCTCTTGATGAGCGGTAACGTTCATCCCAACCCTGGCCCCATCTTTCCTTGCTCTGTATGCGCTGGAAATGTGATCTGGCGGGGCAAGTCAGTGCAATGCTGCGCTTGCTCCAAATGGGTGCATCTAAGGTGCTCACAACTTTCTTCATCCAAATTCAGAACTCTTGGAAGCTCTCACTCTTGGAGCTGCCCCCTCTGCCGTAACACTGTGACTCCCCCTTCCTCGGACTCCTCCGACACGTATACCTCCACTGTGGAATCTGGCCCCCCTCTGCTAATGCTGAACTCTCACCCCACCCTCGACTCCAAACCTCCTATCCCTCATCTGCCCATTATATATCTCCTCCCTTTGCCCTCCCACCACCGTCCCTTGCTCCTGGCTATCCTTCTGCACCTCCTGCCTTCTCTCCCCTCCTGACTCTCTCAGGGTTCTTCAATGGAATGCTGGAGGTCTTCGAGCCATGAGCACTGAACTACTTCACTTTCTTTCGTCCCATTCTGTCGACCTTATCTGCATCCAGGAATCCAATCTAAACTCATCTTCCTCTTTCCGGATTCCTGGGTTCTCTGCTCTGCGCTCTGATCACACCTACTCCCGGTCTGGCATTCTCTCCTCCGATACCACGCACGCTAATGGCGGCGTTGTCATTTTCGTCAGGCAGGGACAATCTTTTTCTGAACTTTCTACCTCCTCTCTTTCTTCGCTTGATCCCTACTCTGATTATGTAAGGATCAACATCTCTCTTAACAACTCCTCCTCGCTCTCTTTTCTCAATGTGTATGCCCCCCCTATTCGCTCCTCCCCAACTGATGGCAGAACCGATTCCTTTTCTCCCTCCATCCTTCCCTCCTCTAGAAATCTCTTCATTCTGGGGGACTTCAATTGCCATCCCCCCCTCTGGGACTCAAGAGGTACTTCCGACCCCCGCGGTGAGAAAGTATTCGACTGGGTCATTTCTTCTGACCTCCTCTCCCTCAATGATCCTGACACACCCACCTTTCTCCATTGCTCCTCTGGCAATCGCTCTTCCCCTGACATCTCCTTTGCTCCTTCTTCTCTTGCCCTTTCCTGCTCCTGGGAGGTGCTACAGGACCTGGGTTGTGACCATCTACCAATTCTTCTATCTATCCCTCTCTCGCCGGTCTTTCGCCCCAACGAGCATCCCCCTTCCTTCAATTTTCAGAAAGCTCGCTGGGATGGGTGTGCCTCTTATTTTGACTCTCACTGTCCTTCAGCAGAGGAATACTCGTCTTTTTCTCTTTCCTCTCTGACTTTGAATACGGCCAAATCTTCTATTCCATTCGGCCGCATCAAACGCCCTTCTAAATCCTGGTGGTCTCCTGAGGTGGAAGAAGCGGTTAGTGAAAGATGCAAGGCTTTCGCTGCCGCTCACAGAAGTGATGAAGATCGCCAGGCTTACATCTCCGCTTCTCGGCGCGCCTCGTCAATCATCGCCAAGGCCAAGACTGAGGCATGGCAGACGACTTGCTCTTTTCTCTCACCTAAGTCTAACCCTAAATCTGTGCACTCTCTTCTTCGCTCTATCGCTGGCTCTCCTTCCTCGTCTTCCTCCTCCCCTAACTTTCCTAACTGTTCTTCTCCCAGGAAATTGGCTTTGGTCTATGCCGCTTACCTGAGATCTGACTTTTCCGTTTCTCAGCCAAAGGCCCTGCACAGCAGAGCCAGAGGCTACCTCTCTGAGCTCCGCCGAGCCACGTGCTCGGAGGAGTCTCACTCGTCCTTTTGCTCTCCTTTCTCTCCCGCTGAATTTCTTGCGGCTGCCTCCAACCTCTCCTCGTCCACCGCCACTGGTCCAGACAAAGTTGCCTATCCCATGCTAAAGCACCTTCCTCGCTCTGGCACGGATTTTCTTCTTTACATCTTCAATCTTTCCTGGTCTTCGCATTCCTTTCCTTTCATCTGGAAGACATCTTCTATTATTCCCATACACAAGATGGGAAAGTCTCTCGATTCTCCTGCTTCCTTCCGGCCTATCTCTTTCACCTCCTGCGTATCAAAGCTGTTTGAACGCATCATTCTATCCCGTCTTTTCTTCTTTCTGGAATCGAATTCCATTCTCCCTCCCCGCCAGGCCAGTTTCCGCCCTGGACGGTCTGCACTTGATCAAATTCTGTTCCTTTCTCAGTCCATTTCGGATGGGTTTAACAAATCCAGGCCGGGCTTTCGGACGATCCTGTCTACTATCGATTTCTCTAAAGCTTTTGACTCTGTCTGGCATCCCACCCTTTTCCACAAACTGATTTCGGCTGGCCTCCCTCCTTGCTTTGCCCATTGGACTCAATCTTTCCTTTCTGATAGGCGCGCTTGCGTGGTTTTTCAAAATCACAAAAGTCGTTGCTTTCGAGTCCGTCGAGGTGTTCCGCAAGGATCCGTTCTTGGCCCTGTACTTTTCTCTCTCTTTGTTAATGATCTTCCGGCCTCTCTGCCTTCTTCCGTCAGCTGCTCTCTTTACGCTGACGATCTGGCCGTTTGGTCCTCCTCCCCCTCGGTCCCTACTGCGGTGGAGGCCACACAAGGAGCTCTGTTTCGATTGGAGCGCTGGTCTGAGCACTGGTGTCTTCCTCTCAATCCGAGCAAATGTAAGACCTCCTTCTTCTCAGTGAATCCCCACCAGGCTAACCTCCAGCCCAACCTCCTCCTACTCGGCTCCCGCCTCCGTTTTAATCCCACTCCAACTTTTCTTGGGGTCACCTTCGACCGCACTCTTTCCTTTTCTAAGCATGTATCTTCGCTGAAGGCCAAGTTTTTCCCACGTCTCAAGGCCTTACGCTGTATCTCTGCTTCCTCATGGGGCCCCTCTAAGGAGTCTCTCTCTCTCTTCTGTATAAATCTTTTCTTCGGCCCTTCTCACTTACGCTTCACCCGGATGGTTTCCTTTCCTAAGCGCTACCAATTTCACCAAATTCGAATGCCTCCACCGAGCGGCCAGTCGCGCCATCACCGGCTGCCTCTTGTCCTCCCCTATCCCTCTTCTTCTCTACCTCCCCTACGAGTCACCCTGACTCATTTCACCCTTTTTTCTTATGAGCGGGCTCTTCGTCTTCCAACCTCGTTTCCTATTTCAGGATTGGCCAGACTAGGAGTGAAACCAAGACTCTCCAGATCGTCCTGGAGAGCTTTTGCGTTCACTCACCCGCTCTTGCTTCCTTCTACCTCTTCTAGGGAGGCTCTTGTTGCTTGCCTTCCCTGTCCTCATTGGAATCTGCCTTCCTTCCATGCTCTACGTGGAGTCCACCCTTTCCACTCCATGCTCTCGCTCTGATCCCCCTCACTCTCGCCAAGGTGCGGCTCTCGCCCACTTTGACTTTCTCCCCCCTCATGATCTGGTGCTTTGGACAGACGGCTCTGTTCCTTTTCCTTTTGGCAAGGGCGGCTCCGGCGTACTTGCCAACTGCTCTCTCTGTGGCACTGAGGCCATTCTTTCCTTTTCAGCAGGCCCGGTTTGTTAAAGTTTTTCCGCTGAAACCTGCGCCATTCTGCAAGCCCTTCGCTGGTCTCGGCAGCACCAACAAGTCTGCCATTTCTCTTCCTATCTGACTCTCGTTCTGTCCTCTCCTCCACCTTTCCTGTTATCTCAAACTCTGTGGCAGATCTGGCAGGAACTGTCCTTCTTCTCTCTCCTGTTCTATCAGGCTACAATGGGTCCCCGGACACTCATTTCTCCCAGGAAACGATGCGGCTGATGAGCTTGCCAGACGGGGAGCGCTACTTGCGCTCTCCGCAATCCCTTGTAGTTTCTCTCCTCTTATCTCTCGTATCCACTCTCGTCTTATCTCGGACTGGAGGCGTACTGTCTCATCTAAATTCTTTGACACACAGGTTCCCTCGATTTCCATCGAGGAACTTGTGCTCCCTCGTCATGCTCGCTGTGTCCTCTCTCGTCTTCGCTGCAGCGGACACAGCCTTCTTTTAGGTTCTTATCTCTCGAGGATTGGCAGAACTGAGAATCCTTCTTGCAGCGCCTGTGGGCACTCGTCCCAGGATATCTCTCATCTCATTCTGCACTGTCCAGCTACGGACTCTTTGCGCCGCTCACTCTTTGGCGACTCTCTATCTCTTTACGACCTCTGATCCAGACCCTGGGAGTTGCCCGGCTTCTGGGGCTCCATGGTGTTCCGCCATGCCCCCATCCCTCGAAGGGGTCGGGTAAACAACAACAACAACAACAACAGCGAACAAAAATAATAAAAACCCAGTTTGTCACCTAAAACCGTCACTTTACCAAGACTCTGGCGTGGTTATGATGCAAGAAATCAAAATTACAAAAATATACATAGAATAGTCCAAAAATCAATGCGAATCATACAGCTGAAGTTATTAAACGCGGTATTGAAACATAAAATAACAAAAAGTAACAAAGAAACATTTAATAAAAAATTTAACTACTTTGCCAATATAACTCTTAGTACGATTTTTGGAAATTTTTTTGCTTTATTAAATGCTTAACTTGTTAACGGGTATTGACATCATATGATGTCGGCACTTTTTTTTCATTAGTAATGTCAATATATATCTAATACATATATTTGCATGTTATATTGAAGCAAATATGTTCACAACGAATGCATAAAGGTCAGAGCTGTAAGCACGTGCAATCAGTGTTGAGTAGTGACCGCTTGGAAGCGACACAGTCTAAACTGGTGACACTATAGACGGCGCCGCTCGAGTGAGCGGCGACCGTTAACAGGTTAATATTAGGTTGAATTGACGATGTGGCACCTCCTCCTACTCGGCTCCCGCCTCCGTTTTAATCCCACTCCAACTTTTCTTGGGGTCACCTTCGACCGCACTCTTTCCTTTTCTAAGCATGTATCTTCGCTGAAGGCCAAGTTTTTCCCACGTCTCAAGGCCTTACGCTGTATCTCTGCTTCCTCATGGGGCCCCTCTAAGGAGTCCCTCTCTGTTCTGTATAAATCTTTTCTTTTCTTGTAGTTTCTCTCCTCTTATCTCTCGTATCCACTCTCGTCTTATCTCGGACTGGAGGCGTACTGTCTCTTCAAAGTATTTTGACACACAGGTTCCCTCAATTTCCACTGAGGAACTTGTGCTCCCTCGTCATGCTCGCTGTGTCCTCTCTCGTCTTCGCTGCAATGGACATAGCCTTCTTTTAGGTTCCTATCTCTCCAGGATTGGCAGAATCGAGAATCCTTCTTGCAGCGTCTGTGGGCACTCGTCCCAGGACATCTCTCATCTCATTCTGCACTGTCCAGCTACGGACTCTTTGCGCCGCTCACTCTTTGGCGACTCTTTGTCTCTTTATCACCTCTGGTCCAGACCCTGGGGAGTTGCCCGGCTTCTGGGACTCCATGGTGTTCCGCCATGCCCCCATCCCTCGGAAGGGGTCGGGTAAACAACAACAACAACAACATGTGGCAACTCTCAACTGCATTCTAAGGTTTTCGTCGGTCAGCCTTGACTTGTAACAACTTTTTGTGATTTTCATTTCTAAAAAAGAATTGCTCGCATAGTGATGCTTCCAAAAACTGACGAGCATTTGAGAGCGTGAACTTTCAAGTTTGGAAACTTCTCCTTTGATACATAAACGCGATAGAATTAAAGCAGCGGCTTGTTCTAATACATTGCTTTTGGCGTGTTATCACTCTGTAGTTATTAGAGTTCGAATTGGATCTCAGGAGGTGCAGCGGATGTAATACCTAAGGGGACAGAAAAGACATTAAGTTTCAGCTGCTTGCTTTTGATGTAAAAATCTGATGTTATCCATCGAAAAAATATTGCCAGCCGCCCAATGTTCTTGATGTCCGTTGTTTCAGCGGAAACAGGGAAAGTTAACAAATTTGTCAGCTTTTTATTTGAGGTTATCTTCAATATCTTGATCCATTTCTTTTATGCGTTCTCAAACAGTGGGTCGGGACAAACTCAACTTCTTGTACAAATGAACTGACTTTAGAGCCAACTTTCAGCTGCTTTTACAAGTAGTTCCTTTGACCACGTCCCATCGTCATACGGCTTCAGCTCTTAGGCGATCAATTCCGATACTTCCTTGCTCACAGTGAGCACATCCTCGTTTGTGCTGCAAAAGAAAGTCATGACACTTTGCTGAGCGAGCAAATCTTTCTTAAGTCTTCTATCTTCATATTTCTGAGGTTTAATTTTAGGTACAGTAAAGACAGTGGAAAATGTTTGGGGGCAAGAATTGTAACCGGTCTTGATTTGAGTTTTTTTTAACTTTATTTTAATTTGTAGTCAAGATTGCTATTTGTCATTCTGTTAATTTTTGATAAATTTTAATCATAGTTGAGCAAACATTTATTAATAAATTTGACCATCCAAGTTTTTAACCTCAGAGTGGTGGGTCTCGTAGTGAAGTTTTAAATTTTCTTTCTTCATGACTGCTAGCGGCATTTTGCACTTCAAACAAAACGGTTTTTTTCTTTGCTATTGGTCAATTTTTTTTGAAAACCCTCCTTTCATCTGCAATCTTTCCTTTCTTTGCTGACGACATCGAAATATGTTTCGTATAACTTAAAAATATAAAAAGAAAAACTGCCAATTATATATCTGTTCGTACTAAAAGCTGCTATTAAAACAATCAAAATTAACTTGCCTATAGTTCAAATCGTTTTTCAACTTGTTTTTGTTTTTAGGCAACAACTGCCAAAAATTTCTTAAGTGCAAATTACTTTTAAAAAATACATGTAACTTCAAGAAAACAACTTAAAAACTCAGTGTAATTAAGTAATTAAAATTATTAAAATGAAAGAAATGATCAAATTTATTAATAAATGTTTGCTCAACTATGATTAAAATTTATCAAAAATTAACAGAATGACAAACAACAATCTTGACTACAAATTAAAATAAAGTTAAAAAAACTCAGATCAAGACCGGTTACAATTCTTGCCCCCAAACATTTTCTACTGTCTTTACTGTACCAAAAATTGAAAAACTTTACTTTTAATAAACTTAAGTTAGCAGTATGTTTAAAAACTAGAAAACTCTTTAAACGGAAACCGGTTTATTTTAATGCTTAGAAAACCTATGAACAAAACTAAAGAGAAACGAACCTTTTTGTTTAGTGGTCTAGCATAAAATCGTACAGGATAACTAATTAACTCTAGAACGGAGACAACTAGCTGCAGCCTCAATCTGTGCTTCCAAATAAGATTTAACCATCTTGCCTCTTCTGATTGAAAATAGCCCTCGTGAAAACATATCGAGGGTTGAAAGCCAGAAAGATACATGTCTAAAAATACCAAATCTGAGTCATTGAATCATTTAGTCTTTGTACAGAAACAGGCTTATGCAACTTCAGTAAAAACATCTCAATTCAGAAAAACCAGAAAGGTATGTGTACAATTCTCTACTAACTCACAATAAAAATTTAAAAAATCGTTTGAACTCATTTTTCTCAAAATGCCATTTTTGCCATAAACCTTTCTGCTTTTTAGCTCTTTTGCTCCCGCGATCATCAATAGGAAGGTTGCACGCACGTGATCAAACGTCATCAAAATGCGCTTTCGAAAAAACTGGCTGACCATTTTGAGTGATTTTGCATTGAATTGAATAGAAGTGATATCGTTTTATGCAAAGCAAATCGATAAACGTGACAGTTATTGAATGAATCCTAAATATGTTATTTTACTGATGTTGAGGAATGAATCTAAGGTCAAAGTAAGATAAGAGGTGCTAAGGTATGCTTGTTATTGCTAATAGTTGGGCTAATTTTATAGGCTAAACATGCAGGCTTATTTGTAGCCAGCTTCTGTGAGGGTTTCATATTCGATTAATCAGCGTGTTTGGGAATGCTGAGTTTAAGTTAATTGTAATGTGTAACTTATACAGTATATTTAGTGGCATAAGCATTCTGAAAAGTTGAAAACTTAAGTTATACTGTAGCATAAATGACAGGGCAGGCTTCTGTACCGTTTGTCATATGCTGGATTAGTTATTGTTGAATAAAATTAGTACGTTTTTGAAATTTTTTGTCAATAGTGATTGCAGGCCAGTCATATTGATATGTTAGATGTAGTTGTGTGACCTTAACTACTCCTTAAACCAGAGGTGTCAAACTCATTCAGTGCTGTGGGCCACATTTACATACCTAGATTTCATGCGGGCCAGACTCTGTTGAAAAAAATTAAATTGTCTCTCTCGCCGTAACCTGCAATGCTCCCCGCGACTTGTAGCTGGTCTCAACCGTTACTTCATGGCAGCATTTTTTCGATTTTGGCAGAAAGCATGTATTCAGTATAAGCACTGTAAAAAGACTCGCGGCACAGAGTCTAAGAAACATTGCTGTATATATTTCTTTTATGGAGACTAATGCTTTTAATAGAGATTTTCTCGCATTTTTCACTCAATAGCTACTTGAACTTTTTTTGAAAATAAGTATTCTCATCTCGGCGAAGGTCGCTATTTTCACGTAAATCAACTTAAAAGATTTTTTTTCTTTTGGAGAACAATTTTTCGAACACCAAATTCGGAGGCCAGGCATTCGCACTGTGCCACAAAATCTTTACGCGGGCCGCAAAATGTTACGTCGCGGGCCACATTTGGCCCGCGGGCCGCCAGTTTGACACCCCTGCCTTAAACAATTGTTTGGGCTACTACCTAGGCTGCTGGACCAAGGGTAATTTAAAAATTACGGTACCGATTTATTCATTCATGCGTATGAGCTCATGATCTGTTTGCATGTCTTTCGTCACACTGGGTCACCACGACGGGTAGACTGCTTGGCCCCACCCCTGTTTGCCACATAAAGATGGAGGCATACCGTTAAATGCCTTGCTCATGGGCACAACAAGTAAGCTTGCCGGCAAGCTTACCGTACCGGTAGTAATGATCAAATAATAGTCGTTTTTGCTAATGTACCGACAGGTATCTAATTGGTATAGTTTATTTTTAAATGAGGAGCAAATAGTAGTTAGATGGCACTTCTCCTGGGGGCATTTTTTAAAAATTAGCACACTGTACTAAGCTTATACTAGCCAACTGAAAGATCTAATCTCAACCAAATTGCTTTTGGTCAAATTTATTTGTTTCCGAGAATCCAACTAGCAATAAATCATTCCAAAATTTTAATTAATTTTTCATTAGTTTTCAAAATAACCCCAAAAGTTGGTGTTCGCCCTATTCCTCTCCAGCATAAATTACAGCTTTTGGTCAGCCAGTTTTTTTGGCGCGAAATGTGTGACGTCATATGCAACCTTCCTATTGATGATTTTTGCGTTTAGACCCTTTCGCTCCCGCAGATCATCAATTGATGATTTTTTCAAAAGTTGAAAAAATCAGTTTACTTTAAAATTGATTTGTGACTTTATTTCTGAACCAATTTCAACAACTTTTTTTTAAATTAAAGGTTATTTCAAGGCAATTTTGATGATGTTTTACATTTGTCTTAACTATTTCTTTTTATTCTAAAAAAATTGACCTATATTATCTGTAGTCGAACTTTTTTACCCCCTTAACATTTGGTAATCTAGTATAAACAGATAAATTTAATACATAAACAATGTAATAACCTGACAACTGTTAATATATTTAGAAAGCTCAGAAAATTATCTTTTCAGCAATATATAATTTTAAATAGTTGAGGCTTGGAATTACTTTGTAATGGCTGATAAAGAAATAGTAGGCATACACAATTTTTCATTTTTTGTTGAAAAATTTTCCAACGGTACTTCAGAAAATTGCAATTTGTAGAAAAACTAATTCCTTTGGTACATTTTGGCTATTTTTCCTGATATTCATGGTTATTTAGCTGTCTGTATCTAAGTTTTCAGAAAAATTGATCAAAAAATGAAGTCTGTTGAATTTTTGATAGATAGCCGACACCAAGCAAAAAAATTAGTAATTTCTACACCAAAAAAGGGGGAGTCAACATAATCCTGTATCATCTTTAGAAACAAATTTTTAACTCAAACTACATATTATCGGAATGTTGAAAAAATTTCCTTTCCAAAAATATTTATTGTTGCATGGTTAAGATTAAGAGTTATTCTATAATGACCGATGAAATTGGCAAATTTCGTAGGCCTAATCTGTTTTCAACACCGGTAAAAAACATTCAAAATTTGGATTATTGAGCTTCACAAAATTGCAATTTGTAGAAAAACTAATTCTTTTGGTACATTTTGGCTATTTTTCCTGATATTCATGGTTATGATACCTATAGTTATCTTCAGTACCGGCCCAAAACACTCGAAATTTGATAGCTGGACCTCAAAAAATGCAAATCACACAAAAAGTACTCTCTTTCCAAATTTAAAGTCATGTTTATGCGTTTACATAACTCATTTTTGCGCCCTGTATTAAGTTTCCATGGAGCTGGTGTGTATCAAACACTTTTTATAGATTTTGCAAGGTAGGGTACTCAGGGTGATAATCTGGTTCTTCCAACAAAAAAGAAGGGATGTAAAAATGGTCCTGTTTCATCTTTAGCAATAAAATATTAGTGTTTTGTATTAACTGAAAGTTAAAGAAATTTCCTTTTCAAAAATACTCGTATATCATAATACATATTTTAGGCTAAGTTTTGATTGGTAAAAAGGCTAGCCTACATGATAAACCCTAAATTATCTTCGGTACCGGCCAAAAAAACCTCCAATTTTGGTGCTAGACCTCATAAAATTGCAAATTGTGAAAAAAGTACACCTTTTAAAAATCTTAAAACATTTTTATTAAATAGCGCAATTCTTTTATCACGCTTTATCAAGTTACCAAGGAGAAAATGCAAACAAAGCACTTTTTATTTACTCTGACAGGTGGGCTATAATCAATCAAAATTAACTTTCTCCCAGCAAAAAGGGGGAAGAAAAGAGTAGCTTATGTTTCACCTTAAGCAACAAAATAATCTTTTTAAACTGCATATCATTTGAATCAGGAAGAACCAATCTTTTCAAAAATAGGCAAAATTAGGTGTTATAAGCAAAGAGTTATTATATAACAATTGATGAAAAGGATAGTTGCAGTAGATTCCAGGACCCCCAAAAAGGCCAAAAATTCGGTTGCTGGACTTAAAAAATTGAAAATAGTACAAAAAATTTGTTCTTTGGTAATTTTTGACATTTTACCTCAAAAGTATGATTCTTTTACATCATCTAGCGGCCATTTTCAAAAAAATTCATCCACACGCGAGACCTGTAATATCTTTTGAACTTGGGATAACATTGGTTTCCTCCACCAAAAAAAGAAGGGGGTAAAGGTGTTTTTGTTTCATTTTGAGTCAAAAGCACTGTTTTTAGAATGCACATCACGCTAACTGGGATGAAATTTCCTTTCCAAAAATATATTGCACTACGTAATTTGATTTAATCTTGATTTCATATTGATCAATCAAGAACGCATTTCCAATGCACATCTTTTTGTTGTAGCCCAAAAAGATCTTGAAATATCTGTGGCTATGGATCACAGAAAAGAAGCAATTGTACGAAAACTAAGTAACTTGGTGCATTTTGGCTATTTTTCCTCGAGAGCATGGTTCTTTAGCATGATATGTTTAAATTTTCGAAAAGATACATCAAAAAATGAAGCCTCTAGAATTTTTTAAAGCTACAGTACCTTATTTTGAAAGTAATTTACTCCCCCAAAAAGGAGGGGGTTAATTTGCATAAATTATATTTATGGGCAAAAAAATTTTTTTTGGAGGTCAGCATATTTTAAATCACAATGAAATTTCCTTTTCAGCAATAAAACATGATTGATATAATAGCCAATGGCCTAAAGTCAGTGAATGATAAAAGTAAACATAATTATTAGTTTTTTTATGCAAATTAGTCGTTTTTTGCATCTGCTACAAAGAATTCGAGGACTGCTTCGCGGGAGCGAAAGAGTTAACCCTCGGCATGCAAGAAATTTGCATAACATTAGCATTTAAGCGCAACAGCTTCATTCAGCCGATTAAAACCTATTTTGAATTATGTAATTTTAGGTGCTTTGTTTTCCTTTTTCAAAAACAATTTATACCGCCTTTAGCATGATTGTTTTTCTTGTGCTCCGAAAGACAGTTTTCTGTGGACAGAGCAACATTTTAAGGATGCATTTGGACTTTGGAACCGGTTCGCTGGGGTTCGCGCAAAAATTTAGAAGGGGTTGATTTTGTCAAAAACCGATTTGCGGGCCGCACAAAATTCTTTAGCAGGCCTCATGTTTGTCACCTCTGCTTTAAGATTTAGCGTAACTACAGACGTAAATACAAACTTATTAATATACTAAAGAAACTGATTTCTGTTGCCTGTTGATGTTTGTGCATAATTTCTACTTAAATAAGAGAGAGATTATTGAATGTGAATAACGTAGGATTTTAAAAGCAGTGACTTCTTGATAACAAAGTACTCAAGAATCTTACGTCGGGACCCCGACGTGACATGAATATGCAGCCTTCTGATTTGACATCATTTACGCACATAATCTTGTGAGATTCCGGTTTAATTTCCCGAATCTCCATCAGTTAGGGGTATTTGTACCGCATAGCATCACCCTCAATACTGTTGAATATTATCATGAATTCACTCAAATGTTTATATGATATTCAATAGAGCATGACTTGAACTTCATTTTTCTCGTAACTTGCTTTACTGATTTCGTACGAGGTTTTGGTGAAAGCTGATATTTGCTCAAACAGCTTTTGACATTTATCTAGGCTTACAAGAATCTAGATCTTCTGGAAGAAGGGAAGCTAAGCTCAATTGACACAGAGCAGGCGATGTCCTCCCAGACAGTTTTAACATTTTACTGATTGTTATAACAAGGACTTGGTCTTGCTAATTCAGTCGTCTTTAATGTTGGATTTAATGGCTTTTGGCCAGTCGGCTGGCAAAAAATCCTGGTTTTTGATGAATCCAACTTAACTGCTGATATATCACTACCATGAATAAGCAAAAAATAGTCAATCACAAAGTAGTTCTGCCAAAGTGAACACCTAAGCAAGTTTTCGGTAGCGAATTATTTACTTCAGTAACTTCATTTCTCTCTATTTCTACTTTTAGTTGAGTAGCTCAAATCGGAAGTAACGCTATTTGAGTGGTTGTAACTCCTACTTAAGTAACTTAGACGCTAAAAATTTAATGTGTTGAATTGGAATGCAATATGCCAGCACAAAATACAGTTTTGAATTAAAGTTTTTCTATTCTGCAAAAACTTCATTGAACTTTAGACTTTGATTTGAATTTTGAAGACCAGGTGTAGACCTGGCTACTGTTTGAGGCTGATAAGCAAGGTTCGGTTAGTTATTATCAATAGGGGTCCTGCAGTCATACATTTTAATTTCAAAAAGTTTTTTGCGTCAAAAGCAATTACAAATATTCTCCAATGTTTACGTTTTGGCATTTTTTTCTTCCCAAACACACATTGCTTTGTCCGCAAACCAGCTACTCTTTTTGCCACAAGAGCAGCCTTGGGGGAAAGGGAACAGTTGCCGTTCCAAACGATTTATAAAAGTATTGTCAGCATTATTTAATGCCCTAATGTAAAAACGATTTTCATCTAAACTTAATCGGAGCAATTATCATAAGCTTTAAAACTTGCTAAATACCACTGATCTCTACCAGAATTCTGCGGGATTGAAAAAATAACAAAATAAAGACCATCACCTAAATGTGATCCAAGATTTGACAATTTTTGCCCCACATCCCTCAGAAATTTGGTTGTAGCTGATTATGTTTTTTGGTTATAGTTTTTGAGGGCTGGGTTTTAAAAGTCATAAAGATCAAAGGTGTTTTCTTTTTGTTCTTTTACTTTCTCGGAAGTAAAAAATATTGGTCTTATCGAATCGTTCCACGTTTTAACGATTCTCTACTCATCAGCAAAGGCTCATACAACAGCCATAAAAAAATAATTAAATCGACCTACAAGAAAAAGTAATAATTGCTAGAATAATTAGACCAATCTGTCTGCACTACGTTGCATCATTTAGATCTGCTCAGCGGATCTCAATATACAGTATTTTCCATCTGGTGCTCGCTGGAAGAAAAAGTATTAATATTCCAATTTCCTTCCTATCAGAATTTGTGTCACACGGAACGGACTTTAAAATTTTCAACGAATTTCAACGGATCACTCTCCGAAAAAAATTTTCTCTTTCGACAAAAGATCTTTGATCTAAATTTACTGTGAACTCCTTAGCAATAGAATTACAGGAGCTGTCATTTTGACCGATATGATTTTTAATCGTTTATATCTCTGATTAGGTACGTGCAATAACACTGAAACTTCCTGACTTTTCCTAAATCTTGGATAACTTTTAGCATATTAAATTTCTTTGCATCACAATGAGCACAGGGTGGGATGGGAATGGATTAACCTTAAATTACCGCCAACGGTCATTTTGACCGTGCACAGAAACCACTAATTTTTTCATCATTAGAATTATCTTTGCAATTAAAAAATCTTTTGATGTGCTATTGTACTAAAACAACCTTGCAGCAATAACTGCACTAACAGGTAAAAGTTACCTACCAGTGCCAAAAAAAAATATGTTTGTCGACGTAGGGGTAAAAGTACGGGGATTGGTAGCTGAAGCCTCCAGACTGTTTCCATCCCCGTAATAGAAATTTCAAAACTGGGCAAGATATTCACTTTTGAAAAGTATATTTCAAAAAAGTCTTCACCTTTATTTCAAGCAGAAAATAGAAAAACACCACTCTGAAAATAATGATATCCAAAAAAACACAGGTCCTCAACCTTTCTTTGAAATAGAAATGGTTTCAGCTCTATACCCATGCAAAAGAAAGTGTTACGCTTATGTTTTTATCTTACGCTTTGATCAGGAGTTGTTACATTCAGACTCGGTTCGACTTTAGGCCTAAATGGGAAACGATTTTTTTCTAATAAAGCGAATTCAGTAACTGTTGTTGATAACGTGCTGCAAACTGATTCGGCATCATGTAAATTTGTTTGCCTAAGTAGGCTATTACTACGCAAGCGCTATGTGATAGTTGTTGAGCATTTTACATATAACACAGCGGAATTTGATTTGTATTCTTTGCTAATGACGAAGCAAGACTGAAATGTATGAAATTTTTTCAAAATCGAGAAGTGGATTACAAGCTCCAAACGTACTTAAAAATAATTGAAGGCCTACGATTCATTTCGTAGATTAGGACCTATGCAGTTTATCCAATACAAAATGGAGCATACGACTCGTTAAACTTCCACTTACAATAATTCAAGACCTTACTAGGTCTAACACAACAGTTAAAAGTGACTCATGACACAAAATAATGCCCAATTATTAAGCATTTTTTAGTAATTAAGGAAACGGTTATCTTGACCACTCGCGGTAATTTAAGGTAGGTTGAAAAGGCGGTAATTCTAGTGTTAAAAGAAAAAAATTACCGACGTAAATTATTGCTAGCCATTTCGAGAGTTTTGTAAATGAAAAAATGAAAACCCCTAGCACAGTGTCTTCCGGACAGATCATGTTTTGTCATAATGCCATTCGCTGGATCTAATACATGTATACAAAGTGCGTTTTTGTCTGTAGGTAGGTACGCTTTAACTCCTCCGAAACAACTGGACGTACAAACATCAAATTTGGCACGATTGACCACCATTTCCGAGTGAGTGTCAGAAGGGGATTTGTGACGTCATCATTACGTCATAATCAAAGACAATTTTTTAAAATTTACATTTCTTGACAAAGAAAAGCCGTTTTTTGCTTAAACGAAAGCCAGTCTTCGACTTACAAACTTTCAAACAATTTCATCTTTTCGGGGTCTAAGATGACGTTAAAATTAACGCTTCATTGTACAATTTGTTGTCTTTATTTTCTCAAAAAATACGGATTGTAGAAACGCGATTGAATGTATTTTCAGGAGATATTTATAAAATGATTTTGATAAAAACAGCTTTACAACAATTTAAGCTCATTGACAATGCAACGAGCAATTCTTTAATTAAGCTTTTAAGCCTTCTAAGCATGCTTCTTTTTTTTTTCGCTTGCACGCTTAAAACATGCTCTATGATGTCGTAATGGAGTCTTGTACGATTAACACAGCCTTATGCAGAGATCATAACATGACGATTTTTTCAAAAATTGCAATCTTTTTACAAAATTAATTTAATTAAAAACTGGTTTGCGGCCTCATTTCTCAACCAAATTTCAAAATTTTTTTAACAAATTAAAAATTATTTCAAAGTAATTTCGAGACCATATATAATATGTATTTCTAGTATTTGTTTTTGTACAAAAAAACTGAACTTCAACACCGGTTGTATTTACCCCCTACCGAAAAGTGGTAATCTGAGCAATACCAGGTATGTTTAATACATAAAAGTTATAATAAGGTACTAACAATTGGTGTCATTTGAAACCTTAGGAAGTTTGCTTTTCAGCAATATGAGACTCTAAGCATTTTGAGCTAAGGATTAGGTTATAATGGCTGATCAAAAATTGGTTGACATACATTATCTTCTATTTTTAGTTGAATCATGATCCGATTATACCTACCTAACAAACTTGCAATTGCTAAGCAAAGTTTGTTTTTTGGTGCATTTTGACTGCTTTTCTTCACAAGCATGTTTCTTTGGCGTTATCTGTCAGCGTTTTCGAAAGCATTTATCAAAAATTGTAGTATCTAAACGTTTATGAAATGTAGCATACCTGAAAAAAACACTCAAAAAATTAGTGTTTGCTATATCAAGATTTCAATTTTTAGAAAACTAATTTCTTTGGTACATTTCGTCTATTCTTCCTCGGTAGCACGGATTTATGATTTTATCCATCAAAATATTCAACAAACTCATCTACAAATCAAGTCTCTAACAATTTTAATATATTGCCAACTCCAAGAAAAATAACCCAGGAAAAAGAGGAGGAGGAGAATAAAGATGGTCCTGTCTTATCTTTTATAACAATATATTAGTGTTGAATTACAGATGATCTAAACGTTGAAACAATTTCTTTAGCAGTTGGGTGAGGCCGGCGTAGCCAGCTGATTTGATGTACTTAACCTCGACATTATTAATGGGGGCCCTGCTATTGCAATAACTTGACTGTGAGTGCTTCATTTTGGGTTAGTTTGCTCTTTGCATGGCTATGTTTATGCCAGGACCAAGCAACATGCGCGCAGTCAGAGGTGTTAGGTCATACCAAGTCGCCTACAGTAACGTAAAAGTCGTAAGTACCGGTTCGGTTCTAATATTAAATGGCTTGATCCTGAAAATGCATATCAATTACCTTGGCGCCCTCCCACAACTTTGACATGCTTTCAAGCACTTGCTAAATTAAGCGGATAGAAATCTGTTTAGTTTTACAACACCTATTGGTGAAAACAGGGCAAATAAACGTTTTCAGCATGCGATAAACTTGATAGACGGATAGTGGCTATGCACCCCGCCGATAACGTTGTTTTTAATTAATTGCATTCCGAGAAACGTTAATTTTTTCTAAAAGTAATTCTACGACATCTTTCTCTGTATCAAGGTGCAACAAGCAATTGCTTATTTGTTTTTAAGCTTGCTTTTTTCTTCCGTTTTAAATCTTTTTACAGAGCACGGTTACGTCATAATCTTAAATGACATCAAAATGCTTGCCACTATATAGTGAGAACAGGAGCAGGGAGCAAAATTGTATGCTATCTTTTTGACAGTAAACATAAATAGTAAAGCCCATTACTAATATTAGTAATCGATAGGCCCATCGTATCGGTACCAAACATCAATCTTCATTTTAAAGTAGGGGAATCTGGATTAGGGTAAAGTTTGGATGTAATAAAATTCCAAATTTAAGAAAAGATCAAAATAAAACAATAATAGCATAAACAATTTGTAAAACTAGATTAAGAGGGAATGTTTTTGTTTGAAAAGAGCTCAATAGGCGCCTATTGCAATAGATTATATGACTTAGGGGAAAGGCATGGCCTCTTTTTCATGCTATTCTCAAATTAAAGCAAACAGTGCAGCTGTCGCGTTTTTTAATATATATAGGATATTATCAATAGAACTTTCGGTTCTATCTCAATTTCAAATTCCTTTAAAATTGAGGCGACGTGTGATAATCGCTCGGATAATTAGGTCTGGCTACAACTTAATAAAAGCTTGGAAAAGATTGGCTTCCGCTAAAACACTTTCAACCACTTTGATAACAGAATAATATATTCACAGAAATGGTACTTCACGACTTCAAAACTTCTTCGCTCAACGATTCCAAAAAATGAATCACTTTACCACACATTCAAGAAAAGACCGCAAAATAAGTCCACCAATAACTATTCAATATTCTCCACGTCCACAAAATCCACAATAAATTATCGCAAAAAAAAACAACACCGTAATGGGTCTTCCTTAACCCGTCAAACCACTCCTTTTTCTATTTTTCGCTCTCTCTTTGGCCCTCTCTTTCTCTCGGGCTTGGTCTCGCTCTCTCTCTCTCTCGGTCTGGGCAAAGAAAATCCTGTCGCCTTATATATAAACGGCGAAACAATCTGGAGAACGCTCGAACGAAATCACGTGAACAACAAAAAAAAGCATTACAAGTTACCCTAATCGTTTATCGAAATTCTTTGAAGAAGCTAGAATCGCTAGATCGCTCTGGAATTTTACAATGTCGTCATAACAATTTTGACGTAATAAATGGCGTACACAGCAATCGGCTTGCGAGGAAAAACGGGTCTTTCCCTCAGTCAGCAGTCGAGCGAACAAATAACGCAGCGCTTTACACAATATGAAAACAACTCTATAAAGCAAATTTCCTTATTCGTGACAGCAGCCAAAAGCTTAATGGCACAAATATAAATACGAAAGAGCGCCTACCAATTCTCAAATATGCCTACCACAAAATAGATAATTTCTTTAATAGTCAAAACGATCACCGACATCAATTTTGACTATGTTTCACTTTCCCTCACACTCTTTTAAAGTACGAATGATGGTTTGTGATATCATGCTTTCTTTTTGAGTATTTCCAGTCTTGATTAATCCTTGCTTTACAGTACTGTATTTATGATTTTCTATAAAATTATCATTTTCCTTCTCAAATAAGGTGCAAACCATAGTATGAAAGTTTGAATGGAACAACTCTGTTTTTTTTAATTTGGGCATTTTAAAGTGCGTGGAATCGTTTTTGACCCCATTTCGGGACAAAATGTTAATACACAATTTTACCCTAGGAATTATTTAGAATTAAAATTGATGATTTTTCTTATATTTTTAGATAATATTACCTCAATTATGCCACGTAAAGGTTTTAATGAAGATAAGATACGAAAAATTTTATATGAAGAATTGAGAGATGATAGCGAAGAGAAGATCGTTTGTGATGAAGACTCAAAAGAAGAAGACAAATTGGTGTCTAATTCGTCCTCCTCAAGTTTTGAAGAAGACTCAGACGAATACGATAATGATGATGAGTACGTAACGTCGGGAGATGGGACAAAATGGAAAAAAACCCTCCTCCCACCTCCCGGAGAACTTTACAATAAAATACTTAACGTGTAGCATCTGGACTCACTTAAATATAACTGCCCCACTAAGTGTCTTTTGTCTACTATTTGATAATAGTATCTTGACTATGATGATAGCTTGTTCTGAAGAAAAAGCAGCACAACTCTATCGCCCTGAATGGAAATTGGAAAGAGGATCACTGAATGCTTTTATTGGAATCTTAGTTTTATTTGGCGCAATTAAAGGAAGAAAGGAATCGGTCAAATGCGTTTGGAGCGAAGACGGTGCCTTTTGTCCATCAATTTTCAAAATCCACGATGGGACGCAACGCTTTCCAAGATATACTATGTTTTTTTAGAGCAGACGATCATGAAACTCGTCAACAGCGCATAGCTTCCGACAAATTAGTAGCAATACGAGAAGTTTGGGAGATTTTTAAGAAAAATTGTCAAAAGTGTTTGGAGTCTGAATCGCAAATGTGTATTGACGAACAGTTAAGTTGGTTTTCGAGGAAGATGCCCATTCAGAGTGTATATGAAAAGTAAACCTGATTGTTGTGGTATCAAAATACGAGTGAGTTTTGAAAATTCCTCAGATAGGTTTGGAATTCACAAATATACGCAGGCCAAATATCTTCTGCTCCTGAAAAAACGCACAATGATGTCCTATATTTAATGTAAAAACAAATCTATTATTTTCATATCTTGTCAACATAAATATCATTCAATTGGCACTTCAGAACATGCTAAATCAAATATTGTTTTGAATTAAAACAAATCTAAGGGTGCTGTTGATAGTGCGGACAAGATGCTAAAATAATTTTCTTGTCACAGAATCTCAAAAAGATGGCTGTTTTTTTTTCTGACACATGTGATCAATGTCTGCGCTTTGAATGTTTATCTGCTGAACCAAAAGAAATACCCAGATATTTCAATGACATGACTGAAATTTCTCAAAGAGTAGAGCTCTGAACTCGTAAAACCTGCTATCAAAACAAAGGCGATTCCTCCAAAAACAGGATTATCAACTTTAATCCAAGCAGCCATGGAAACAATCATAGATCCTCCGCCATAACGGGCACGTACACCAGGGCAGGTTATAGAAATCGCTGTGCATTCTGCCCAAGGTCGAAAGACGTCAAATGTAGTGATTTTGCTCTGTATACCTTTGGCCTGAACATATAGAAACCAATTTGACTACTTGGGTGAACTGTAATTTTTTCACTTGTTTTTTCACCTGAAATAAGTTTAAATGATTTATATATTACGATATGCTTGAACAGAGTAGTAGAAATGCTGGAAACTCGCAAAGCTGATATATTGGATATTATTGGTCCACGTGGTTTGGAAATTACTTTGGAAGGATTGGGTCATTTTAGAAACCAGGTATTATTTGCCGAGATTGCACCAGGCGATCACTTGGAGAAGATGAAAGCTTTATCGGGTATGTGCTATGTTGTGTACTGGTTTTAAGGCTGCATTTTATAAATCGCTTTTAGGTTCGGTTGATTTGTTGGCAATGGGCTATGATTGTTTAAAATGGTTTTCTTGTGTTTCTTGATGCAATGTTATAAATGAAGCGGGACAATTTTGAGAGTGAAGTTTGACCCACATTTAGTGGACGGTGATGGATTTTATTCACAATTATAAGTGGGGTAAACAATTTTTAATTGCTTTAAGAATTTATTAGCGTTTAATGACTAAAGCGAAGAGTTTGGAGTTGGAAACACCATTGCTTTGATTAGTTGATTTATCTGCGAATTTACATAACTTAAGATTAATGAATTGTTGCAAAACCATCGGTGTTTGTCAGAAAGGGCATCCGAAATGAAAACGCTGTATTGTTTTAGTAAAAGTGTGATTCGAGGGCAAGTGAAAGGAGGCAGCCAAACACTGATCAAGCTTGTCTACGCCCTGCAAACTCGAGAAAAAAACTACTTTAAGATGTAGTGTTTATCAAGTTAAGTATGTTAGAACTGTAGAAAACTTAATTGACTAGGCGTTTATTGCCACATATCACAATCAGCACTGTGAAGCCAGATTTTTATTTGTTCTTTCAAACCTTAACACTATTGAATTGGACCAAGATGATTGTGAATGCGTGTGCAATTTCTTTTGAACTGTTTAGACTTGCTGGCTGAAATGTTGGTGGAATTTCTCGCGGTCATTGAAAAAGCATTCAAACCTCACGCTACGGTACTAAAGCTATCTAAATTGTATGGACCTGTGAAAAGGAAGGTTGGTGTTGAGAAGTTATATTTTGGTTGGCTATGCAACATTTGATGTACAGTAATTGCTTTGTGATGGAGAAAAATCAAAAATACATGCTTATACATGCTAAGGTCTAACATGATCCATAATGAAGGACACGTGGTTTATCAGATGATTATATTGGTGATGAAGGCATTTTGGTGATAATTACTCTTCCTTTTGTAATGATAGCTCAGTGAGAAACAAAACTTCAATGTCCTTCATCGCTATCTTCGCAAACACATAGGAACATGCCAATTGGCTGGAAGCAGCAGCCTTTTTGAACCAGTTCTAAATGTAGACTGGTAGTCATCCACTGACAATGCAGACTGCCATTAGTGGATAGACGATGGTTGTCACCTTTATGTGCTTGACGAGCTGCTTCACTATACAAACTCGGTAAATGCTGGTGAATGGCATAGTTTGTAGTAACTGAGTTTGCAGACAGGCCAAAGGTGTTGTATTGTATAATTATCTTTGTTGTTCAACGGGTGGTGAAAGGTTGACTCTAAAAGCCACATGGTGTGACTTGTGTTGTTATTGTTACCCAACCCCTTCCGAGGGATGGGGGCATGGCGAAAGACCATGAAGCCCCATAAGCTGGGCAACTCCCCAGGGCCTGAACCAGAGGCCATAGAGAGAGAGAGAGAGAGTCGCCAAAGAGTGAGTGGTGCAAAGAGTCCGTAGCTGGACAGTGCAGAGTGAGATGAGAGGTGTCCTGGGACAAGTGTCTGCAGGTGCTGCAGGAAGGGCTCTCGATTCTGTCAATCCCAGAGAGATAAGAACTTAACAGAAGCCTGTGTCCATTGCAACATAGACAAGAGAGAACACAGCAAGTGTGACAAGGGAGCACAAGTTCCTCAGTGGAAATTGAGGGAACCTGTGTGTCAAAGAATTTAGATGAGACAGTATGCCTCCAGTCCAAGAAAAGAGGAGAGTGGATATGAGAGATAAGAGGAGAGAGACTACAAGGGATTGCAGAGAGTGCAAGAAGCGCTCCCTGTCTGGCCAACTCATCAGCCGCATTGTTCCCTGGTAGAAACAAATGTCTGGAGACCTATTGTAGCCTGATAGAACAGGAGGAGAGAGAAGACAGTTCCTGCCAGATCTGCCACAGAATTTGAGATGAGAGGGAAGATGGAGGAGAGGACAGGGGGGCGAGGACTGAACGAGAGTCAGATAGGAAGAGAAATGGCAGACTTGTTGGTGCTGCCAAGACCAGCGAAGGGCTTACAGAATGGCGCAGGCTTCAGCAGAAAAACTTTAACAAACCGGGCCTGCTGAAAAGGAAAGAATGGCCTCAGTGCCACAGAGAGAGCAGTTGGCAAGTATGCCAGAGCCGCCTTTGCCAAAAGGAAAAGGAACAGAGCCATCTGTTCAGAGTACCAGATCATGAGGGGGGAGAGTCTAGGAGGGTGAGAGCCGCACCTTTGTGGGAGAGAGGGAGATCAGAGCGAGAGCATGGCGAGGAAAGGGTGGACTCCACAGTAAAGGAAGGCAGATGTCAAGGAGGAAAGGGAGAGCAGGCAAGAAGAGCCTCCCTAGGAGAGGTAGAAGAAAGCACAAGCAGGTGAGTGAACGCAAAAGCTCTCCAGGAAGATCTGGAGAGTCTTGGTTTCACTTCAAGTCTGGCCAAACCTGAAATGGGAAAGGAGGTTGGGAGATGAAGAGCCCACTCATAAGATGAAAGAGTGAAATGAGTCAGGATGGCTCGTAGGGGAGGTAGAGAAGCCTCAGAGAGAAGAAGTGGGATAGAAGAAGATGAAAGGCAGCTGGTGATGGCGTGACTAGCTGATCCATGGAGGCATTCCAATTTGGTGATATTGGTAACACTTAAGAAAGGAAACCATCCGGGAGAGGCATATGTGAGAAGGGGCCAAAGAAAAGCTTTATACAGAAGACAGAGGGGCTCATTAGAGGGGCCACATGAGGAAGCAGAGATACTGCCTAAGGCCTTGAGATGTGGGAAAAACTTGGCCTTCAGCAAAGATACATGCTTGGAAAAGGAAAGAGTGCGGTCAAAGGTGACCCCAAGAAAGGTTGAAGTGGGATTGAAACAGAGACGGGAGTTGAATAAGATGAGGTTGGGCTGGAGGTTGGCTTGGTGGGAATCAACTAAGAAGAAGGTGGCCTCACATTTGGTCGAATTGAGAGGAAGACACCAGTACACCGATGAGCACTCCAATCGAAACAGAGCTTCTTGTGTGGCCTCCACCGCAGTTGGGACTGAGGACGAGGAACACCAAATGACCAGATTGTCAGCATAAAGAGAGCAGCTGATGGATGAAGATAGAGGAGCAGGAAGATCATTAATGAAAAGAGAGAAAAGAACAGGGCCAAGAACGAATCCTTGCGGAACACCTCAACAGACTCGAAAGGAACAACTTTTGTGATTTTGATAAAAGACGCAAGTGCACCTATCAGAAACAAAAAATTGTGTCCAGCGAGCAAAGCAAGGAGGGAGGCCAGCTGAAATCAGTTTGTGGAAAAGGGCAGTGTGCCAGGCAGAGTCAAAAGCTTTCGAGAAATCAATAGTAGGGAGAATCGTCCGAGAACCTGGCCTGGGTTTGTTAAACCCATCCATGATGGACTGAGAAAGATAAAGAATTTGATTGAAAGTAGACCGTCCAGGGCGGAAACTGGCCTGGCGGGGAGAGAGAATGGAATTAAATTTCAGAGAGTAGACACAATAGAATGATGCGTTTAAAAGCCTTGATACGCAGAAGCTGAAAGAGATAGATCGGAAGAAAGCAAGAGAGTCAAGAGGCTTTCCCATGTTGTGGATGGGAATAATTGAAGATGTTTTCCAGATCGAAGGAAAGGAATGCAAAGACCAGGAGAGATTGATGATGTGAAGATGAAAATCCTTGTGAGAACAAGGAAGGTATTTTAGCATGAGATAGGCAACTTTGTCTGGGCTGGTGGCAGTGGAGGAAGAGAGGTTGAAGGCAGCCACAAGAAATTCTGTGGGAGAGAAAGAAGAGCAGAAGGACGAGTGAGACTCCTCAGGGCACGTGGCTCAGCAGAGCTCGGAAAGGTAGCCTCTGGTTCTTCTGCGCAGGATCTTTGGCTGAGAAACAGAAAAGTGGGATCACAGGTAATCTGCGTAGACCAAAGCCGATTTCCTGGGAGAGGAACAGTTAGGGAAGTTAGGAGAGGAGGAAGAAGAGCCAGCGACAGAGCAAAGAAGAGAGTATACAGATTTTGGGTTAGATTTGGGTGAAAGAGAAGAGCAAGTCGTCTGCCATGCCTCAGCCTTGGCCTTGGCAACAACAGACAAAGCACGTCGAAAAGCAGAGATGTAAGCCTGGCGATCTTCATCACTTCTGTGAGCGACAGTGAAAGCCTTGCATCTTTCACTAACCGCACCTTCCACCTCAGCAGACCACCAGGCTTTAGAATGGCATTTAATGCGGCCGAAAGGAATGGAAGATATGGCCACATTCAGTGCCAGAGAGGTAAAGAGAGCAGCAACAGAAGAAAGAGAAAAAGACGAGTATTAGCGTGGAGTGAAAAAAAAAATTTTTTTCCAATCAAAAAACCAGGTTTATTAAAGTAGGTGGTTAGGTCTAAAAACGCCTTCCAAAGTTGTTTTGGGGTTCTGCCACTTACACCCAGGTGGCTAGACAACCCCCAAAATTTTGCGTTTCCCAAATTTATTGAAGTCTCATAACTTGAAAACTAGTTAAACTAGAAAGTTGGTTTTGGGCTTAAAATGCTCAGAAGACCCAGGTTTATATCTGCTCCAATACAACGTTTTCTTCTAACTACAAGCCACATATTGGCAAAAATGATGTTTTTGTTACCGAAGTAAAACTTTTACTTATAACGTAAATCGGCTTGTTTATTCACTATATATTTTATATATACATCATTGCTTTTGCAGTCCTTAGGTGGTTTTGATTAACTACTGTATTACTAGTCAAAATTAATTTGGTACCACAAATTCAAAATGTTTTTTAGGCGATTAATAAAATAGAGAAAATGTTTCCTATTCTCAAAAATATCTTATAAACTTGGTACTTTTACTGTGTTAAGTGGTGTTATCATTTTGGAATGCTTACCAGAAAAGCTGTTACTAGAGTTTGTGAGCGTCAAGGAAAATATCTTTTTAAAAGCTGTGACTTCTTTCCAATTGGTGTTCTTCCAACCAAAAGAGATGTTTTGCAAAGATTGCTTTATGAAAGAAATTGGCGAACAAAAGCTGCAGCTGTCATTGTTGCAAATGAACTATATGAACGTTGGATCCACTTTAATGTTTATTGCGTAAGTGTAGATGGCATTGTGTTTGGGATTTTAACTCTAGTCAAAGATTTTCGACAGATTGAATCTCAGCCAAAAAAAGGGAAAAAGGATTCAACACCAGTGTGACATTTAATTATAATATGACGGAATTTTTACGTGATATTGAAGAATTATTCGATATTTTTTGTAATGACCAGAAACAGCGTCGTAAACTTGAAGAAATTAATAAGTTGAAAATGAATGAAGATGACTTTGCATTTTATGAAGATCAAATAGGTCCTAGAAAAAGAAAATGTTTAGATGTTGTTGAACCAATCGATCAGTCTGATATAAATTTTCTTCAAAAAATGTCTCAAAAACCATCCAATTCTAATAGTACAGTTTCAACAAGCTCAACAAATATTGATATTGTAATTGGCTTTCAATC
This sequence comes from Trididemnum clinides, assembly GCA_963675345.1. Classification (NCBI taxonomy): domain Eukaryota; kingdom Metazoa; phylum Chordata; class Ascidiacea; order Aplousobranchia; family Didemnidae; genus Trididemnum; species Trididemnum clinides. Next base: position 5,389,404 of record OY776300.1, read on the forward strand.
TGATACAAGTACTAGTGAAAATTCAGAAATATCAGTATCATTTGATTCAGCGTTACCTTGCTCTTCAAAATCTATTTTACAGCAGAATCGAGCTACGTTAACAGAACTTGCAATGGTTTGTGAGCGATATGAAGTGTCTGATAGAGCTGGTGCAGCTATAGCTTCGGCTACATTAACTCTTTTGCTCCGCGTGAAAAGCGAAAAAAAATGTCCGTAAGGTGGCAGCGCGAAAAACTGTCATAATCAATCATAATTATGTACCTCAAGTTTGTTTGTAAATCATTACTCAGCTGTCTACTTCTACATTAAGTGTGATATATCGTTGAAATCTACATTTCTTGAGGATTTCAAATAGAAAAAAAAAATTTTTTGAATATGCAAATTTTATGCAAATAAACCCCCAACTGGGGGTAGTTGTCTTCAAAATTAAAGAGGTACCCTCACCTCAAAGATCACTACAGATTTAATTTTCTACCAATTTTTTTAGAAATGGTCGCAAAATGATGCTAAGGAAATACGCTTTCAAGGTACATCACTCAAAACTTACCTAAAAGCCTAGGTTTTCTGCAATTTGCAATTTTCTGAGGCACATGACCTTTTTTTTTGACCGGTACCGACCGATACCAAATTTTGGTAGTTAAATTCAGTACCTAAAATATGATCAGTTATTATCTGCTAGAGGTTAGTCTAAACTATGTAACATTATGCATTTTTGAAGAGGGAATTTCTTCAAGATTCAGAAAACATTAAGTTTAAATAGAATATGCTGTCACTGATAATGAAACAGCCGCTTGTTTACACCCTTCCCATTTGTTGATAAACAAGGGGGATACAGCAAACTTTGATTTAGAGAAGTCAAACTTCTGCTAGCTTGTAAACTTGTATTTCGGTTCTTGTCTCCTTGGAAATTTGATACAAAATGACGACTTTAGTGGTGAAACATTTGCAATTTATTTTATCTTTTTATAGGGTGTAGTTTTTCTAAAAATTATAATTTAGTGAAGGTAAGGCAAAAAATTTGTGGGGGTTTTGAACTGACATGATGTACAGTACTCATTTTTGATCAGTAAATATCATATACCACTTAGTCTAAACTATTTAAAGTTATATATTGCTGGAGAGCCAATTTCCTAAGCTTTCAAATGAGACCAGTATTTAGCAACATATCATATTTTTTACGCACTAAATTTACTTTTATCTACTTACCATTCAAATATGTTTGAGGGGGTTTTGAGACCCCTAAAAAATTTGGAAATTCAAAAACGTAAAATTTATTATTATCGCTTGAAATTTTGTGAAATGATGCCCCAAAAGAGTAGTTTTCAGACTGTGTTAATGATAAAGGGTTTGGTTTTGTGGTAAAGATGTAATCTCAATTTGATTTTACGGTAGTTGGCACGTGCTGAGAATTTGGCCGATTTTGTCGTCTGCAACTGGGTTCTTGGTCTTTTTAACCGTTTTTGGGTATAAAAATCTAAGAATTAGGGAACAAATTATACATGTTCTGATGCGTGAGGAAATAAGCGTGATCTTTTGAAAATTTTATGAAAATCGGATGAAAAATAATGTCACAAATCGATTTTTTAGTAAACTAATTTTGAAACTCAATTTAAAAAAAATTTGAGGGAAACACTGAAAACACGAGATCATCAATCGATGATCGCGGGAGCGAAAGAGTTAAAAGCTTTTGGAATTGTTACTGAAGAGGATAAAAGATATGTGGTGGATAGAAGCAAGTTGCGAAGAGAAATGCAAAAATACAGAGAAGAAAGTAAAAACAAGGAGCAAGAATTATTTGAATTAGTGGATTCCATTTTTATAGATGGAAGGAAAGATGCAACAATGACAATGGTTGAAGTAAATGGAAATTATCATTGCCAAACAGTCATTGAAGAACATTAAGTAATTGTAGGAGAACCTAATGGATTTTATCTCTCACATGTAATGCCAGAAGATGGGACTGAATATAAAATAGCTACATCAGTTTATTTTGCAATCAAAGATACAGCTCTGGAACAAAAATTGAAGATTGCTGGATCTCATGGAACCGCTGTGATGACTGGCAAAAGCAAAGGATTTATTGCATCATTAGAAACTTTAATAAGAAGACCATTGCAATGGGTTATATGCTTGCTCCATTAAATGAACTTCCTCTCAGACATGTTTTTCAAAACTTAGATGGCGTAACTTCTGGACCAGACTCATTTCAGGACTTTTTGGTAGGCAGTTAAATGGTGCTGTTTTTGAGTGGAAAGTAGTGAAGTTGAAATCTATCCTAAATCCTAAATTTCCTGTTATTTCTAACTCTTTGATGGATGATCGTGATTTAAGCAGTGATCAATATTATGCTTACAGGATTTGCTCTGCCGTCATGTTGGGACTAGTTGATGCTAATCTTGAGTTTCTCGAAGTAGGAGGGTTAACCCATTCACGCTGGTTAACACTTGAATGTCATATTCTTCGACTTTATGTTCTCCAAGAAAAGCCAACATCTAATTTTAGCACTTTGGCAGAATTTTTAATTAAAATTTACTTTCCTGGTTGGTTTCAAATCAAATTCAACAACAAGATTACTGATGGACCAAAGAACTATCTAAATATCCTTACACAAATAATGGGATTTCCAAGCAAATTTATTCGAGATATTGCTATATCGGTTTTGCAACGAAATACTTATTTTACTCACCTTGAAAATATATTACTTGCGATGTTGGCTGATAAAAATCACAATGTCCGTCTTCTTGCAGTCAACAAAATACTTAGCATCGGTGTATCTAAGAAAAATTTGGATAATGTTGGTCGTGATGAAGAAGTAGATGTAAGAAAATTCATAATACCCAAAATCAATACTAGTGCAAAAACTTATTATTCCTTGTCAAGCTTGAGTTCAAAAGACATGCATGAACCACCTGCATTAAAACACTTATTGAATAAAGACAATGAGGCTTTTCATTTTTCAACAATGTAAACTCAACCTGGAACATCCTCACCACAATCAAGCCGTTGAAAGACGTATAAAACTGCTTTCTAAAGCTTCAGCTGCTGTTGCTGGATTCAAAAATAGAGATGGACTTATCAGGCAGAAAATACGATCAAGAAAACTAATGAAAACTTTTAACACCAAAAAGCAATTTAATGCCTAAAAAACTTAAAAATTAATATATCTGGCAACATTTTGTTATTCTGCATAGTGTGTGACTATTGTTGAGTATATAATGTTGGTAGCATTTTTGTCAATTTTTCTTGCTTCAAAGACTGCTAGATTAAAATGATAAGTGAAAATTTCTTTATTTGTGCAAATAGCTAAGAAATGACTTTTGTTAAAACATGGATTTCACAACAATTTCTTAGTAATAAATAAATTTTTTAACGATTTTCATCAAAAACATCATTTTTGCTATTTTGTGGTTTGTGTGATGTAGTTAGAAGAAAACGTTTTATTAGAGCAGATATGAACTTGAGTCTTCTTAGCATTTTAAGCCCAAAACCAACTTTCTAGCTTAACTAGTTTTCAAGTTATGAGATTTTGATACATTTGGGGAGCGCAAAATTTTTGGGGCTGTTTAGTGACCTGGGTGTAAGTGGCAGAACCCCAAAACAACTTTGGAAGGCGTTTTTAGACCTAACCACCTACTTTAATAAACCTGGTTTTTTGATTGGAAAAAAATTTTTTTTTTCACTCCACCCAAACGAGTATTTCTCTGCAGGGTGTGACTCGTCGTGGGTGAATCCAGATGTTGTATCCGTTTTGATACTGGTATGCAAAATCAAGGCATAATGCAGCCAAGAGTTATGTAAGTTTATTTGATGCCCACGGTTTACTCTTTGTTTAATGCCGATAAAAACCCGAGTCCAAACTCAAGTTAGACTTGTGCTCAATTGAGTTTTTGCAGTGTTATAAAATGTTTTTTCAGTTGCTGTAAGCAAATGAAACGGAATGTTATGAAGATTGCGTAAGGTTGAATAGAATTTTGATTTTCTTTTAGGTTAGAAAGATACCGTCTTCTCTTTATCAAGATATGAACAATATTCGATTTGGGTGTGAGACCGCGAAAAGCCTTCAACTTTTGTCGATGAAGAAAAAAAAGCAAGCAAATGGCTACTATCACAGCGAATACACTTTACACTTCGGTGGGAATTTTTAAACTGTAATCTACGCAATCTAGATGAGTAGTCTCCAGCCTTTTTGGCTTCATTATCGCCCTAAATATTTTCACAAATTTTGTGACGTGCATCTTGCATTTCTCCTTACGTGACAAAAATTAGCACTGAACTTAGTTTAGATACATACATCGTTAAAGAACTTTTGCTTCGGAGCAACTGCCTTTAATCACTGCTAATTAGCTTGTCACTTCAGTACTCGCTGTGATGTGGTGACCATTGTTACTGTCTTTAAAACAAAAAAATATGCTGATAGTCGAAAGCTTTACCAGAAAACGTTTTCGTCAAGAAATGCATCTGCGTTATGTCACTCAAGTAAAAATCTGTTTTGAAAGCTGGTGGATAGAGTGCCTGTCCACTAGTTTTGAAAGCTAGTGGACAGACACTCATTGAACCAGCACATCTAAGCAGGGAAAAGGACGTAAAATTTGTTTTTTATTTTGTTCAAAAATACTGGAAACTTGATGCGATTGTAGGTAGGTACAAAAAAAGAGATAAATGGTGATAAACATACATCCAGCCATCTAACACATTTCTATACGGATAAGTGAGGCAAAAGTAGCCATAAAAAAGCTGTTTTTCAGAAGCATTTCGTGACGCACTGACCAGTGGCCTGTGCCGCATCAAATAGGAAGAGCTAACTGATGAGTGATTTTCGTGAGATACTCATCTCACGAAAAATTTCACAAAGAAACTTAAAGCTATAATGAGTTTGCTACCACCAATAGACTATGCTATATCGTTTGTGCTTCTCTGAGTTTTGATGGTGAAGTTGTTCATCCAGCGTGTCGTATGATGCAACTTTTTGGCACCACGAAGTGAGTGCGTCTTGGTTGTTGGGCTACTGGTCTGCAGTTTGTATTCGTAACTGAATCGGCATGGACCGTCGACTTCCCGAGGTCTGACACGTATAGCATTTGCGGTGTGGACCTGGATAACCGTTTCATGCTGCGTCTCCATCCCGTGGTGGAGGGAAGATAATGCATACAGCATTTTAGCCCCTTGCTTTATTAAATTGGCGAAGAAGTTTTGTTTTATACCGCACCTTTATCAGAACGAACGTATGAGTGGGGCAATCATCACTATCATAATTTTTTTGTTTCATAATAAACATCCTATTTTGAGGTTCAAAAAATTACAGATCTCTGTGTACTTTAGATGAAGAAGCAGAAAAAGCGAGCAGCGACTTTTCTTTGCGTGATTGGTCACACTGTATTGCGGTATCCTGTATCACAAGTGCTTTGCATGCCCTAGCTCGATTCTCTCACCAACTATCTGAAAAAGTGGTAAAAGAAGGGTTTCAGTCTTATAAAAACAGTAAGTGTAGCCAAATTCCAAATACAATCTAATTCTCTCTCACTATCAGAGAATCGTGAATCAAAGCGCTTGGCTGCCCATTTCACCCTTGAAAACGAGCTAAAAAGGCTTTCAATTGTATCGGTTGTACTCCTACCGCCATCTGAAAGCACGCTTCCTCTTATATAGGTCGAGCTGGTATATGAGTTATGAGTGGTACATCCTTGCCTTTCGTTCACAAGAAAACCGGCACTGTTGTACACACCTATCTGCTGCGTGCTTTAGTGGATTGAAATGTTGCTTTCCTGGCTACAATAGTGCTCGAAACTCGCAATGACAGCGTTGATACGCACTTGTGAAAGCTTTCCCAGCAATTTCCCTGCTTGGCTGCGCCGCTTGTGGCAGAAGCGCTCTGTGTCAGAAGTACTGATAACTATGAAGCAGGTTTGAACACAATGATGTTTTAATATAACTGACAAAAGTATTCCCGTGATCACAGAAAGATGTGGGGCATAACTCAATGCAAGTTATGTTGAGACCCGCTAATAACAGGGTTCCCACGGTCATGGAAAATCCTGGAAAAAAACTTTCCTGGAAAGTCAATGGAAAATTTGTTGAAAATAAAAAGTCATGAAATTTTGCTGAGAGCTGAAAAAAATTTTTTTAAGTTATTAGTAATACCAGTAGCAGTAGCTTAGCAAATACAATAGGTTTTAATACCTTACTTCATTGATTTTTTAAATTTTAGTAGGATAATGTATGATATTTATTTGTATGACAAGTGAAGTGGTGTGGCAGTGTGATAAGCCAAGTCAGGTGGGAAGATTACAAAAGTACAATGCACTGAGTCATACTCTATCCAACACTTATATTTTCAAAGTTATAGATATAAACCTACTTTGTGCTATCAAGATCTGTCGCTTACCTATCTCTAAAAAATCAAATATATTTGCACTCTGCAATACGTTATATAATTCTATTAATGGTAATTATCTTTGTGATATGCACCTTTGTCTTGGTTTTCGGATACAATGTAATTACTGTAGGCAAAAAAATATCTTTTCTTCATCTCATGCAGCAACAGCACTGTACTCTTGATGCAATTTTGTGTTTTTATTAGCTGAAAATTCAAAAGATAACTATTAACTAAAGCTTAATCTCAAACTTTACTGCTAACAAATGAGGCTTAACCTAAAACCAATCTTACTTCTGAGAAGTGCGCAATTTTGCAACTGTACAAGAAGGACAATTGCCAAATCTTTTTCTCTTCTACACAAAAATCTACAAAACAACTTGATGGATCAAAACTTTTATTTTACTGGCAACTTATAGAAAATACTTACAGACAAGTGTTAGTAAGTAGTAAGAATTAATTTGTTTATAATCAGTGTCTAGTAGTGGCATCCCAGCGATGTAACTTTCGTGAAATTTGGTTGCAAGAACCAGAGTTTGCTGCTTAGCTGCAGCAGACAAAAGATGACAGTAATAGGTACTGGAAGTTGTGCAGAAAATTGTTTGATATATCAAACATGGGAATCGGTGCTGTTAAAAGCCACATGAAAAGCAAACAACACAATCAGACTGAAGCACAAGCAAAGTCCTTTCACACAATCAATCACTGACTTTTTTTGGCAGGACAAATAAGTCTGCGTCTACCACCAACAAATCTAGTAAACAAGTTTCATTCTCTGTGGTTGTTTTTGAGCAAACCAGTGATGTGTCAACAGTGCCGGTATCATCACCAAGCACATCTTTGATCATATCAGAGAAAGTGTTGCATGCAGAAGTTCTTTGGATTATTAAAGTAATAACTAGTCACTACTCATTTAGTTCTTGCAAAGATATTAGCTGTTTATTTTCTATAATGTATCCAGATAGTCAGATTGCACAGTCATTTTCATGTGGAGCTACTTATTTAGCGTGTTTTGGCATTTATCCTTATTTTCATGAGCTGCTTAGAGAAAATTCGTGCAGTCAAGTACTATAGTTTATCATTTGAGGAAAGCTTGAATCAAATCAACCAGAAAAAGCAAATAGATATGATAGTTAGACTCGGGACAGCAAAAGCAATACAGTAACAGAAAGATACTTTAATTGAGAGTTTATGGGTCATGCTATAGCAGCAAAATTATTTTTACGCTTTCGCATGGTCAAGCTGCAGTCGAGAGAAGGTTTTCAGTCAACAGCGAACTTTTGGTTGAAAACTTGCAAGAGAAAACCTTAGTTGCGAGTCGCTTTGTGTACAGTAGTGTCAAGAGTGATGTTAATCATTTCAATGAGCTTTCTTTTACCCCCAGACTGAAATAAAATGTTCGGGCAGCAAGAATGCGATATCAGTTGTATTTAGAAGAGCAAAGGAAACTTCATGCTAAAAAGAGGAAAGCTGTAGAAAATGAAATTCGTGAAGTCGAATGTAAAAGAAAGTTATTAAATAAAAGCGTCCAAGCTATGGGCCTAGAGGCAGACACATTCGCTATAGAGGTAGAAGTGAAGCATAATTTTACTTTGCTTGCAAAATGAAATACTTTCAGATCGAAGATTCGTGAAGAGTTGTTGATAAACTATATTTCTTGTTATGCTTTCTGCTCGATGCAACTACAGCACCACATAATTTACATGTTTTGGAAAAAAAAAAGTTATGTAAACTTTTTATACCAGATTTACTGAGAGATGTTTTTCTGTTAGATTGTGGAATCATTTTCTTGAGCTCTAAAATTTTTGTGTATATGTTTCTTAATAATTTTTAATGTGAAATTTCATCGTGTTATAACTAACTTGTTCATTCATGCTGTACCTAGATTGCATAAAGTCATAGTTAACATCAAAAGTGCTCACTATTTCTTGATCCAGTTAAGTGAGAATTGTAAAGGGGCTTTTTGTAATCTAGTCTTTCACATCATTATTGGTATGATATTATTCTAATAACAATAATATTCCAGCTTAGAAACAAAGCTATTCTAAGTAAAACGCTCAGCTCAGAGACTGCAGGGTTGAAAATCACAAAAGAGGACTTTTTCTGGCTAGAAGGAATAGTTATTGTCGTATTGTTTTCATAGCCTCATTGTAGTTGTTTGTAAATTTAATTGCAATGTCGTTGCTGCATGTGCTAGTTCGCATTTTATAACAAATAGCATAAGCATAATTTAAGAAGGCTTAGAAAGTTAGCTGAAACATTAAAAGATTCAAACTTAGTTAAGGTAGCTTGAGTTAAATGTGCCAGAAACGAGAAATTTAACTGAATGTCTTCTTATCAAGTATTACGTTTTTTTTTATCAAGTATTGTGTTTTATCAATGCCTTGTGAGAGTACTATTGTGGTAGTAAGGTATGTTTAACACTAGAATTACCGCTTTTTTGACCTACCTAAAATGACCGTTTGCTTAATTACTTAAAGATGCTTAATGATTAGGCATTATTTTGTGTCACAAGCTTCTTTTAACTGTTGTGTTAGACCTAGTGATGTCTTGAATTATTGTAAGTGGGAGTTTAACGAGTCGTAAGCTCCGTCATGTGTTGGAATAAACTGCGAAGGTTCTAATTGAGGGATGGACAAACTACTGCCCACCAGAGTATTTTAAGCGGCCTGCCAGCACTTAGAGAAACTTCCATGTATTTAATTTAGTATGACAGGAGTGGCCGCTCTTGCCGCCCTAAAGAGCCGAAAACAATAGAAGCTATCATTGAAAGAGCCGCTACGCAATTCTCGGTTTGAATTGACGCATTTTCCGTCCAAATAGAGAGTGATGACCTTTTTTTACGTGGTTATTGCAAGATTTTTACGTGCATTGTATGCAGCTATTGCGAAATTTGAAGCACTAGCCCTTGGCCAACTTTTGAATGGTCAATGCCGCCCTCCGACTAAAAATTTGCTCACCTCTGTCCTAATCTACAAAATGAATTGTATGCCTTCAACTTTTTTTCAGCAGCGTTCCTATTAGTACCTTTGGAGCTTGCAATCTACCTCTCGATTTTAGAGAAATTTTGATACATTTCAATCATGCTTTGTCATTAACAACCAATACAAATCAAATTTCGCTGTGTTAGAAGTAAAATGCATGATAACTTTCACCTAGCACTTGCGTTGTAGTAGCCTACTTGCATCATCGTGGTCACTGTCTCAATGCCAAAGCCGACAAATGTACTTGGTGCTGGATCAGTTATCAATAGCAGTCTGTGAATTCGCTTCATTTGAAAAAAATCATTTTCCATGTAGGCCTCCGTAGAACAGAGTCTGAATATGCCAACCTCAGAAAGCGTAACTTTCTTTAACATGGGTAGAGGGTTGAAAGCTTTTCTGTCTCAAAAAAAGGTTGAGGGCCTGTTTTTCTTGGAGATCAATATTTTCAGAGTGGTGTTTTTCTATTTTCTTCTCCAAATAAAGGGGAAGACCTTTTTTCTCGGAAATATACTTTTCAAAAGTGAGAGTTTTTACCCAGTTTTGAAATCTTTATAACGGGGCTGAAAACAGTCTGGAGGCTTCATCCGCCAGTCCCCGTATTTTTCCCCTATATGTCAATAAGCATATTTATCTTTCGCACTGGTACTTAACTTTTACCTGCTAGTGCAGTTATTGTTGCAAGATTGCTTCGATGCAATAGCACAGGAAAAGATACTTGCAAAGACAATTTTTATGATGAAAAATTCAGTGCTTTCTGAGCAGTCAAAATGACCGTTTTCGGTAATTTATGGAAAATTCATTCCCGTCCCACTCTGTACTCATTGTGATGCAATGAAAATTAGTATGCTAAAGTTATCCAAGATTTAGGAAAAGTCAGGAAATTTCAGTGTTATTGCACGTACCTACACAGAGATATAAATGATTAAAAATCAAAAACGGTCAAAATGACCGCTCCGGTAATTCTAGTGTTAACCAGATATTATATTTCTAGATGTTAAAATTGAATGATAAAACAATGCGAGTTAAATAATATTGGCAAGTGAAAACATTGGCACAAGGAGCAATCAACAAGAATTTAATGTCGTTATCGAAAAAGCTACTTTAATGTGAACTGATAGATGTATTTAAAAAGGCTTTAATAATGGTCATGGAAAAGTCTTGGAAAATCGTGGAAAGTCGTGGAATTTAGTTTTGAAAATTGTGTGGGAACCCTGTAATAAACGATTGCTTTCTTGGATGTAGATAACGCTGCTTGCGACTGTATAAAGAGTATTTAGTTCCTCATATTTGTGGTGAAGACGTGGTGTGAAAAGGAACATTTTAGACCCTGGAATAGCTTCAATGATGGCCGGGTACAACTGCACATAGCCCTATATAGAGGGACAAGAACATACAGTTAACTAGGATGTATTAAAGGAAGATTCATCCAAGAACTTTTAGTCCTAGTTTTTGTCTTTATAGTTCTTGCTTAGCATATGCAAAATTTTTCAAAGTGCGTTACTTCGTTTTTCAAGCAAGTTTTCTCGTGTACTTTGGCATTGCACACCTTGTCAAGGCCCGGACATTTCAACTGATATTTCATTAACTGAAGAGGGTAACCTGAATCACAGTCAGTGGGGGTTTTGAAGTAACCCCATTGCTGAATTGACGTTTTACATCACATTTAAGCGAGTAAATTTGTCGGTGACTCGATTCGATAAGGCACTGACTCGCAAAATCTTTCAGCAGTCCACTTGTGGATTTCAAATTTTAGCCACAATGACAGTTTACCTCAGTTTCTCTGCCTGCCTGCAGTGTTTGTGGTACTTATGTACTGTGCCAGTTGTGTTGGGTACTTCGAAGTAAGTCAAAACACGATTTATTTCGTGCATAACTTGAAAGGTTTTTTTGTTCAGAGGCGTATTTAAGGGGAGGTTAAAGAAAAAGCCATATTTCCCCAAAACGACTTGACAGAAGCAGAAAATCTACATAAAAACGTTTACGTGCGTTTCAAAGAATCAATAAAAAAAGATCTTAGAGATTAAAATGGGTAACAATTGCTTTTGAAAAGCTGATCTCTAAAAAATGGTTTTTAAGTTGAGAAATGGCAGAAACAACAATTTTAACGCGTGATCTACAGAAACATTTTCGGCTGTCGGTCCCAAATTTGCTTATTTACGGTACTGGATAATAGTATTGAGCTCTGTAGGGTGCGGTAAAAACACGAAGTGTTTAAATTTTAAAAAGTGGTATGTGTATTTGTTTCTAAGTGTGGAATAAATGACAGAGAAACCAATTTTTGGCTGATACACCCTCTAGTGGCCGTGCACATCAAACGAGGGATAAATTACTAATTTGGCCATTTATCAAGAACCGGTTGAGCTGGAAAGCTGGCTTTTGGCTCAAAAGATGCAGAAGCACTACTAATATGGGTGTCAGGGCACCCCCCGGTTGCAATCCAACCTTAACTCAAGCGGCTGGGGGTATATGACATGGGATAAATATCCTAGGGGGTAAGTGCTTGGGGAGGTCTATGACTGGGGAGGTAACTAGCCTGTTACCGTAACAGACATAGGTAGTATATACTTTGATGATATCAAGCACTGTTTAGAATAAGTCAGAGAACATTCGAGGCTGGCACTTCACATATTATAGGCACCTTAAACAGTGACTAAGATTTAGCTGTGGTGCTCCCAACTTTCTCTTCTGACGCGTACATTTGGTTCACCAAGTTCAGAACAACACTTCCTCATATTTTCGATTCTAATAATAATACGAATACTTCATCAACATAGTTGTTGCAGTCGTAGGAGGCATTGATTTTTGCAACGCATAATAGCCGACTTGGTCATTTTAGCATTGCAATACTATCAAAGACGGACCAACTTGGAAAAAGTGTGTGGTAGATATCAGCTATCAAATAGAGTCAAAGCAGCTATTACCACGAGTTTATTAAACAACTTAGGAATGTTCACGGACGAAAGCAAATTGCTTGTAATTGATTCCAGTCAACTGAGAAGAAAGAGGGAGAAATGCAGAGAAGAAATTCGTCGAGAAGAAGTTTCCAATTTTACTTTGTTACTTTACTTCATTGTACTTGGATGGCAGAATAGATGCAACCCAGGTTATTTTAGACGGATTAAATGGAAAAATGCACAAATCACTCCGACCGGAAAAGCATTATAAACTGCTAGGTGAACTTGGGATATACTACTTTATACTCTTACACCCAACTGATAGCACAGGTCGTACATTTGGCGCTAGAAATATTTCAGTGCGCATCGGAAACAGTGCTGTGGGAAAAACCATCAGTAGTACTGATAAACAGCATTGATGGCCGGTGCAGTGATGCCATACGTTCTCTGAAAGAGTTGCTTCAAAATCCATTGCAGTGGTCAATTTGCCTTTTTCATACCTGCGAACTTCCTCTTTGACTTATTTTTATGGAATAGTCAACAGGAACCAATAGCTTTGCTGGACCCGTTGCCAAACATACCCCTGACGTGCATTTTCTTCATATATTGCTTTCAATTGTTGGCGATCTAAGCGTGATCAGTATTGTGCATCCAAAATTTTGTATGGCTGTCATGGTTGGTTCAATGGTTGATGATCTTTACTTTCTGAAAGCAGGATCAATTGTCCTTTCACAGTGGTTGACTTTTGTTTGCAGGATTTTGCTGCTATATGTTACAATAGACACTCCATCAGTTAGCCTCAAGCAATTGCTAGAATTTGTATCGGTATTTATTTTCCAACATGGTTTGAAACAAAAAACCTGAGCCAAGTAATTTATGGTGCAAAAATTATCAACCTAATCTATCGTATACAACAGTTTCCGCGTAGCAGCATTTGCTCCACTGTGCTCAAGGTTGCCTGAGAAAAAAGTTATTTGGACATCCTAAAATTGTACTTTTGAGTATGCTGGGAGACGATGATAAAGAAATCAAACGGCTGACAGTTATTAAAATTTAAGCTTTGCGAGGAAAATCATTGCAACGTACGATTCCAAATGAAAACTTCAAAGGAGGTTACATCGAGGACTGTCGAAACACAAAGGCTGCAGTTAACGTAGGATGTATCATAGTTTTCAAGTTTCATTAATGTCAATCAACTATCTTTTCAACAAATTGTTAATCGGAATCAATGGGAAGTGAAGAATCGACTTCTAGCGATAAAGCACCCCAACTATTCACAAATAGAAGCCATTCGAAAGGATTCCCTGAAACTGAACCATTCATGCCACAATCAGTATGTGGAAACGCATATTGAATTGGTAACATAGGCATCATCACAAGTGTGTGGTGTTAATCATCGTGATGGACAAGACTTGTTGAGATTTTGGGGCAGAAGATTAACTGTTTAAGGTGCTTATAATATTGTGAGCAGTGCTTGATATCATTCAAGTATATACTGCCTATGCCTGTTACATTCAGTATTTTGTATTGTAAGGATGGTACTTGCTGTGTGACTTATTGTATGATGCATACAAGTAATAAGACCCTTAGATCATAAATTTGACCCACTTAAACTTACCTTATCATTTACAACAACTTTAGAAGTCTTCCCAATACTAAACACAATCCTTACTCCATATATGGAAATGCATGATTTTCATCAAATGTTTTTTGCGAACAACTTTTTTCAGAACATTTCAGACAAAGAGTTTCTCTTAGATTAGATAGGAAAGTAGTGCTTCTGCATCTTTTGAGCCAAAAGCCAGCTTTCCAGCTCAACCGGTTCTTGATAAATGGTCAAATTAGTAATTTATCCTTCATTTGGTTGATGTGCACGGCCACTAGAGGGTGTATCAGCCAAAAATTGGTTTGCATGTCATTTATTCCACACTTAGGAACACATACCACTTTTTAAAATTCAAAAACTTTGTGTTTTCATCGCACGCTATTGGTGTTTGTCCTTTCCCAAAGAAAATTTTTCAGGACGCCACTGTTTTTGTTATCGGCGAATGAAAATATATTCAGTCTAAAATACGATTAGTCCTTTAAACGACTTTCAAATTTTGTGTTTTTACAGCATTGCTTTTAAAACTGTCAGGAAGTATGGAACAAATGAAAAATAAAGTCGCAACGTTCAAACAGACCATCACAAGTGAATTGACGAAGCAGAAAATTCTGGAAGAATTAAATATGGCTGAATAGCACAGGCCATTTCTTTTTTTAGTAGCTTTAGATATGTAGCGGTTGATTTTTGAACCATGTTCTTCGTTAAAGAAAGCGACACTTTTTTATAGATCAAGTAATTTCAATGTCGACGCTCGGACTGCCAGGGAGTGCCATAATTTTTTATGTTATTTCGGCCAAACAGCGTAGTTTATGTGTATTCGCCACTTAGTACCAAATTATTCTTTGAACCTGGTATCCACGGAGGCCAAGCGTGGGTTGACTTTGTTGGTTTTGTTCCATCGCAGTCGCTTAGACAGCCAATGATGAGCTTAGCGTTGCATGCCCCAATTGTTGACCACGCTTTAGAGCAGACTACGTTAGCCAATAGTCAATAATTCTTGTGGTTTTGCCTAAGAACTACATTGGCCTTAACTACAGCGTTAGTATTCATCAGAGTGCAATAAATTCTTATGTTGTCCACTTAAATCACTACCGTAATCAGTTTTGGTTTATGGCACTTGCAGAAGAACTGTGATAAATGTAACGTTATTAAATTGTATTTGTGAAATTGTTTGCAAATATATTCTAAAGTTCTTGTAGCAACGTAAATGCCATTTGATGAGCTGCAGTTGAACGGCCACTGAAGGTTTGTTTGAACAAAAAGATCTCAAAATATAGTCGACAGGGTTGGGTCCATAAGCGTAGCTACTAAAGCAGCGGGAAAGGAAGTTCGCTCCTCACATTTAGTAAAAATCAATAGCCAGAAGACAATGAAACTTCGATTCCCAAAACAGTAACCAGCCAAAATCTAGGGACACGAATGTAACAAACTAGCTCACGCAAACAAAATCGAAGTAACCGAAGCCCGACAAATACATATTTGGTCTCTCCCAAAATTTGCTTCTGGCTACGCTGATGGTTTGAGCTCTTCGCACATTTGTGTGTTGCGACACCCGAAGTAAGGAACACTGCTTAACCAGTTAGTGCAATAGATATTCCATCTACCAAACAAAGCTTTTAAATACCTCACGGTTTACGCGTCTTAGCTTACTAAACTCGTTTTTATATACAACTGGATCATTCGAATGAGGACAAAACAAAATTATGAATTACAATTTTTCCATAGATTCGGCTCCAGAAAACTTAGAATTTTTTTGGAATAAACGTCTAGGTTATTTAACTACAGTGTTGATTTTCAAGCAATAATTTTGTTAAACAGTTAAAACAAGTTCGTTACTATTTTTACTTTCAATTGATGGTTGACGTTTATCTTTTGTAAATTGATTCGTTTTAATGCCAGGCTTATTTGAACAAAGGCTTAATAATATAATTTAACTTTTAGATTTAAGTCAATTATCATTTTTAAAATCCCTTGGTTCCATAATGTCGCAAACAATTTTTTCAAGCTTCATAGCGAGTAATGAAGCACTTCGAGCGGCCTATATCAATAGTTTGTACACTCTTTGAATTGTTATTTGTAGCAATTACTACAGGTATAATTTAGTAAAAGAACTTAAAAGACCCTGAGAATTAGAAGCAGTCAGTAAAGTTTGAATTCATTGAGAGGAAGAAGTCAAAGATTTCTAGTTATATGATCCCTTCCTCGCAATGGGAGATCATGGTTCACAAAAGCTGAGCTACTTTTTATTTCTTTAGTAATTTCTACCCATTTTCCCTACGTCTCACTAATCAACTATCTCATAATTGTCGTTCCTATCAGGTCGCCTAAAACTTTACACCCTTCCTTCGCTGTTAGGATTACAACCTAAGTTATGGCAGCATATCATTTTTTGAATGTTTCTGTGACACTTTTGTTTACATACCTTCTGCCTTATTGTTTAGAGTGAGCGTTTTCTATTTATGAGTGTATTGTTCTTTTCTGCGTTTGTATTGATTTAAGTGCGACGGCCATGCTTCTAATTTAAATTTAATTTGGTCTCATTAAATTCAATTATGCATGCTTTAACTTATCTCGTTTTGCCATCTACTCCTTTTTTCGTCTCTTGCTGTTTGATTTTGCTTTCTATCTGGTTGTTTGCGGACGAAAATGGGAATACAATTTTTAGAATCTTATCCCACTTTTACACTAAAATAGCACGGTATCCCAATTTTTAGATGTACAGCCTATAATTGATAATACAGTAAAAAAAATGACTTTAGAATGTTTTTGAATAAGCAGTCATTATTCTGATCAAGCAAGCAAGGCTGTGGTGTCGGTGTCGGCACCAGCATGGTAGCTTGATTAATTAAAAGGAAATGGTGTCGGCAAAAAATTTGCTGACACCATAGCCTTGTAAGCAAAGAAAAAAGATTGACTCCTTTTCCCAGATTTCGTTTGGCGTTCAGTCTTATATCTATTGGTATCAAGTTACACGGGTCGTTTCTGAGCTGCGTCCTTATTAGTGAATGAGAAGGTGGTCCGATGAAGAGAAACATTTTGGGGAAAAATCCCCAACGACTTGTCTTCAAAAGACTTTTTTTTATGTAATTTGGTTTATAAATTTTAGGGTGAAATATTTATAAAATCATCCAGTGTGTCACGGACTTCAGTAAAGTCATCAGCATGTGACTTCTTGCCTATCCAAATTTTCCTGTATGTTGTCTTGCATCCATCTTCGAGTCACTCATATTTTAAGTGAGGGATGTGCAATCTTTGACCCTCGAGCTAAAATTTTGTGACCCGCAGAGTAATGAGCTGTTTGACTCATGCCATGAAGCGAAGAGGTCGCCATTGGAAAAAGAAGTCATATTTTGCCTGATATCCAAAAATGTTGTAGATGATAAAACGTTTCCCCATCACATGATAATCTCACAAAAAGGCACCATGATAAAAAGTTCTGGCCCGTGGTCTAATTCAGTTAAATACAATTTGTCCAGCTGTGCTAAAACGATCGTGTCCCTGTTTCCAGTTATAAATTTAATTTTTCAAGTGCTGTATTGGTGTCTGTAAGTTTCAAAGCATTTTATTCCATGAAAACTCGTGCATTACATGTGATAGACTGAGCGATTTTTAGTTCACTTTCAACCAATACGTTCTGCGTATCACATGCGATTTATGGCATTGAGGCGCTAAAATATCATAGTTTTGTTTTTTCAAATAAAAGTAGTATTTTTATATATTTCATGCGCTACCGCTCAATCGAGCAAGTCAGCTGGAAAATAATTGCTATCTTAAACGCAAAATTTTGCTGCAAATGCCGCAAAAACAGTTTAATTTTGTATTTACAGCAAAAATAGACTGCCAGGAACTTTGTAAGTTCCATTTCGCTCACACGTTAAGACCAACAATAAATTGTTTTTGTGACTCCCAGGCAAAGTAGATTCAGTTTTAAATTAGAATTTTAGAACAAGGAAAGTGTTGAGTTTAATTAATTTTGCATTCATGATTTAAACATAATTTTTTAAGGTATATTTAAATCTATGATTAAAGTTTTTAAGATGTTTTTCCAGCCTGTCGCATATAGAGTTATTTTATTTTTTCCGATTTTGATAATTACGTGAGGGCAATGGTTTAGTCTTTTAATTTCACTAAAAGCACCATTTATGATAGTGAAATGACTTAAAA
This sequence comes from Trididemnum clinides, assembly GCA_963675345.1. NCBI lineage: Eukaryota > Metazoa > Chordata > Ascidiacea > Aplousobranchia > Didemnidae > Trididemnum > Trididemnum clinides. The sequence goes on from OY776300.1 coordinate 5,407,422, forward strand.
ATTGTCAGCTGTTTGTTTTTGTTTCATTGTAACCTTAACTAATCAAATCCTAATCGCAGATAATACAAGAAGCCCGCTTCTATTCATATTCTAATGACTGTATTCCGATTAAAATGCGGATTAACAATTGGCCTACTGATAAAATGACTAAAATTACATACAAGCAAGTCAACTGTAATGCAACATTAACTCTTTTTCTGGAATTGTTGCAATTACTCAAGAAATATAATATCTTTATGTTTGTTCTGCAATCTGCTTAAGATTTGTTCGATTGTTTTCCGTTACTTTTTATCTAATTACTAAACCAAGGATAAAAACAATAATAAAATACGAAAATTAATAAAAATCGTTACAAGATGCGGAAAAATACCAAACAGACTAAAGAAGTCGCAGAAATACTTCGCGAAAATGCTCAGCTAACCTCAACACAGTTAACCTAATTTTATCCAATTGGGTGGTTATATATACTTTTAATTTTAATCGACTTTCGAAAGTTTTTGTTTTTCAAATAAATTTTAGTAATTTCATATTCAAAATGAACTTCCGTGATTAGTAATTCCGTAAATCAATATAAATTTTCGTGTTTTGGTGTCGTTCCATAATAATGCAATATTTGTGGTATTTTCTGTGAGCATTTTAGCGTCAGAACCTATTTTGATTATGGCAAAGTCAATTTTTCTGGATTTAGTATTTTGTTCTGTTCATTACGTAGACGTGAAGGTGAAGCTACGGTAACTTAGTCCCAAGAAGAAATGTGTTGTTTTCATGTTTATAGTTGTAGATCGTTCATTCCTAACTTGTATAAATTTTTCTGATCGTTTGGAAACTGGTGAATTAGAAGTATTTTTCGGTAGTGCGTCTTCAGAGCTCTTTTAGCACATCTCTGAAAAGTTTTTTCACCTCTCTGCGAGCTCATTTCTAAAGAAAAATTTCAAAGGAATGAGACAATTTTTACTTGCATATCTAATAACATCGCGAGTGGATCAGTCTACGAGTTTGTATTGTTGCAAGTCACGTAATTGAAAACTCAGATCAAAAAGAATAAAGAAATTGCCAGGGTCCAAACAGTGAGACTCGAGGAATTTTTTAAAACGCATAATAAATCCATACAAAAGAGGTATTTGTAACAATCAAAAAAGAGTGGTCAATACTTTCTGAAAAGAGCAGACCCTATAGCAATAGTTTATTTTAACGGTTTACAGCTTTTTTCTGACTGTCTATCAGTTGGATTTCCCTTGTTTCCCCTCTTATGTCACCGATTCCAGTGACAAACTTACCCAATGAAAATTGATAAATGGAAATGGCCTGACTCATATAACCTTTTTATTTTAGGCGTTACGTACAAGTTAATTGGCTACAGTGTTGCTGATTAATTTGCTATGATGCTATACCTCTGTCCCTTTAGTTAAATTGTGTAGACAAACTTTCAATTGATCGATTTATACGTAGGCAAAGCAATTTTTTCCTTATTAAATTAGAAAGCTGAAAAAATTGTAATAAAAATTCTTCTAAAGAAAACACAGAATGCAAACGAATACCGCATGAACAGGTACACAGGTTGAGAATCACCGGTTTATTCTTTACAAACTATTTCACAAGCTGTTTCATGCAAACCTCAGAAGATCTAAAACACGAAAAAATTAAAAAGATCAACAGTTGCAGCTTTCCATAATTGTGCTGCCACCAGAAACGATTAGTAAGCTGCAGAGGGGAGGTGCAGACCCCTTAAATTTTCAGCTTTTTCATCAAAAACAATTTTTTGGTTTGCTTCCAGAAAACTAGAAAAGTCTAAATTTTTTGGGAGACAGGAAGTTTGTGGACCGATTTCTCGGATCCTCTAAATTTTCCCAAGCTCATGCTAACCAGATGGTTGACCCAAATTGGTAAAACAATCTCTTTCGTATAGCAAATCTTCAAACAAAGCTTTTCAGTTTATCCCCCCCACAAAAATGCTGAATCTGCCCAGCAATCATGGCCTCAAAGTTAGCCCCTCCTAAATTTGAGACTGCCTTCATTAATAAGTCATGATATGAAAGTATGAGTGGTTAGAACGTTGCCTCGTATTTCAAAGACGACAACCACTCCCCAATATGTTGCAGGCGCTTTCGCTTCATGTTCACAAACCTACTGTGGCTCCTTCATCCGCTTCAAAAAGTAAAGTGCAATCCTGCTCATTTCAACTGATAGTAGGCTATAAAATTTACTTGTTGTGCCCTTTGGAAAGGCACCTTACGAGATTGTCCAACTTTTTGTGTCAGGCAGGTGGTGGAGCCGAACGATCTATACTCGTAGCGGTGGTCCATGCTGTCCAACAAAAACCTAGCTGACACAGCTTGAGCTCACACGCTCACACGCACAAATAAATCGTAAACAAGTGCAAAGCTTTTTCGCTGATGACGTAGCTAACACCACTAATTTAAGCTAACATGCTACGAAGTTTTATTGAGGAAAGTGACTTTGCTACACAGAGGCCATATATTGTCACATATTACATGTCGACATGTGAACCTACTGACCTAAAATTCAACTTGTTACGCGTTCACAACGACAAAGCTACTTTCACGCTACATCACTTCTTCACGCCATTTCCTAAAAATAAATGTGTAGCCTTAGTTCACTTAGTAAAAATACCAATGCATTTACTGTGATGATTAAGTTGATAAAATATTCGGTAAATTTGAAGTTTTCAATAAACAGATTTTGTACATGCTTAATTTTCCGTTGCAAATCAAACGCAAGTTTGAAAATCAATTCATTCCCGCTCAGGCATGCCTCATGTTGATGCCGCTCCGCCAACAGCCTCATGCTGATGCCATTCCGCCAACAACATTACCCTTGTTACAAATCACAAACTGAGATAAGAAGTTTTGTTCTTGCGCGCAGGTGATCGAAGCGGTACTCGTTGATTTTGCAGACCTATGAAATATCAAAAAGTCTGTACATGTAAGAAGAAATGCTCGACAATTATGCAACGTTCTTTTTAAACAGCAGGCGTATCACTGAGTTCTAAAGCAATCGGTCATATCGTCAATTTCGTGAACCTTAATTAAAAAGATTAATTGATTGCATAATTGCTTTAAATCGCATAATTTGGAAGCAGATTAGTTACAGGCTTTTAAGGGATAACGGCCCTTTCGACAGATGGTTCTCATTTTTTTTTCTTATCATTACGAATTCATATTCAATCCATTGCGATGGACTACAAGTGGTTCTATCCGGCTGAAAGAAGCAAACTAATTTCATAATTGAAAATCTAACGAATGAATTAAGCTTAATAAATCTGATTGAATTTTTTCTCCGCTCGCCTCTTCAAGCGTTTATCTTTGCATTAACAAAATTAAGTGAACAGTTAAGGTTAAACTGCGTCGAAGAAGAGCAAGTCGAAACGAGCATGAAAAATTTCCTTTAAAACCAACTAATTGAGCTATGCGTGGATAAAAAAAATCGAAAATTTGCTTCATAAAGTTGACGCTAGTGGCAGTTTTGTTTAAAGATTACGAAAAGAGTTCAATGCAGTAAGAGAGGTCGGTCGACAGTTTACAGCCTCATTTCGAGAGAAGCAGAGAAAAACCGAGTCCAAAGCAATGTAAGGAGATCTGATTCAACTCATCAAACACAAAAGTACGGATAATTCGGGAGACTACAAAGTGACCTTACAGCCTTGAGGTAAGCAGTTACTCATTCACACCTTTGCGGACGGCTAAGCTTTAGTCTGAGCTCGAAGAGTGAGCTATGAGCAAACGACAGTTTCTCTCGGCCATGTTGCATAATGCCTCATCGCTCAACTCGCTATCTTTCAATGGCGAGTTGATGCTCGATCCTCTGCGACAAATTGACAACGAAAAATTTATCGTTTGAAATTCACAAACAACGTAAAGTGATGCTTTTAGCTCTATTGTTGCTGGAAAACTAGACTGCATTCCCATCATGGGAGACTTCCAAACTCATGTGATTGGCACTTTTTGATTTAAATTTGGGCATTGTTATGGATCGCATATTCTTTTCCTATTCAAGTATACTGAGGCAACCGTCAACAGTAATGTTATAATTGTTTACATATCTTACAAACATTGGTAAATAAAGCCTCCTTTCTACCAAATGGAATTATCTAAATTAAATCAGCTCGGAAATAAGTTCTTCCATACATAGTAAATCTTTTATTTACGTAGTCAAAATCATCAGGACAAAAGTTTGTCACAAAGGAAGTCAGCTGACGTATACTGTGTAATTAAAAATTTATTTCATCATTCAGTGACTGGATAACGAAAACATCAAATAGCCTGCCTTCCGGGCTGCTCCAAATTAAAAATCGGTGATGGAAAAAAGTAATTTGTGTTTAAAATATCTGTTAACTTTCCTCGTGAAGCGTATTAAAGACTAGCTTGCTTGTAACCACTTTCTATATAAAATAACACTACGAAAGAAATATTCTAAACTTATAGCTGAACTAACCTCCATTTTTTTTTAATCAAACAGATATTGTTTAATCTTTCTAGCGTTATTGCGATTATTGCAATGGATGATTTTCAAAAAAAGTCACACCAGTTATCTCAGGTTAAAAATGGTTCTGTAATGGATGATGGAGGCGGGGAAAGCTCCGATAAATCCGAAGTTTATGACATGGACTTGATAGTTGATCGAAAAAATTACAACTCAACTTTTCAAGAATCAATCGACAATTCAAGTATTAGTAAAGAATATCCTTTTCAATCTACTCATCAAATCAATCAAATTCCTGAAAGAAATAAAAATGCTCATGATCCAAATGCAACGAGCTGCGAAAATAGAGACAAACACTCTTACAATTCTTCATTGAATATTGACTTTGAGCGGCAAGGGATTCAATTTCCATGTGGATATTCCAATTTCGCAGCAATGCAGGAGATGATGCAACAGTATTTTGAAAGTCTATATTCGCCTTTAATCAGACCATTTACTGAAAATAAATCTTCTGTTAACTTGACCGCAACAAGCAAAAACGAAACGAAACATTGGGATTCTTTGAGCCGAGACGATAAAGACCAACGAGAAGAATTTTCTACTGAAGCCGCCTCAAAAGAAAAACCATCTGTTGAGTTAGCGTACAACCAGCTCTGTGAGTCCATATTCACCAGCCGCCAGCCATTGGCAGCTGATTTGTTGCTTGCAGAAAAAATTTCTTCTTGTCCAAAGCTACAGGTCACACTGGAAGATCTACAAAAGGAGAGTCAATATGCAACATCTGCATGCGTAGAATCGACGGGTCAAAATCTTCCATACTCTTCAAAGGCAATCGATAAAACTGACAAAATTGCTTATCAAAAGAAGTTGAAAGCAATGATTAACAACCCTCATAAACAGCACGAAGAGAAAACTTCTGTACAAGAAAAATTGTTTTTATATGAAACCGAAGTTAAGTGCGACGAAAATTCTGGTGATAAATCTACAACTTTTAAACCAATCCAGAGGCAAATGCACAAAAATGAGCCTGGACACGCTTTTGATCTTTCTGCCGGCTCCACGGAAGCTTATCCATCTGCACAAAATTCATCTTATGTTCGTGCTGATGTAAATAACACTTGCTTTTCTAATACCGGTAATCAAAATATATCTCTTTTTACTATAGCAGCTAGTAACAACGTAAAAAATGTTTTTTCTCCGCCTTCTTTCTCATCCTTTCCATCAAATGAAAATGAAAAAGACAAGTCGAAGAGCAATCCTATAAACCTGTCCTCATCTGAACAAAGTCAAAGAACACCAGTTTCAGCCCAGAATATTGCAAAAAACCAGACGACCAAATCAAATACACGTGAGCAACAGCAAGACAAAAGTAACAAAGACGAAATTACTGAAAGTAGACGTAATAACTGCTCGCAACATGGCGACCTAACTAATAAACTCGGTTGGTATAACCAACTTTCCGATCGCGAACTGTTTGTGCTTTTTATGTTAAACCATCAACACAATTTAATGTCGATACCGGCCGCACAAAGTTCTGCTGCGCTGAAAGTTGACAAACAACCAAATAATTATTCAACCTCACAGCATCCTTCATCTTCTTGGGTGCTTCCTTCAGCCATGTTAATGCTGCAGCAACAGCGGCTAGCTAGCAGACCGCTAACACCAAGAGAACAATATCTGGATGATGGCTCAAGTGATGTTTCAGATGCAATTCCCAAAGATGACATGTCAAAGGAGTTGGAGATATGTCAAGACCAATCGCAATATAGTAAGAAAGAAAACAGTCAAGCAGCTACAAGTTGTAATTCTGAACCAACGAAAAGATTTGTAAACAAAGAATTGCCAGAAAACTTGAACATGATGCAATGCAAATTGGAGGATGAGCAAGTGCACATAATCCAGAATATGTGCAACTCAACAGAAGGTAAAATGTGTTGAACAAATTGCTTCTTTTTTTTGAACAAATTGCTTCTTTTTTGTTAAACAAAGTGCATCTCTGGCCTCTTGTATTACTTTAAATTGCTTCTTATTCTTGCAGGAAGCAGTTTAGTGGTGCTTGAGGTTAAGAACTACGAAATAAAACTCCTCACTGCAAATAATAATCATTTAGACCGATTGGAAAAGATGTCATAAAGCTGTAGATGGTACCATTCATGCAGATTGCATTTTGGTTTGGCAACCGATGAGCTATGGATCTAAAAGCGATTAGGTTTTCAATACTGTTAACCAATTATGATATATTTTTCAGACAAACATCGTTCTTCCCTTGACGATGCAAAAAAGAAGCTACGTCGCAATCGAACGACATTCACAACAACACAACTCCACGAACTTGAATCCGCGTTTTCTAACGCCCATTACCCGGATGTCTTCGCCAGAGAGGCATTAGCGGAAAGGCTTAAATTGCCGGAAGTGCGAGTGCAGGTACCCGTGAGAAGATGCATCTAACAAAAATTTTTATTACGTCAGCTTTTCCCATCAGAAGTTACAACGGCGGATCAATTCTCTCCCCCCTCCTCGATCTGCCTTTTGTGCGTTCTTCTGTCAGCTTCGTATTGTTTCACCTTCATTTCAGGCATACAACAAAATTAGGTTATTTTGAATATACAAGCCCATGCACGTAGTAATATCAATTTAGTCTAATCGTTTATACAATATTTACGCACAGATAATGAGCAGTATTAGAGCGGTAATTGAACCGCCACGGTTAACATAGAAAGTATCTTTACTGTTTTGAATGTGTGTATTTTGATTAGGAGTGAAAATCTTTTTTCAAAATTATTTGCTTCGGCAATGATCCAAAGCTTTACAACCAATTTCTCGTGCTACCTTATTTTCAGGCTTGTGGAAGTAGTAGTCAACTTACAAACCGGCGCAGTCATTATTGGCAGACCTGTTGAGCCGAGTCGTGTTAGTAACAAATATAAGCAATAATTCACTAAAGATATAAGCCGACTTCAAGCTTGGCAATAGACTTATATTTTATTTGATAAATTTCCTTTTGCAATACAGTATCCCTTCACTAAGCGCAGGGGTTACCTTCCTTACCGACCCGTGAATCCCGAAAATCCGCGAATTATCAATGCAGTTTAAAATGCCTGTGTATAATATTATATATGCCAAAATATGCTTCCCAAACACATTTTAAAGACAGTTTTACTCATTAATGCAGTAATTATGTTTAATGACATTGCTATTTCAAAATCATTTACCAGTTATGGAGAAAGTAAGCGTTTTTCTACTAAAAATGGCCTAAGAAATTCACGAAATTGCCGAAATTATGAAAAAAACTTTGAGAGCAAAATTCGCGCGTTTGCGGGACCGCGATCGGGGAACAGCGGATGGGTGAAAGTACACTATATAGCCACCACAAGCAAAAATTTGAGGCCATGGAAATTGGGCAAAGGACACTGTTGCAAGTTATTATTTATTTAAAGCGATGTGTTTATTCTAAAACGTTGAAAATGTTGAAAAGCTCTTTAAAACTTTATTAATTTTTAATTTGCAATACCAGTGGTATAATCAATTTGCTAATGTGATTATTGACATATTCATTGTGATGCGGTACCAATTCAGTTACAGAGGCAAAAAACTATTACTATGTTTTTACAGCTTAAGCAAATTATCTTAATTGTAAGGTGGCACAATCGCTTTAAAATCAGAACTACGACTTATCACATTTTTCTTGCTGTTAAATCTATTTAAGTTTTCAACGTTCCGTTGACTCAATAACAAAAGTGCATAATTAAAACAGCCCTAAAGTCAACTCTCTTTAATCAGCCATACTCCATTTTGACAGGTTTAAACACAAATATTTAAATCTCAAGTTCACTTCAATTGCTTGCATCCTTTTAATCTTTAAAATACAGCATATCCAAGCCAGTTCAATTATTCATCTTTTCCCAGTCAGTCTTTGAAAAACAATAAACAGCGTCATTTTTTGCCACAAGCACTCTTGTTTCTAGTTAAATTTTCTTAATGACAATAATCTTCAAACGTAATATTTACGTTTTGGCAGGCTTGGACAATCAAAAATTTACTTCAGATTTATCAAATCAGAACAACATTACAATTAAAACTACTCTAGTTTTTGCAATTCATGGGATTTAAATTAGAACTAACAAATTTGCAAACTGTAGAAAATGAACCACAATTTGAATCAAGTTAGTACATTTAATTAAATCAAGCTCCAACTTAAAAAAATCAGGCGGATCACAGGGACCGTGCCTCTCCTCCAAATTTCTCCCACCCATCCAGGTATTGAGCTACTTTCAGGTAATCGTGATCAGCTCTGCTGTGAGAATTTGAATAATTGTGTAATACCGCGTCTACGCATCAAAGAATAGTAATGTCGTAGCTCAACAGATCCTTTGCTACTACAGCACTTCATGTTTCAACAATCTGAGCAAGCTGATTATACGATTTACATTATTCTTTTCAGTTCAGTTCATCCCAAAACCAAAATCTTTTAAGTATGGTGATGGCCAAGATCATGCAATTCGCACTGTAGCATACCGTTTGCTTGGATACCCTAGACTTGTTTAGAAAGAGCCGAAATCGCATTCATTTCGATGAGTTCTTGACTTTTTGTCGCACTTTTCTTCCGTCAATCGGTGCATTTTCGCTTCTGTTGCTGTTTGACGAACTGGAGTTTTCGGCAAATCCGGAAATTAGATTAAAACAAGAATTACAGCTTAAGAGTTTTTAGGAAATTAGATTAAAAAAAACGCACGTTTCGCTCGAATTCATCTAATTACAACTAGAATCACTAATAGGTCAAGACTGCTCTGATAGCCAGCCTAACCAGCTGCGATAAAAGACATGCAAATGCTATGCAGGTCAGAACTTTTCCACTGGGGCAACGTGGAATATTTACTGGAGTTCTGTGAGCTTTAAAAATTCTGCAGGGGTTACTCAAGTTTTGATTTTAAACGAGTTTTGATTCAAACAATGATGATTTGGAATATGTACATAAACCGTGAAATAAGCACATCTACACAAAGCAAGTTTATGTGATGACAAAATGCATGATTTTCTTTCCCATTTACTGGTTTCTTGAGCTTTTATAAAATGGAGTTCAGCATCAGCAAAACTAGATATAAGTTTCCTGGACGCCAAAAAGGAGGAAAAGCTCTGCATAGGCTACAATTAAACGGCGTTTTCATCATTTGATGCTTTATTTGCTTAAGCAAGACTCGCTCATAAAGGTGAAGCAATTCAACAACCGGTAATGGGATTATATTTGATGAATTTTTGCTTTTTTAGATAGCAAACCTTTACATGATTGAAGAGAAAAATTTCAGAAAAAATGTAAAGGGTGCCTAAAAATTTTACGTGTATCAAATCTAAAATGTTTTGGGTTAAAGTAGCTGTTTATTCTTTTCTATAGGAGGGCCAGCGACATAACTAATATCTGAGCTCCTTTCCCGCAAATACACTACTGGGTCTTCGCCAATTGAAACAATTTGACAGTAGTCAACTCTCTGCAAGTTTCTGCGCTGGATTTATTTTGGGGGAGCGCGAAAGTTCAGCCAAGAGTGATGCGACATGCTTGTAATTAATTTTTCTCAGGTGTGGTTTCAAAACCGAAGGGCGAAGTATCGGCGCCAGGAAAGGTTAAATCAAAGAAGCGCCGAAGCCGACATCCGTCGTTACAGAGGAAATTCTTCAACATTGAGTAAAATTAAACTGTTTGTAGAACTGCAATAGTCAATTTGCGTTGTTAAAGCGTTTACAAATAATAAATTTTCTTGAACAGGGATTTTTAAACTTTTTAAAACGGTCTCTCTTTGACAATGCTGGCAAAAGTCAGTGCTCCTCTTTGATACCTAAAAATTTATTTTTGACATAAATTATTTTCAAGCGGTTGTTATTTCCCACATCTGCTATCCAAAACAACATGACGATCCTTCTTTTGTTGTAGATGAAGTTTTCAAAATTCTGATTTTGACAAATTTTCTTAATCTTTTTTAAATGGGACCGTGGCGCCGTAGATCCTCACCCTCCTATTAACCTTCCACGCCCCCCCCCCTGTTCAAAAATCTTTGTTATAAAGGACGAAATCAAAGGGATATCAAAAATGGAAAAAAGAAAAAATCATCTTTGATTTGTTTATACGGCTTTTAAAACCTTTCTATGTCTTTCAAGAAGGATCAAAAAGCTTTAAAACTTATTATAGGGGTTTGATACGTGACTTGATTCCCCCAAAAAATAAAGTTGAAATGGTAATTTCTCTTTGATTTGGCTAAAGAAGTTTATTTTAGAACTTGAGTTTCCGATACCAAGTTGGATGAGAATGCTAAGTTAGTGATCTTTTTGTTAAGTCTGTATTTGCTGTAATTTTATGTTATGCGGTTTCTGGTTATTTAAGCGAAAAATTAATTAAGATATATGGATAAAAACTGATTTTGCCTAAGCTCCATATTTACACTGTAGACTGCATAATTCATCAGATTTTGGTTGATTGATATGAAGTATGTTAGCTTTGCTGAATTTTGTTAAAATGGTTCTTGTTCTGAGTAGCTACTGTAATATTTTCAAAATTGACTGCTAACATTTTAACATGGTCGATTTAAAACTTTAAAATTAAATGTATTAAGTTCGCGTTAGTAACAGCGTGGTGACTTAATTGTTTTGGAAACATAAATCATATGATTTATTTCTCATTATTTTAAAATCTGAAACCCTTTTTTTCTTTATTTAAGACTCCATAGGTCATGGATTATACAGAGGACTAGTTACAAAATGTTGTTTGATTTTTTTTGACACTCATTTGATTTTGTCCTGCAGTGCCTTTTCAACAGGGCTTTAATTTAAAGTTCTTTGGGTAATTTGAGCTTCTATTACTAACTGCATATTTGGGCCACACACAACAACATGGCAATGAGCAGCCCACTTCTTGACACCTTCATGAGATAGGCATTGCGGTATTTTTCGGAAGAGTTCTTTACAACTATTTCTTCCGCTTAGTCATTCGAGCAACATTTTTTTTTGTAGACTGACTGTTTATTTGTCTCAACACGCAAGTGAAGACCTTTTTTGGAAAATCAACTTTTTTAAAAGTGACTGTTTTCTTACTTCCGGCTCAAAAAGACAAAGAGTCGTTTGTTTGGGGATTAGCTTTCAAAAAGTCATCATTTTTAGGATTTTAGGGGGCTTTGAGGAGAAGGCAGACAATATTTCTGGGGAGAGCTATAAGCCTCAAGGCCCTATACTTTTACGCCAATATGTTTGATATATTATGCCAAGTAGTTTATATTAAATTCAATTTGAAGTTTTTTTCAGACAAACAGTCGTAGTAAAACTCCGACAGTTCTTTTGTGTGTTTAGGAACATAATAAATGTACTTTTTTTGCAGAAGCTAGTTTGTCTTCTAAACCTCTTGCTTCCAATCTCGACCTTCACAACGGTCAAAGCAGTATCAATCAAGAAGAAACATCATTACCTGGATCTATTCTGTCTCATGATAAAGAAATCTTTACATCTTCTAATCATCAAGCGTCGCTTAGTTATCAACCTCCCATGTTACCTCCGCAGCTTCCTGACGATCACATGAGCACCCTAGAGTCTAACTTACCCGCAAATGTTTCCCCTAAGCCCCAAATCAGCTTAAATTCTATATTAATGCCCAATTCAATGACTCCTTCAAGTGCTCCAATGCTTAACAATGAAGCAGCGTTGCTTCTGTATCAAAGGCAACTTAGAGCATTGCAGCAGTCATCTAATTCGGCTTTTCCTTTCAATATTTTTCAAGGGAACTCCGCAGCTTCTGGCGATCAACTTTCTGCTTGCTTCAGAGCCGGAAGAGACCACCACAAAGAAATCCATTAACGTTTGTTCCCACTGTCTGCAGCTTTTGACATAAACTTAAACTCCAGTAGGAGTGTAATGTGTATATTATTTATGTTGATGCAGTGGTGTAGCCAGAAGAAAATTTTGGGGAGGAGCCAAAAATTCTAAAATTTGCTCGATAACCTTTTTTTTGGAAATCAACGCTTTGAAAGTGGCTATTTTCTTATCTTCGGCTGTAAACAAAGGTGAAGACTTTTTCCAAAGATGATGTTTTTGAACGAAAATGTTTTCAGCCCAATAATCCCTTCACTTCTTCATTGGATTAAAAAAATATCGTTTCATGGTCGGTATGCCTCTTCTTGCAACGCTTATGGATTGATGGTTTTAATGCATTGGTGAGCAAACAACGGCCTGCAGTGTATATTCAATCTCGGTGAGATTTTTAATTCAGTCCTTCTGAGATTACTGAAAACAATCTAATTTCTTGTAAAGAACTCAAATATCATAAGCCCTTCTCTACTGCTCTGTCTCTCAGCAACCGCAATTAAAGTTGAAAACAATGCTTTTGCTTTAATTTTGTTTCGTTAAAACATTTGTTAAAATATCTTGAAGGCCCAGTTTCAGCAGAACACCTACCCTTCCCGATTAAATTGTAAAGTTTTGTGTGAACGTTCCATCGATTTTGAAATTGACAAATTCGATTATTCACGTTTTCTCCTCGCCCTTAAAAATTTGAATAAATCTTGGAAATTATTTAGATATTGGCCTTTCTGTGTCGTCTGCTGAGTGACTATTTATTATAACTTTTTCTTCAACGCTTCCGGAACTAGTTTGCAAAGGATATAGGTTTAACTTGTCTTCACCTACGTGAAAAAGCATGCAATCAGCAAGAAGAACAACAAACAATTTTGACTTAGAGGTTTTTGACTAATGCACACCTCACATTTGTCTCAAAAATTGTAACAATCAAACTAACATCAAATTTAAATGTGCAAGCGAAAATATTACCCAATAACAGTCCGCATTCCTATTAGAATCAAATGCAATCTGATGTATCTTTTGCTTGTGAGTTTTGATCTGGATTTTAGAATCATTTTGTGACGCTATTTATATAAACGTCTTTCATTTGTTTGATAATGAAATCTTCCCTTGTATGTGCTAAATTTTTTGAATTTATTTGACCTAAAATGTTTGCTCATTTTCGTTCTGATGCTATGGGTTGCGTGGAACAAACTGCCAAGAAAAGCAGCTAGCCAACTAACACCTGCATCAAGGGGCTAGTTAAAACGACCAGGGCATAAAAAACCTTCACTGTGTGTAGATTTAGTTATAGGCTAGTATAATCGAAATAAAGATGTGTGTCTCTTAGCTTACGTCGTTTGAATGCTGTCAAGAAATTAATTTAGTTTCCTTTTTTTGCTTCAAAAATATATAAGTGTTTGAGTGATCTAAATTTGTTAGTTTATAGGCTGTTGTGTTTTCCCAACCTTATTGCTGAAATTTGAAGAATTTATTGTTTGTTTTCGAAGGAGGAAAGAAGTTTAACTGAGGCTGTCGGTGCAATCTATACATAGAGATCTAGCTAGTAGTTTGAGAGGCCTTGGCATTCAAGGCCGTATTGATGAGGGGCCATTGGGGGCGCTCAAAAGCATAACATTTTGTTTTTGAGTGAAGGAGGAACTGAGTGAAAGAGAACCTTTTGGTTTCGGGAGCAGGTATTTTGAAACGTCAATTTTCCCATTTTTGTCCCAAAATAATCTCTTAGACCTTGTTTATTTTTTGTAGATCAACTTTTTGAAAATGATGATATTCTGATTTGTCTCAAAAAAACTTTTTGATAAACTTTGTAAAATATATGGAGGGGGTTTACCCCCAAGCCTTCCTACATTTATGCCTATGGGGACACCTGCTTCGAGATCTTAGAAAATAGCCCCTTCGTAAACGGGCTCCGCCATCACGATGTTAATGGACAAAGTTAACAATAACTTGAGTAAAAGCGATGTTTTAACTTAGAGTGCATTTTATTTAGAAAAAAATCATCAAGATACGGATATTCAAGTTTTTGGTGTGCTATTTGCATTACAAGCGATCACATTGCAGCAATTGCGAGTCGCGTACCTGCATATGTGACTTCATAATCACTGCATGCAAACTTGCGCGAAATGCGAAGCATTTTTAACGTTTGATCAACTCGATATAGTGATGAGAAAGTAGCCGTTCCAAAAAAATGTTTCCTACTTGCTGTGAAGGCAATTCAACCTTAGATTGATATTAGATTGCTTTGTAATGAAACAGGTTTATATTGAAAGACGCAGTGATAGAACGAGACACGATGACAAAAAATGATTAATTGGTTATTAAAGGTGAGAGGTGCTAATGTTTGGTTTTTCCAGCTTTGTAGCATTGGCCAAAGCATGAAATTTAACCAGTGCGGAATTTCCCGCTAGAGGGTAACAACAGGGTCGCATGCGTGAAAATTAGTTATCATATTGAAGTAAAGGTTTCCAAGCGACGCACTGGTGCATCGTTGTGTGACTGCAAGTATGTTTAAGCTCACATCCTTGATGCCTCATTTTTACAAGTCAACCTGAAATGACCTTTTTTTGATGGTCAATTTCTGTGAAGAGTTTTTTGTCTCCGTTTTTGATTTGATAACCTTTTTTCTCGGAGGTTATCGCTTTTATACATGGGTTGAATCAAGATCACTGCTTGGTTGTATAAAGGGCTGTACTAGAAAAAAGGTTCAAATTCGGTAGGGGTTGAGGAAAAAGGAGATTTTGACTAAGCTTCAAGTGGGTAGTAACAAAAGAAGGTTAAGAACCAGAGGGATAAAGGGAAATGTCATGCAGTAAAGGGATTAAAGTTGGCAAAATCTTAACAATTGAGCAGCTAAAGAATTAACGGAAAATTACCCCTCTGGAATGTCAGCAAATGTGTCGGATACTGTTTTTAACTGAATTTGACAAAATTCACGCAAAATTTCAGCGTCTGCGAATTCAAAATGACCGCATGCATTTTTATCAAAAATTGGAATAATTTTTCTCCCTCGAGGTTGTTCGTGCCTAAAGCTTTGCCTCTCGTTTCTGAATGGAGGCTTCTTTTGAATGCTTCGTAGATTTTTGTACGGTAGGCCTACTGGAAACGTTGGCCTTCTACAACATACATTTTCTCTAAACAATTTGGAACGCCTGAACCAACTGTTAATAGCAGTCAAGTCGTAGCCTTCTTCTTGAGATGCCGTATCTAATGACATTGGCGTCCATGACTTGCCAAACTTTTGTGTTTGTGGCTGGTCGCAACTGACCTTCTGGTATGAATCTTTGTCCAATCAGCAACATTCCGTAACAATGTCATTTTTTGATGCACCTTGTAGATTGTTCCATCTATCACAAAAATCACACGTGATTGTATAGGCGAAGCAAGAGGTGGGACACAGAGGCCATGGCCTCCCCCAAATTTTTTGAATTCATTTAAGGACCGAAAAGCATTTTAAGCAGAAAATAGGAATATAGTCATGTTCAAAAATTGATCTCCGAAAAAAGTCTTCACTTTTATTTTGGGCCGAAAATAATTGAACTTTGAATGTTGTTCTGCAAAAAAATTTTCATCAAATTTTATGATTTTGCTCTCATTTCCTAAATTTTGCTCCTGGCTACGTCACTGAGTGACTGTATTGGCTGCCGTACTTATTTTAGTATTTTATGCAAGCCAACGGCAGTTCCTGATGGCACATCTTGCTACTTGTCAGCTAAATTATCACGTGACATCGTTAATTTTCGTTCAAAATGATTTTACATGAGATGACTTATTCTTTAACCTTAACGTGTATTTCTGATTCAAATGCTTATTTTTTTTGCAACAATGGATCAGCAAACAACATGTTACCCGTCTTCTTGGTAAAGCCGACGCAATGGCGTAGTGGTTAGAGCGTCCGCTTCGCAGTCGATAGACCTTGGGTTCAATTCCCTTGTCGAATCATATCAAAAGACTTTAAAAAATGCTATTCGCAGCCTCCCTGCTTGGCGCTCGAAATTTAGGGGAGGTTGTGGAGAACAAGCTAGTAAGTTCGCTTGCTGTGTCTTTGGGCAAGGCACTTACCGGGACGCCCCCATCTTTACGTGGAAGACAGGTGGCTCAAACACCTCGGAAATGGAAACTCTAAAGCGAGTGCGGATGTCCCGTCCAAAATATAGCAATACAATTCGCTTTCTCGTAAATGGAGATGAATATGGCAAACAAAAAAAAGCCATGCTCGCAATCAAGATTATTGCAATCAAACAAAAAAATCTATAGCTTTCGTTAGCCGACTTGCAGTTTGTTTTAACTGCAAAGAGCTTATTGCTTTTACTGCAGCTAGAGACCAAAGCAATTGGAGCACTTGCCTTAAGACCCTTATTTTCGAAGAGCTCATTCTTTTTGTGGTTTTGCAAATTGTCATAAAACTACATGATTCTTAAGAAAAGAGCGTATTTTAACATCCTAACTACCTTTTATGTCCTCCTGAAATTTCTAAGCTTCAGGTTGTGTGTTTGAAATTCACTGCTACTCAGACTTATTCTTTTATTTATGCTTTCTGAGATAGAATTGTCTCGTGCACTTTATTTCGTATGCAGGTCAAAAATAGAGAGCCAAGATTTTGCATCCTCTGAAATCTCGTTTGGGTTTTGTCTTACTTATTACAATCCAACTGAAGTAGACTAGCTGGCTGATAAACCTTGGGTACTTAAGAGAACCCTTATGAAATCTTACTCAGGGCTTTACATAGTTTATTTGACTTTGATAAAAGATATGCAACCCATCTTATGCTGACATATTTGAGCGATTCCGTTGCTATTTTTGTGAACTCAGTATAAAGTAGCGTAGCGTACGATCGATGTAACTAAATCAGTTCAAGTGGTATCAAAACTTTAAAATACAATAATACAAATGCATTTTGCTAAAGTCGTATCTTCAGGGCTTTATAAATATAAGTAACCATGCACGTAATTGGCAAAGCAGCATACGGGCGTAACGGACATTAACAATTTATTAAAATCAATATGCCAGGAAACAATAATGAGTATACCACCCAACCAATTTAGACGAGAGCATCCCTGGACGCGTTTCGTCCTTTTGGATTCATCAGCAGGGCCCGTCCCGTCGCAAGCAAAAGTAACCCACTCATTAACGTTATCCTTAAAAAAAAAGGAAAAAAAAATCCAACTATGAACATGCAGAAGCACTGAGACTTCAACCGACGACGTATTGCGTTGCTTAACAGGGCGGGTTGACAAATTGGTTGATTTTGGCTGCATATCCACTGGGAGATCAGTTTACACACTGGTCTGAAAGAGCAGATTAAACGCTTCATCTCCCAGTGGATATGCAGCCAAAATCAACCAATTTGTCAACCCGCCCTGTTAAGCAACGCAATACGTCGTCGGTTGAAGTCTCAGTGCTTCTGCATGTTCATAGTTGGATTTTTTTTTCCTTTTTTTTAAGGATAACGTTAATGAGTGGGTTACTTTTGCTTGCGACGGGACGGGCCCTGCTGATGAGTCCAAAAGGACGAAACGCGTCCAGGGATGCTCTCGTCTAAATTGGTTGGGTGGTATACTCATTATTGTTTCCTGGCATATTGATTTTAATAAATTGTTAATGTCCGTTACGCCCGTATGCTGCTTTGCCAATTACGTGCAAGGTTTACAATTTCCATATCTTCGCCTACAATTTTCCAATCTATAAGTAACCAGGCAGAATACTATGCAGACAGCTTTACACTTCTTCACCTACACAAATTACTACCATACGTATTTACCACTACATCAATTCAAATGATTGATATGTTATTGTTACCCAAAAAGGCAAAAACCCTGTTTTTGTTCAGTGCTGTCAAATTTTATTTTCTTTGTTTGCTGATTTGGGCAAATATATAATGAGTGAATGATTGATTAAATGCAATAGTTTGTAATTACTGGCGTAAATTGCGATAAGCAAAGTCGAATCGAGTGATTTTTTCTTTGAAGTAGGCCTATTGTAGCATCTAGTAGCTAGTCTACATACCTGCAGGTTATACTTGATGTAGCAGTGTCGTCGCTATGGGAAGTCAAGAGAGGCCGTACACCCCCCTGACGGCTGCTTGTGCACCCTTATTTTGGGTTACTCTAAATTCTTTCTTTTGTTTGCAGGACCGCGTAACGACTAGACAACAAACAATAGTATTAAGAAATTTAGATTTCTGAAGCAAAACACCGTTCAATTCAACATAACTCTCGTTTGACGCTGTCGATTCTTTGCGCAATTGTGGCGCAATCAACTGCTGCAACATAATAATTGTGACGCAATAAACCGTCTTATCAACGGTTGCAGTTGATGCCTTCATTTCATTTATTCATTGAGGATGTAAAAGACACCAAATGAGTATGAAAGATTGTTGCAAAGTTCTAATTCGAGCGAAAGTCGTGAAAGTTTGCTAGGTCTCTGTTCTTCTGCTAACTGCAGTGCACCTACAACATCTGCAGCAAGTGGGCTTATAAGTAAACGAAAATCTGCTGATGCTAATGATTTGGGAGTTGACGACTCAAAGCAAGTTAGGCTTTGTGCTTATCCTATAATTATGTTTGAGGCTAAGAAAAGATGCTTTAATGCTGCGTGATATCAGAGGTGGGATTGGTTGGAATATTCTGACAAGTTTGATTCAGCTTTTTGCTTTCCTTGCCGTAATTTTTAATCTAAAATTAGATGAGGCTTTCGAGGAATGCGTTGTGAATCAACTTTTGCAACCGATGGCTATCGTAATTGGAAGTATGCTACTGAAATGAATAGAGGTTTTTTTCAAGCTTGCTGCCCCAAACAACACTTAGCATGCTACACTACCTGGAAAGAAAAAATCAAACGGTCTGAAATGGGTAAGAAAATCACCTCATTAGTCAACACAGAAGCAATTGAAAAAAATCGCTACTATTTTTCTACCCTAATGGACATAGTAGCGTTTTTGGCTACTCATCAATTGGCACTGAGAGGAAAAAATTGATGCATTTGAAAGCGATGACGAAGGGGAAAATGGACTCTTTTTAAGTCTGTTTAATTACACTATTGAAAAAGACCAGCGTTTACGTGCAACCATTAAAACTATCCCACGAAATGCAGCGTACACCAGTCCTAATATGCAAAACGAACTTATTGCTGCTATAAGCTCAGTCGTAACTGAGGGTATTAAACAAAAAATTTGAAATTCTTGGTATACAATCAAAGTTGATGGCACCAAGGACCCAACTGGTGTGGAAAACATTTCCATAATTATTTGTTTTTTAACGAGCATTCTTTGAAAGTAGCGGAACGATCAAGCACCAATTTGGTTGATGCGAAATCAATTATTGACGTGATTTTGGCGGAACTTGCTACAGCAGGACTGACTTCATCAAAGATGCTTAGTTCAATATATGATGGCGCATCTGTAATGGCAGGACACTGTGGAGGAGTTTAACGTCTCTTGCAGGAGCGAGAAGACAAAGATTCGTTTTGCGCACTGCTTTAACCATCAACTGCACCTTGTAGTAATGCGCGCAATGTCGGTTGAACAAGCGATCAATAACTTTTTGCATACTTGAGGTAGTCTACAATTTTTTTCCCAAACCCACAGTTGCAATTCACTATAATGGTGGAAAATTGAAACGCCCGCTTGAACTGAGGTGGACTGGTTATCTGGCCACAGTAACAGCTCTTCTCAATTCTTTTCAGCATATATCATCGCTTCTCCAAGAAATGGCTACTTCAAGGGCATATACTGTAAAGCAAAAACATGAATAGAAGCTCAAGACTACTTCGAGAGGTGCTGAAACAAAGTTTCTTGTTCATTGCAAAGATGCTTTACAAGTTATGTGTTGCTATATAATAATTCTTATTGTCTCAGTTTCAAGTAATTTGTTGATGGTGACCATTAAATTTGTAAGCTTGTGTTGTGTTTGTCAGTCTAGTTATGCTGCTGAGCCACCATAATGGCCAGTAGACTGCTTGGCTCCCAGATTGAAATAGAAACAAATAAATGGCTTGCCTCAGACCTTAGGAGAAGCTTATACTACAATCAATTTCAATGTTATGACCAGCGTGATGGTTTATAATATTAAATAAATATAATATTTCGGGGCTATGAGTGGTTTCGGGACTATCTGTTTCATAGACCTGAATTCATTTCCGCTGACGATACTGGAAAAATAATATTTACTGTTTTCCTGCTCGGCGCCCATCACGACAAAGGTAGTATGGGAAACACGCCCCCAACTTTGATTAATATTGATTGGCAAAGGCATTTAACGTTGTATCTGATGTCTCCGTATTTACGGTAGCAGACAGATGGTGGAGTCAAGCAATCTACCTATTATGGTGCCCAGTCAAACAAATGACTAGCAAGCAACACTCAACAGTTCACATAGATGTGCCACAAACAATGTTCTAGCTCATACGAAAATATTAAAACATCTTTTTGTGTTTAATTTAATTGGCATTTTACATTTCTTTATCTAATATTGTATAATGCAATATTTTGCAAGCAAATTACGATTTGCGTAATGCGAAAAATTATTATTATCAAGAATATTTTGATAATGTTATGTAGAGAGTGAGTCAGAAGTAACCGGGCAGTCAAAACTACAAAAGCTATGAATATCCAATTTATTATTACATGATTACATAATTATTATTACATATACATAATCTAACCGAGTAAATGCTCAAAATGCTGGCCGTCTTCTTCAATGCATTTTGCAGTCCTTCGAACAACAGAATAGCAAACACTTCGGCATAAGTCTTCACTAATTTCTGTGCAAGAATTCACTATAATTGTCACGAGTTGATCTTTTATTCGCGGCTTTTAGGCATTTACTGAATTCTTTGAAACACCCCAAAGAAAAAAGTTAGGAGGAGTAAGGTCTGGAGAGCGAGGAGGATAGTCGATGGAACCACGGTGACCAATCCATCTGTTTGGAAAGTTGCCGTTGAGCTTCTGGCATTCAAATCACTTAAATTGACAATTTTTAAGATGTGTTCACATGACCTTCTTCTTAAATTGACAATTTGTAAGATGTGTTCACATAACCTTCTTCTTAAATTGACAATTTTAAGATGTGTTCACATGATCTTCTTCTTAAATTGACAATTTTAAGATGTGTTCACATGACCTTCTTCTTAAATTGACAATTTGTAAGATGTGTTCATGTGACCTTCTTCATTATTGGTGTGTTTACACCAAGAAATTAACCGACTGATCGATGTAAACGTATTTTAGTACACTTAGATCACGAATATCATGACTGCCCGGTAACTTCTAACTCACTCTGTATAGTGCAAATTTATATCGTGCCCAGGAAGCGAGGATTGTCACAAAAAGTTTTTAAATTGCTCCACACATCGCTCTGCCTTTTGGTTGACCGTAGCCACAGATCGGGAACTCCCAGTGTTTGGTTATTTTCTGTAATTTTACTATTCTACATTCACAGGTGTTGTCTCTGTTTCAAGAACAGTCTCAGGTCACCAGTTTGCTACGTTAATGTGAAAAGCAGTAAATGAATATGCTTCGGTTATATGAATTACTCGTTGGTGCTGTTTGGAAGCTGATTAATTTAACATTAATTTACTGGTTTATACCCTAACAAGGTGTCTGTGCTGTTGTGAATAGAACCACTTAGGGTATCCCATTTTTAAACGGCTAGTCTTCGTAGCCTATTGCATTTTATAGGTTCTAAGTTTGTTTGATCCAGCCAACTATTCTCTTCAAGCTGAAAACATTGATTTATCAACTGGGTGACACTTGTTGCCGCGTGAGTTGAAAACGTTCACACTTTTAGAACAGAAGAGAAATTTTGTGATATATGGGTTGAGGTCGTTACTCAAGTTGATGCTCATTCAAGACGAACACAACGTGATAATACATTGCTAGAAGACCATGTAGTGGAAGAAACAACCGCAAATAATGAAATGAATGAAGACGAAATGCGGAGATTATTTTATAACACATTGGATTAAGTCCTCAATGAAATAGACGTACCTTTTAACCATCAACATGCAAAACTATATGCTGCTGTCTCTACTCTTCGACATGAAAATAGTAACTTTTCACATTTAAAAATGGTGCAGCCTCTTTTGAATTTGGTAGACCGCACAAGTGTGAAAGCAGAATTTGAAGTTGCTAAGACGTACGTTGCAAAACTCAACGGTGATGAGAAGACAAAGCCGCCGACAACAACCAAACTCCTTTCTGAACATTGTGAAGCACTTAAGGTGTTGCCTACCGTATATCTTGAACTGAAACTATGAGTCACTGTCGGAGCCTCTACCGCAAAGTGTGAGAACTCTTTTTTGTTCTGAAAACTATTATGCCTGATCGCAGTCAATCAATGAACCACGTTCGCGAAGACCATCTTGTGTTTGAAAGCGACTTGACAAAAAAATAAAAAACTGATTGAAAAGAAAACGTCTTCTGATTTGTTCAGTACCTCACATCAACCACTGAAGTTAGTTTAGTTAAACGTAGTTGATTTAGTTTATTTTAAACTTTTCGGTGTTCTTTGTTTCACAGTATTGATTCCGCACTTTTGTGTTTTTTCATAACTCTTTCGCTCCCGCGATCATCGATTGATGATCTCGTGTTTTCAGTGTTTACCTCAAATTTTTTCAAATTGAGTTACAAAATCAGTTTACTAAAAAATCAATTTGTGACATTATTTTTCATCCGATTTTCATAAAATTTTCAAAAGATCACGCTTATTTCCTCACGCATCGGAACATGTATAATTTGTTCCCTAATTCTTAGATTTTTATACCCAAAAAGGGTGAAAAGGACCAACAACCCAGTTGCAGATGACAAAATCGGCCAAATTCTCAGCACGTGCCAACTACGCTAAAATCAAATTGAGATTACATCTTTACCACATAACCAAACCCTTCATCATTAACACAGTCTGAAAACTACTCTTTTGGGGCATCATTTGACAAAATTTCAAGCGATAATAATAAATTTTACTTTTTTGAATTTCCAAATTTTTTAGGGGTCTCAAACCCCCCCCCAAACAAATTTGAATGGTAAGTTGATAAAAGTAAATTTAGTGCGCAAAAAATATGATATGTTGCTAAATACCAATCTCATTTGAAAGCTTAGGAAATTTGCTTTCCAGCAATATATAACTTTAAATAGTTTAGACTAAGTGGTATATGATATTTACTGATCAAAAATGAGTACTGTACATCATGTCAGTTCAAGACCCCCACAAATTGTTTGCCTTACCTTCACTAAATTATGATTTTTACAAAAACTACACCCTATAAAAAGATAAAATAAATTGCAAATATTTCACTACTAAAGTCGTCATTTTGTATCAAATTTCCAAGGAGACAAGAAGCGAAATACAAGTTTACAAGCTAGCAGAAGTTTGGCTTCTCTAAATCAAAGTTTGCTGTATCCCCCTTGTTTCTCAACAAATGGGAAGGGTGTAAACAAGCGGCTGTTTCATTATCAGTGACAGCATATTCGATTTAAACTTGATATTTTCTGAATCTTGAAGAAATTCCCTGTTCAAAAATACATAGTGTCACATGGTTTAGGCTAACCTCTAGCAGATAATGACTGATCATATTTTAGGTACTGAATTTAACTACCAAAATTTGGTACCGGTCAAAAAAAAGGTCATGTGCCTCAGAAAATTGCAAATTGCAGAAAACCTAGTCTTTTAGGTAAGTTTTGAGTGATGTACCTTGAAAGCTTATTTCCTTAGCATCATGTTGCGACCATTTCTAAAAAAATTGGTTGAAAATAAAATCTGTAGTGATCTTTGAGGTGAGGGTACTACTTTAATTTTGAAGTCAACTACCCCCCAGTTGGGGGGTTAATTTGCGTAAAATTCGCATATTCAAAAATTTTTTTTTCTATTTGAAATCCTCAAGAAATGTAGATTTCAACGATATATCGCACTTAATGTAGAAGTAGACAGCTGAGTAATGATTTACAAACAAAGTTGAGGTACATAATTATGATTAATTATGATTGATTATGACAGTTTTTCGAGCTGCCATCTTATGGACATTTTTTCGCTTTTCACGCGGGAGCAAAAGAGTTAAAAGATTCGTTATTTTAGTATTGGACGATGTTTTTTTACTTATTTAATCGTGATTCAGTGATTACCAACAGTACAACAATATGTATCTTAATGTGTCGTGTACTTCACTAACGTTACATATAGGCCTATTGGCATTTTATTGAATTTTTTTAATATCGGCAGTTCGTTGGTTTAGGTTTCATTTCTCATCCCAGGTTTACACCATTAAACTTATCAAGTTGTAGCAACTTCAACTACAAACCACAAGTAGAAAGTCGCCAACAACACTTGGCTTTGTATATGGATCGTCATCCTCATGCAGTAGCTATCATGATAGAAGTGACTAGTCCCCACATGGAGTGCGCTTATTTTAACTCGTACTACAGTCATATGCCTGCCGTTACGTAACAATGGTGATCTCGACGTGATGAAGCCAAATCTTCAATGTAATTGTAATTGAACCGCAGCGTCTTCAGTAAAGCAGCACAAGCCATCGTCGAGTCGCCGAGTCATAACGTCAAGACCGCCTTCCAATTGAAGTCTTCGCGAGAATCTCACTTACTTTGGCCGGCAAGCCTTACTCTCTCAACGTTGGCGGGGAAGGCATTTTGCGACCTCAGCAACCTCCTCCGCTCCTTCGCACGTCTATGCTAGCTGCGCGTGCTTGAGAAGAGGAATTGTGTAGCAACTTCAAGTACCAACCACAAACAGAAAGTCAACAACAACACTTGGCTTTATATAAGGAACATCTTCTACGTGCAGTAGCTATCATGATAGAAGTGACTAGTCGCCCCATGGAGTGCAGTCATTTTGACTTAAATTGCAGTCAGATGTCTGCAGTTGCTCTACAAAGTCATCAAGTATGGCAAAAATCTCAAGTTGCATTATATTATAAATTTATCTAATCATAAACACCCGATCAGTCATATCGATTTTAAGATTATGAAGGCTGGCATCGCATGCAATTCAAAACATTCTATATCCTATAATGTCTTTTTTTTAACAGAAAAAGGTCAATTTTCCCTCCTATAACAGTGGATTCTCAAAAAAACAAAAAGATCTTCACTTCAATCAAGGCCAAATTTTGCGGCTTAATCTTTAAAAAAGGTTTTCACCGTTAAATTTTAAAGAGGCTGGTACCGTGATAACGAATCTACAAGTGTGTCATTCAATTACCAGTGGCGGGTCACATCGTGACCCGCGAGTCAGTGGTTTGCCATCCCTGGCCTAACCTATGCGTGACCATAGTGTTTAATGCTTTGGAAATCAATTTGAATCATGGTAAAAGTATAGTGGGCAGGACAGTTGAGTAGCGCTTTTGATGGCTGTGCACCCAAAACACAAAATGATTTGGGGATTTTGCTTTGACAAGGTTTTTGGCTTCTGCCACCTTATTTAAAATGATGAAAGTATCCACCACTAGTTGACAGTATTGTTTTTCCATGACTTTTACTTGGTGATGCGACGCGATGAAGAATTTAGCTGTTGGGGTAACAGGTAACCAATATTCAGCAAGTAGTCGTCAGGAATCTCGACTTGCTGATAGTTTCACTAAAAAACGTAATACCCTTTTACTGATCTATAAATAGCAGTTAAGTGTCCTTTTTTTGCAGCTCAGAAAAGTTGAAAGGGTGCCTGCGCCTTATTGATCTACTTCTTAGTTTGGTTCACTGTTTGTGTTTACCTGCATTGCAGTGTTGACTTAGATTTTTCAGTTGCTTGCATACAGTAATAAGTAAACTAGCTTTTTTGCTTAATTATGCAAAACTTAAATGTTTTTTTGTTATAATTACTCTTGATATTTATTGTAGGCTACCATTCTACAGATGGCCTAGCATATATAAGACAAATGTGATTTTGTACATCAAAAAGTATTGGAATGGGAAAAAAAGGTGGAAAGAAAAAGGGCAAGGGGGCCAAAGGGGGGAAGAAAAAAGCTGGAAAGGGGGTAGATGAGATGACTTTGAAAGAAGCAATGCTTGCTTTTCAGTAAGTTTTGATGATTCCATTTACTTTTATTTCTGAGATTAGAATTTAGTACTTTTTTATTGGCAGTGGCTGTTTTTCCAACTTTATGTTCCATTTATCAAGCATGGGCTGTTATGTTTGATTTATCGAACAATTCACAAATGTTTGACAGCAAAAGAGCTTTCAGTAGCAATTTACGCTCGACATATTAAACACGTGACTTTTGTTAATTTCTAATAGGTCAATTTTTATGACAAATAGAAAAAAATTTTACCTCCAGTGTACCTGGGCCCCTTCAGTGTGCACTACCTATTCATTTCTAGGACCCTCAGTGTACACTGCCTTTGTCTAAGTCAACAATTGTTTTGTATGCATTGAGCAAGAAACTTTGATTCATTGGTTTATTTGGGCTTAACTACAAATCAGCTGACTGCTCTTTCCATGCATGAAATCATGTGGGGTTGAGGTACGTTTTATTATGGCCACAATCACATGATTGTTCTTTCAAACCTTGTAATAGCTATTACGTTGTGTTCTTAGATATGAGACATTAAGACAATTCTCCTGTTTGGTCATAACGCATCAAATATACTGCCTTGCAAATAAGGTTTTTATGTTACCTTTTTGATGACATATGCCTTGTTTCTCTCTAAACTTAAATTTTATCAAATTTTACTTTTTGTGTTTTTCTACTTTTTTGTTTTTATTTAAAAATACCTTTTTATAGAATTCAAGTAAAAGAAAAATCAGCTGAAGAGCTTCGTTTTGAAATTGCTGGATTAAAAGAAAAAAACAAACGATACAGAGCAAGAGTGGGTGTTGATTTGGTTCTGTGTTTTATTGCAGGAAAACCTTGTTCGAATATAGAACTACTTGCGTTCAGACTTGTTTTTGCATTACCAGTATTGCTGGAATGGTGAATAAACAACATTGCATTAATCTTATGAATTTTAGTATTTAAAATTTTAAATTTGCACAAAAAAACTGTAACAAGACAATATAAGTATATTCATCTAGCCTTTGCTGCCTAATATTAATTTTTATGCTTGAGGACTGAAGATGGTTATGCCATTTTACTGTAATGTGTTTACCACTAAAACAATGCTGATTGATTGCATGGAGTAGACCAGGCAGGAACTTCAGATCTGGCATAGTGATCATCAGCCAGGTGAACTGCTCTAGTTTAGATCTTAACTCCAGCATTACAATATGACAAAATACACTAACGTTTGAATTATATCAAACCGTAGTTTGTACATGTGCTGCTGTTTAATTTTCTGTGTAGACTTTTGTAATAAAGTTTTAACGAGACTTTAAGGTAATTGTTTTGTATTCAAAGAATGAACAGCTTAAAGAAGAGCAGCTGCTTCATATTAAAACGCTGCTTCGTCAAGCAAAAGATCAAGAGGTAGAACTGGAACAGCAAGAAGTTTTCAATAGTGAGCACGTGGAACAAGCACTTCGAGATAAATGGGATGCAGCCAGATACGAAGAAAACCAACTTGACGGTTAGTTTTGAAAACTTTTGGTTTACACTTGGGTAAGGCACCTTAAAGTGCTTTTCTTGCTTGATTGCAGTGTTTGGTCAGAAATGCTTTGTGCCTCTAGTTCTGGCAACTCTGAAGTTTTTGACAAGGCCTGAAACTAATTTTTTTATGTGTAACAATAAGAGTTTTCTTGTGCCCAGAAGGTATAGATACAGTTAACTGATTCTTATTTCAATCAGATCACTTTGTTCTTTCGACAAATTTATTATTCAAATTTAACGTTTCGCTCCCCTTAGTTAAACCGGGGAGCTTCTTCAGAACACGGTAGATGTTAATAATGTGACATACAAACTGTACAACATAAAAATATAAAGACTACCTGTATTACTAAACACTAAAAATTATTTATCAACAGGGCAGGCAATCACGTAATAACAAAAACATTGTTACATCACAGATACAGGAGTGGCCAAGTGAAAAGTGTTGTGAAAAACATAAGACATTATTTATTGGAGACAAACACACTATAAACAGTCGAAAAATTTGCACCATAATTAATTTGTCGAAAGAACAAAGTGATCTGATTGAAATATTGTTACACTCGACATACGAAGAATGCCTGCTATATTTAACTGATTCTTGTCATTGTAAGCAAACTGTAAAATCTAAAAATTAGGTTTAACTCGTATCCCGAATTGATTTTTTTTATACTTTGTTTCAAATTTTCTGAGGTTGGCAAGTGTTATTTGCATGCCAACATGATAACATTTTTTAATGGTAGAGCAATATGATTACGAAGGTAATTGATATTGGCATACATGCAATGCTACGATAATTCGTGTACTTTATCCTCACTATTTTGCATAGATCTATCACGAATGAATGAATTTGTTTTGTTTTGTTTTTTAAGGTGCAGTACCCTCAAAGTGAATTGTGTTGCTCTCTTTGAGGGATGGGTATGCGTTTTGTTTGTGTGTGTGTGTGTGTGTGTGTGTGCACGCATGCGTGAAGCTTCGTTTTCATAACGGAAGCTCATACTTTCCGATACATTTTCTTCTTTTACTCTCTGGAATTAAACTAGCCAACTGTCCTCTTTGGTTTTATGCGGCAGTGAACTTCCAGATGGTTGGGTGGGTTTTCTATCTGGATGTGTAGATTGTTTTGATACCTGGCCAAATATATTATTGCTGAACAAATTTGTGAAGTATCTATTCCCCTCATTCTCATAAGAAGCCGCGCATTCTGCAAACTTACATCAAAGAACCATGTGAACATTTCACCATCATTTTTTCTCTCATCCCATTCTGTAAGCAATGACATTTTAATCCACGTAATCATTTCCTTTCATTTTTCATTTATAGTTCACTGGTGTACGGCGTCAGGTTTAAATATGTTCACATACTTGTTTGGCTTTGATTATCTGATTTATTTCCTTTTCGATTTAATGCCAAAAAGTGATCAAGCTTTTAGCATCTGCTAAAGGGCAAGGATTGCAAGTGTATTTACTCTTAATTTTGTGTATGTATTGCTAAAGTCCAGTGTAATATTATTTTGAAGTGCAAACGCTTCATGACCATCTCCACTCTACCTCATCTCATAACGTCATGTATTGCACCTTATCGCAAATTATAGCTGGTAGACCAGAAATCACTTTTGTCATCAAACAGTTATACCAGGAAATAGTGTGAATGCCCAAAAACTAGTTACTCTAACTTCCTATTTTGTGACATATAAGTAGAGCCAATTTTTTAATATGCGATACAAAATACATTGTTTTCGTGTTGATAAGGGCATCATCAAAATTGCTCAATCAGTTCCACTTTTGAAAGAGTAACGTATTGACTGCAATTACATTTTGAAAGAGTGGTTGACTTTGCATCATTTCCGTTTTTTCTTTTAATAAAAAAGGAATTTTTTGAATAAATCTTTCAAGGTTGTAGAGATTGAAGTTTGGATTGAATCTGTATGGTGCTGTGCTTGCTGAGGTTGATAACTCGTGAATGGTTAAAAAAGCTGCTGCTTGAAGCTGATTACCAGCAAATCGGATGGCGGAGTATCTTTCTCATTAGCTGAGTCTTCGTTTAGTGAAACATGCACTTCAGGTAGTGCCATGAGCATGTCAGGATAGGCTTTTGACTATTTCATTTGAGCACGGTTCAAGAATGTCCTGAGCGTCGTTTATAGTATGCAAGTGAAAAGAGATATGTTTTTAGAAATGCGCAATGTTCTGTTTTTGCCTCCAAATTATCGTAGCATTATATTTATGCAACTCATCAGTAAAAAAGCAAAAGCTTAGTCAGTAAAATGTTTTGGAGTTATACATCAAAAATGTGAACAATACCAAGTATTACATTAAAAAGTTATGAAGATGTAACAACTTTTATAATAATATAGCTTTGAAAAAACCTGCTTGAGCCATAGGCTTTTCGTGACGCTCTCATCAGTGGCGATATTGCGTCAAAAGGGAAGATCTAGAGTGAATAAGTGTTTTATGTGAATAATTTGGACATTAGGCAATCAAGACAAGCCAATGATAGCGCTAGTATTGTAAAGCACGCCAAAGAAAGATTTTGCAATACTCTAGATTAGGGGTGGGCAAACTTTTTAGCTGGAGGGCCGCATTGACCATTTCGAGGGTGGTCGAGGGCCAGGGCTTGTTGTCTCGCACAGCTGCATGCTATAGAAGAAATTGCATTAGCTCACAATTTTGCGAAATGTTCTGGCAATGTGGTATCTCAGCGCGAAAAACAGTGGTGTCTCTAAAAAAAAAAAGATCTTCACCTTTTCGTAGACGGTAAATGCGTGATTGGGGGCAATTGTAGGCTCTGACGCATTTTCCGTCTAAGGGAGAGGCGATTACCTTTTTTTTAAGGACGTCGTTGCTTTTTTGCCTCGTCAATCCCCTTGTATTTATTTTAAAACGGCAAAGATTCAAAAAGTGTTCACGGGCCGCACAGAATGCTCTCGAGGGCCGCATGCGGCCCGCGGGCCGTAGTTTGCCCACCCCTACTCTAGATCTTCCCTTTTGATGCGATACCGCCACTGATGAGAACATCACGAAAAGCTTATGACTCAAACAGCTTTTTTCAGAGCCATATTAAAATTCTGTACCACCTACAAGATTTTGTGAACTTTTGTAATATATAATATTCTCTTCTATTTTTGCTGTCACATTTTCGAGTGCCTGGAAATCACCGCGCATTTTGGGACACCATTTAGATAAAAAATTTTTGTCCAAGTTTTTTTATTTTTTTATTTATTTGTGTTAGTACAACTACTCGCTCTACTTATAAAACAAAAATAATTCTAAACAAATCATTTTTTATATTTCTCTTAATTTGTGTATTATTTTTTTCGTTGCATTTAGAAAACACTAGGTTAAAACTGGTCAATAAGACAGGCTAGTCATTACCGAGTCAAAAATTGATTTTTCTTTAATTATAACTGTAGAGTTGCGTTTAAAAATTGCGGAACTGGATAAAGAATACAGTTCGCTCAATGCAAAAGTGGAGTTTTGGACAGCATATCGTGATGAGGGATCACAAGAACACAAACACCAAGTAGGCTTAATGTACAAATACTTACTGGATCATTTGTTTTTATCCTACCTCCCTGTTTTGCCCAGCTAGGTTTAACGAGGCGAAGTTCAAAATCAATTTTCAAAACCACAAATAAGCAACATAGCTGGTTGGGCTGGCCACTGTTTTCATGACAACCGTCGTCGAATGGTCGTGTATTTGAACCTGCGTATGGTTGAATTGAAGGCATTTTGCGATGAATTTCTCTGTTTGGCGAATTCTAACCAAGCAGTAAGTTTGCTGAAAATTGTACCTATGAAGTTTAAGCCGAATGTTGAAACTTACAACCGCACATACATCTTCCGAGCTTGCTCTATTTCTGAGAGTGGTTCTGAATATTTGAATAACAGCCACAGTAATTCTTTTTTAATCTCCAGCGACATCCGCCAACCCAACTGATTTAATTCCAAGCCTTTACTCAGCCAAACCGCTGATATAATTAATTTTTGCGTGGCGAAACGGTCTTTATCCAATTGGTGTGGCAAAAAAAATGACTAATAAGTCGTTCTTGTGAAATTCTACGTAAATATCCAAACCAACACAATTGAAATCTTTTAGCATGGAGAAGCAGCAGCTGGGTTTGAAATTAGAAACTCGAAAGTAGGTCTGAACTACTGGTCCTTTGTTTAGAGCTACTGCCCGTGTTTTTACGCGACTGACCAAGGAAATGGAAACATTTTTTCCTTCAATCGCTTTTTTCTAAATCTTTATTTTGTAAATAGCATGTATGTTCACTTAAAACCCACCATATTTAATCGAATGTAATGCTTGACTACTTTGTTTGAAGTCAGCTATTTGATGTACGGATAAATATACCGCGACACTGGATTCTTAGTGTTTCATTTTTGTTGATTTGAGCTCATGCTCAAATGTAAATGTTGTCAATGAAATATTATTTTAGTTTCTCATTGGCCAAGACTATGGTAAATCGGGCATTTTAGTCTTGATAA
The DNA here is from genome assembly GCA_963675345.1 of Trididemnum clinides. Lineage (NCBI taxonomy): Eukaryota > Metazoa > Chordata > Ascidiacea > Aplousobranchia > Didemnidae > Trididemnum > Trididemnum clinides. Next base: position 5,439,701 of record OY776300.1, read on the forward strand.
AAATGTTAATAAATTAAATTTGCAGATTTATCTTTTAGAAGGTGAGCTTAAAGATATGGAAAACAACTTCAACGATATGTGTAGTAAGTACAGTTTTGATTGCTAATTTAGCTTTAGACGATACGTCTGCGATACTCTTTCGTTCGAGTCGATTTTTATTGTGCAATAGTAAGTGGCTGCTTGTCATGGTACTGAGGAGGCGCTGCTTCCCGGCATGTTTGATGGATTTTAAATCGTATCAACAAGTTTTTCAAGATCTTTTTCGTGAAGTTGCCAGCTTTGCAAAACGTTTTCAATTTTGGGGTTTTGAGAAAAAAAAATGGTAGCAAAAATCAATACTGACAACTCTTGAGCTGGTGTGATCACATAGATAAGGTACCCTGTCTTAGTAACGCCCACCATTTCGTTTTTTTTGCTATTGTAATTAAAAATGAAGGAATAGGCCATCAATTTGTGTACTGTTGCATTTTAGTATTTTAGGCCAGTTCTGAAAGTAACTTCTTTGGTATTACTGAGCACAGTTTTTAAATTGTTAGCACCCTGTCGTAGTAACGCCCACCATTTCGTTTTTCTTTTCGCTATTATAATGAAAAATGAAAGAATAGGCCATCAATTTGTGTATTGTTGCATTTTAGTATTTTGGGCCAGTTCTAAAAGTAACCTCTTTGGTATTAGTGAGCACAGTTTTTAAATTGTCAGAAGATTTGGTAATTTTTTTGAGCGGGTCATAAAATGAGATTATTACCTTAATAAGGCCTAGCCCTTAAAATGAAATTTTGAAGCCTATAATGGGCTAGACGCCTCATGCACCACTTTATGGAAAAAAAAGTGCAGACATTTTTTTTACATTTTATGACCGAATTGTCGAATGAATTGTGGTATAGAATCATTTCAATAAGTTCGTTTTCTATCAGAAGTGTAGCTGTCGCGTTAGTTTTGAATCTATCTCAGTCTTAAATTTACTTCTTAAAATTGAAGCAACTTGCAGTATTGATCGAATAATTAAGTTTGGTTGCAACTTAATAGCTACGATACATTAACCCGTGCACTTCTCGATCAAGAACAGAACAATATATTCACAAACCACTTTATAATTTCGAATTCCTTTGCTGCTTGCCAAAACACAGAACTAAAGCACTTCAATAAATAAATATCAGAGACTAACTAAAACTAAACCACCAAAATAATCACTTGATTCCTGTCACAACAATCACCACATAACAACGCCTTTTTCAACACTAATTTCTACTCTACTCTGATCTACTACTCAATCTCTGCATGAATGAAATCTTGCCCTCTATATATATACGACGGAAAATAAACTAGAAATTGCTAGAACATCACATGACACAAAAAAAACACCGTTAATAAAATTACATAATCGATAACAAAAAAAAAGAAATCTTCGTGAAGAAACAAGAATCACTAGAATACGCTGGAAAACTAAGTCACGTAGACACCCATTGTGACGTCAGAAAGGCTTGTGAGTTAAATCTATTAATAAATCCGAAAGAAAAAAGGTCTTCCTTTAAAAACAGTTTAGCAAGTTTAGGGCTTCAGACAATTTAGATTTACAAATAAAAAATAATCACTGCAAAATAGAAGAACAGATTACAATAACTGTACATAGATAAAAACTATTCTATTTAGGGCATATTTACTTATTCGTGACAGTAGCAGTAGATGAGAGCTCTGAATGTCACTATCAAAACAGACGCTACTTACCAAAATGTGCTGGCTGATTTCAACGCTAAAGAAAATTTTACCCCTGCAGTTGCTCTCATAGGTATATGACCACGCTTCGCTAAAACAAAGCCACTTCAAGCACCACAAAGATTTTATGAGTTTTACTTGAATACGGTAGCCAACCAAAATCGAATTCGGTTTTTTCTCTGCTTGGCTCGGTGTTGGATTTGTAGTGGGGTGGGTTTTAAAAGAGTTTTGGCCTTATTATGACCGGGTGCCTTATTTTAGCTTCACTGATGAAAAGGTTTTTGGGAGACTGGAGGATAAAATATTTGACTTATCCAATCACCATGCAGCACAAATTTTAATATATTGTTAATGTGACGTTGCTCGGTGAGCCAGAAGCTATTTTTATTTCTGTTTCAGCACCCAGGCAGTTTTTAATCAATTAGAAATGAAAATCGAAGAGGTTTCAAAATATGAAATAGATTTTAAATCAAGGCATTTAGTTCCAACCAACTAGTTGTGGTGGTGCAGTAACTTCGCAACATATTAGACGAGTTCTCAGTTTATGGTCTTGCTTTCTGACAGCTGCTTATAGCTCTTTCGAAACAAATCCCTTAGCAATTGATCTTTTTCCAGCTCACTTGAAATGGCAACTAGACACTGCGAAGTCAGAAGTAAAAGCGTATACAGAGCAACGCATGACCGAACAGAAGCACCTCGCTTCTGAGAAAGCAATGGAACATTTAGACGCTGCCAGTGTCCAAGAAGTGCATGAAAATGAATGGCTCAAGCATGAAGCTGAAGTACACAGGTAAATTGCACTGGTGTCGCGAGTGCAATTCGCGTGCTTCACCTGGTTGTGATGGTGAAATTGTTCACCTAGCATGTTATATGAGTTGACTGTAGGATACCCACAAAGGTGAAGAGTTCCAAAATATTCTTCTAATGTGTAGTTGCAACTCTTAGCCTGCTGCTGTGTAGAACCACTGTAGAAATGGTTTTTAACTTCCGCAATTGGTAAATCTTTGCTTGGATTTGAAAATTCAATTTTCTACTCCATTCTAGTAGCCACACCAGCATTCTTGTTGAAGGGGCCTGCCTGTATACATTGCTGGTTTGAATGAATTGCTGCTTGTGGCTAACGCGGTTATTTTGCCTTTTCCTTTTTGATTGTGTTTGCAATGTGATTATTATGCATTGCTTGCATGCAAGTGCATACTAATCATACTCTGAGTTCAACTCTTCAACATAAAAAAGAGGGCCAATCATTATTACAGCAGTTCGATCCAGTTTTAAAAAAGGTTTTGCTTCACAAAAAGTACTGTGCTTTAAACTTTGGTTGTTGAATATATGCGAAAAAAAGTAACTTCAAATTTATATTTCAGGAATGAAGAGAAAGAATTGCTTTCTGCGTTGGACCGACTTGAACGAGAAAATTTAGAAATTATCAGCGGCTTACTCGATTGCCGACAAGATGATCTAAAAATTTCAAGGTTGTGAGCTTTAGTAACTACTAGTATTGACTTCAATGTTATATTTTGTCCTTTGGTCACATAGAAACCTTTCACGGTCACACAGCACAATATGTGTTCAGATCTGCAACAGGTGTTAACAAAATTTTTTCTTTTTTTAAGATGGAGTGTAGTTGCAAACTTTGTATATTCTCGCTCACGAAAAACCTTTCGTCCGTTTGTCGGTTATACATAAAGCAACTTTTATTCAGTTTTGCATTGAAGCTGTTGGTGCAGTGCACTCTTACCACAGGCGCTGCAGATGAGCAGAAGAATTTTCTGAGAAGTGCCTTACCCAAGGGTACCACCATGAAGGCGTTGTGTGCAGAGAGCAGTTGGCAAGAACGCTGGAGCCGCCTTTGCCAAAAGGAAAAGGAACAGAGCCGTCTGTCCAGAGTACCAGATCATGAGGGGGAGAGAGTCAAGGTGGGCAAGTGCCGCACCTTGGCAAGAAAGAAAGGGATCAGAGCGGGAGCATGGCGAGGAAAGGGTGGACTCCGCAGTGAAGGAGGGCAGATTCTAAGGTGGTGAGGGAGGGTAAACAAAGAAAACCTCCCTAGGAGAAGCAGGAAAAAGCATGAGCGTGTGAGTAGACCCAAGAGCTCTCCAAGAGGATCTGCAGAGTCTTGGCTTCACTTCAAGTCTGGCCAAATCTGAAATAGGAAAGGAGGTTGGAAGACAAAGAGCTCCCTCATAAGATAAAAGAGTGAAATGAGTCAGACTGACTCGTTGGGGAGGCAGAGAAGCCTCGGAGAGAAGAAGAGGGATAGGGGACGACGAGAGGCAGCCGGTGATGGCGCGACTGGCTGCTCGGTGGAGGCGTGCAATTTGGTGAAATTGGTAGCGCTTAGGAAAGGAAACCATCGGGGTGAAGCGTAAGTGAGAAAGGGTCGAAGAAAAGATTTATACAGAAGCGAGGGAGACTCCTTGGAGGGGCCCCATGTGGAAGCAGAGATACAGTGTAAGGCCTTGAGACGTGAGAAGAACTTGGCCTTCAGCGAAGATACATGCTTAGAAAACGAAAGAGTGCGGTCGAAGGTGACCCCAAGAAAAGTTAGAGTGGGATTGAAACGAAGGTGGGAGCCGAGTAGGAGGAGGTTGGGCTGGAGGTTAGCCTGGTGGGGATCCACTGAAAAGAAGGAGGCCTCACATTTTCTCGGATTGAGAGGAAGACACCAGTACTCAGACCAGCGCTCCAATCGAAACAAAGCTCCTTGTGTGGTCTCCACCGCAGTGGAGACCAAGGGGGAGGAGGACCAAATGGCCAGATCGTCAACGTAAAAAGAGCAGCTGACGGAGAAGGCCGAAAAGCCGGAAGATCATTGATAGAGAAAGAAAAGCCCAGGGCCAAGAACGGATCATTGCGGAACACCTCGACGCACTCGAAAGCAACGACTTTTGTGATTTTGAAAATCCACGAAAGCACGTCTATCAGAAAGGAAAGATTGAATCCAACGAGCAAAGCAAGGAGGAAGGTCAGCCGAAATCAGTTTGTGGAAAAGGGCGGGATGCCAAACAGAGTCAAGAGCTTTTGAGAAATCGATAGTAGAGAGAATCGTTCGAGAGCCTGGCCTGGGTTTGTTTAACCCATCCGAAATGGACTGAGAAAGGAACAGAATTGGATCTAGAGAAGACCGTCCAGGGTGGAAACCGGCCTGGCGGGGAGAGAGAATGCAATTAGACCTCAGATAGAAAAGTAGACGGGATAGAATGATGCGTTCAAAAAGCGTTGATACGCAGGAGGTGAGAGAGATAGACCGGAAGAAAGCAGGAGAGTCGAGAGGCTTTCCCATCTTGTGGATGGGAATAATAGAAGATGTTTTCCAGATGGAAGGAAAGGAATGTGAAGACCAGGAAAGATTGAAGATGTGAAGAAGAAGATCCATGCCAGAGCGAGGAAGGTGCTTTAGCATGGGATAGGCAACTTTGTCTGGGCCAGTGGCAGTGGACGAGGAGAGGTTGGGGGCAGCCGCAAGAAATTCAGCGGGAGAGGAAGGAGAGCAAAAGGACGAGTGAGACACCTCAGGGCACGTGGCTCGGCGGAGCTCAAAGAGGTAGCCTCTGGCTCTGCTACGCAGGGCCTTTGGCTGAGAAACGGAAAAGTCAGATCTCAGGTAAGCGGCATAGACCAAAGCCGATATTCTGGGAGAAGAACAGTTGGGGAAGTTGGGAGAGGAGGAAGACGAGGAAGGAGAGCCAGCGATAGAGCGAAGAAGAGAGTGCACAGATTTAGGATTAGATTTGGGTAAAAGAGAAGAGCAAGTCGTCTGCCATGCCTCAGCCTTGGCCTTGGCGATGACTGACGAGGCGCGCCGAGAAGCGGAGATGTAAGCCTGGCGATCTTCATCACTTCTGTGAGCGGCAGCGAAAGCCTTGCGTCTTTCACCAACCGCTTCTTCCACCTCAGGAAACCACCGGCTTTAGGAGGGCGTTTGATGCGGCCGAATGGAATAGAAGATTTGGCCGCATTCAGTGCCAGAGAGGTAAAGAGAGCAGCAACAGAGGAAAGAGATGAATATTCCTCTGCAGAAGGACAGTGAGAGTCAATGTAGGAGGCACAGCCATCCCAGCGAGCTTTCTGAAAATTGAAGGAAGGGGGCGCTCGTTGGGGCGAAAGACCGGAGAGAGAGGGACGGATAGAAGAATTGGTAGATGGTCAGAACCCAGGTCCTGAAGCACCTCCCAGGAGCCAGAAAAGGCAAGAGAAGAGGGAGCAAAGGGGATGTCAGGAGAGGAGCGATTGCCAGAGGAGCGATGGAGAAAGGTGGGTGTGTCAGGGTCATTGAGGGGGAGAAGGTCAGAAGAGATGACCCAGCCGAATACTTCCTCCCCGCAGGGGTCGGAAGTACCTATTGAGTCCCAGAGGGGGTGATGGCAATTGAAGTCCCCCAGAACGAAGAGATTTCTGTAGGAGGGAGAAAAGGAATAGGTTCTGCCATCCGTTGGGGAGGAGCGAATAGGGGGGGCGTACACATTAAGAAATGACACCGAGGAGGAGTTGTTAAGAGCGATGTTGACCCCTACATAATCGGAGTGGGGATCAAGCGAAGAAAGAGAGGAGGTAGAAAGTTCAGAAAAGGATAGGCCCTGCCTGACGAAAGTGACAACGCCGCCGCTAGCGTGCGTGGCATTAGGAGAGAGAATGCCAGACCGGGAGTGAGTGCGATCAGAACGCAGAGCAGAGAAACCAGGAATTCGGAAAGAGGAAGAAGAGTTAAGATTGGATTCCCGAATGCAGGTAAGGTCGACAGGATGGGACGAAAGAAAGTGAAGTAGTTCAGTGCTCCTGGCTGGAAGACCTCCAGCATTCCATTGAAGAACCCTGAAAGAGTCAAGGGGGGAGAGGAGGCAGGAGGCGTAGAAGGACATTCAAGAGCAAGGGACGGTGGTGGAGGGGCAGAGGAAGGAGATATAAAATGGGCAGATGGGGGATAAGAGGTTTGGAGACGAGGATGGGGAGGGAGTGCAGCATTAGTAGAGGCGGGGCCAGATTGTACAGTGGAGGTATACGTGTAGGAGGAGTCCAAGGAGGGAGTCACAGTGTTACGGCAGGGGGGGCAGCTCGAAGAGTGAAAGCTGCCAAGAGCTCTGAATTTAGAGAGGAAAAGTTGTGAGCACCTTAGATGGACCCATTTGGAGCAAGTGCAGCATTGCACTGACTTGCCCCGCTAGGTCACATTTCCAGCGCACACAGAGCAAGGAAAGATGGGGCCAGGGTTGGGATGAACTTTAGCGCTCATCAAAAGAAGGAGAAGAATGAGGAGACGAAGAAGGGCATGAGAAAAGAAAGAGAGAAAACAGGCGACCGATTTTGAATAAGCTGTGTGCTACCCTTCTGCGGTCGTTCAGGGGGCAGCATAGCGAAAAAATGAAGGGGAATGCCCGGGGTAACTGGGACCCTCGGGAAGGCCAACAGCCATTTCGACCCAATCCAAACGGGGTCGGGGACCACACCATCACGTTGAGGCGGCTGTTGATTGGTGCAGCACGTTGTCGTTAAGTGGTCTTGTTTGAATGCACTGGTATTGGCATATTGTAAACAACTGAATGTTATACACAGTTTAAATATGTAGATCTATGCATTTCAGACGCTTTTACTTGACCCAGTTTACTGAAGAAGAGATTTTAGACGAGAATACTATGCATGATATGGACATGAAACTAATGTCAGTGTACCAGAAAGATTACCATGCACCAACGCCGTCTTATCTTGAAGGTATGAAGAAATTTATATTATGAGACTCTCCGGCCCTGCCGGTGTCGCCCGCCGGGTTCCTAATCAATATGTTGAGATTAGAAATATCGGTTTAGCCGACTGCGCCTACTTCACCCAATCGATAGTTGTGGAAACAGTATTTAAAAAGCTGATGTCATGTTGACATAACTAATTCTCGTTCCGAATAAAACCAGAGTTTTTTGAAAGAGAATCGAGTGAAAAACATTATCGGGGTTTGCGCATAGCCGCTATATTTTTACCGTGTTTCTGGAATCCCTGGCAACGTCTTATTCGCCTTGTTTTCAGCATAGGCGTCCTTAAACTTAACTAACTTTTATCCATTCAATTCAGCGAGTGCTTGAAAGCATATCAAAGTAGTAAAAGGGCGCCAAGGCGATTGATATGTTTTTTCAGAAATAAGCTATCAACTGCAGTAGAATTCGCCTAAGTCGTCACCTCTAGAAGAAAATGAAAAGTTACGACTTAGGCAAACTGGTGCAAAAGGGAGTTCCCGGGGTAACTGGGACTCTTGGGCCCTGATCATCTACCAATCCTACTGACTGCTCCTCTCTCTCCGCTCTTGTGCCCAAACAAACGTCCCCCTTCCTTCAATTTTCAGAAAGCTCGTTGGGATGACTTTGTTTTTTACTTCGACTCTTCTGCAGAGGAATACTCTTCTCTTTCTTCTGCTGCTGTTCTCTTTACTTTCTCTAGCACTAAGTAGGGCAAAGTTTCGATTTCATTCGGCCGCATCAAACGTCAACCTCAAGCTTGGTGTTTTTCTGAAGTGAAAGAAGCGGTAAGCAAAATGCCTAAGGCTTTTGCCGCCGCTTACAGAAGTGATCAAGAATCAAGATTGTCAGGCTTACATCTCTGCTTCCCGCATGCCTAGTCTGTCATCGCCAAAGTTAAGGCTGAGGCATTGCAAGCGACATGCTCATCTCTCTCCTAAATCTAACCCTAAATCCGTGTATTCTCTCCTCCGTTCTGTCGCTGGCTCTTCTTCCCCATCTTCCTCCTCTCCTAACTTCTCAACTGTTCCTCTTCCGAGGAGTCGGCTTCGGTCTTGGCCGACTACCTGAGATTCCACTTTTCTGTTTCCAGCCAAAAACCTTGCGTATCAGAGCCAGAGGCCACCTGTCCAAGCTCCGCCGAGCCACCCGCGTTCCCTGAGGAGTCTCATTTGTCTTTCTGCTCTTCCTTCTCCCCGCTGAATTTTTTGCGGCTGCCACAAATCTCTCCTTGTCCACTGCCACTGGCCTATACGAAGTTGCCTATCACATGCTAAAGCACCTTCCCCGCTCTGGCATGGATTTTCTTCTTCACATCTTCAATCTTTCCTGGACTTTGCATTCCTTTCCTTCCATCTGAAGGGCATATTCTATTATTCCCATCCATAAGATGGGAAAGCCTCTCGACTCTTCTGGTTTCTTTGGACCTTTCTGTTGCGTTCTAGTTACCTCGACGCATATACCAAATTATACCATAAGCCTCATAAATTCGGCTTTAGTCAACTAAAACGCTTGATATCTAAAAACATAAAAATAGATAGAACATATACAAACAAGAACGCCTAAACTAAAGATTTAAACTGAAGCACTAGTAAGACTAACAAAAGTGACTTAACACTGGACTGATAAGAAACGCAACTGTAACAGAAAACAATGATTGGATCCTAGTGCTTCAGGCTAACATTAAACTAATGCGCAGTTATCAAGCAACAAATTACAAACAACGTTTAAACCTGACGCGCTCAGATTTACATCACTATCTCTTTCACCTCTTGCATTTCAAGGCTTTTTGAACGCATCCTTCTATCGCGTCTACTCTTCTTTCTGGAATCTAATTCCAATCTTTCTTCCCGCCAGGCCGGTTTTCTCCCTTTACGGTCTACTCTTGAACAAATTCTTTATCTTTCTCAATCCATTTTGGATGGGTTTAACAAACCCAAGCCTGGCTCTCGGACGATTCTTGCTACCATCGACTTCTCGAAAGCTTTCGACTCTTTTGACATTCCGCTCTTTTCCACAACCTTATTTCGGTAAGCTTCCCTCCTTGCTTTGCTCGTTGGGCTCAATTTTTCTTTTCTGATTGGCGCGCTTTCGTGGTCTTTCAAAAATCACAAAAGTCGCTCGTTTGAGGTCCGTCGAGGTGTTCCACAAGGATCCGTTGTTAGCCCTGTACTTCTTTCTCTTTTCATCAATGATCTTCATGCTTTTCTTCCTTCATCCGTCAGTTGTTCTCTATGCTGACGACCTGGGTCATTTGGTCCTCGTCCCCACTACGGTGAAGGCTACCCAAGGAACTTGGATTCGACTGGAGCGCTGGTCTGAGTATTGGTGTTTTCTTTTCAATTCGAGCAAATGTGATGCCTTTTCTCAGTGAATCCCCACCAAGGTCACCTCTAACCCCATCTCTTATTCAACTCCTCCTCTCCGCTTCAATCCCACTCTAACTTTTCTTGGAATCACCTTCAATCGCACTCTTTCCTGTTCTAAACATTTATCTTCGCTGAAGGCCAAGTTCTTCCCTCGTCTCAAGGCCTTACGCTGTATTTTTGCTTCCACATGGGCCCCCTTTAGGAAGTCCCTCTCTCTTCTGTGTTGAGCTTTTCTTCGGCCCCTTCTCACTTACACCTCACCCGGATCGTTTACTTTTCTCCGCGTTACCAATATCACCAAATTGGAACGCCTTCACCGAGCGGCTAATCGCGCCATCACCGGCTGCCTCTCGTCTTCCCCTATTCCACTTCTTGTCACTGAGGCGTCTCTACCTCCCCAACGAGTCAGTCTGACTCATTTCACTCTGTCATTTTATGAGCAGGCCCTTCGTCTTCCAACCTCCTTTCCCATATCAGGTTTGGTCAAACTTGGAGTGAAGCCAAGACTCTGCAGATCCTCTTGGAGAGCTCTTGGGTCTACTCACACGCTCATGCTTTTTCATGCTTCTCCTAGGGAGGTTTTCTTTGCTTGCCCTCCCTCACCACCTTAGAATCTGCCCTCCTTCACTGCGGAGTCCACCCTTTCCTCGCCATGCTCCCGCTCTGATCCCTTTCTTTCTTGCCAAGGTGTGGCACTTGCTCGCCTGGACTCTTTCCCATCTCACGATGTAGTGATTTGAACAGATGGCTCTGTTCCTTTTCCTTATGGTAAAAGCGGCTCTGGCGTTCTTGCCTACTGCTCACTTTGTGGCACTGAGGTCACTCTTTTCTTTTCGGCAGGCTCAGTATGTTCAAGTTTTTCCGCTGAAGCCTGCGCCGTTCTGCAAGTTCTCCGCTGGTCCCGGCAGCACCAACAAGTCTGCCACTTTTTTCTTCTTTCCGACTCTCGTTCTGTTCTTGCCACTATTTTCTCTCCTCCGTCTTTTACCTCAAACTCTCTGACACATCTGTCATGAACTGTCTTCTCTTTCTTTCTGTTCTATCAGGCTGCAATGGGTCCCCGGGCACTCATTTACGATGCGGTTGATAAGTTGGCCAGACGGGGAGCGCTACTCGTGCCCCCTGCAATCCATTGTAGCCTCTCTCCTCTTACCTCTCCTATTCACTTATTGTCTTTTCTCGGACTGGAGGTGTACTGTCTCCTCTAAATTCTTTGACACACAGGTTCTTGGTTTCCGCTGAGGAATTTGTGCTCCCTCGTCATGCTGATTGTGTCCTCTCTCGTCTTCGTTGCAACGGACACAGCCTTCTGTTAAACTCTTATCTCACTAGAATTGGCAGAATCGAGAATCCTTTCTGCAGCGCCTACAGTCATCCGTCCCATGTCACTTCTCATCGTATTCTGCACTGCCCAGCTACGGACTCTTTTGCGCCCTCCGCTCTTTGGCGACTCTCTGTCTCTACGACGTCTGGTCCAGGCCCTGGAGAGTTGGCCGGTTTCTGGGGCTCCATAGTCTTCCACCATGTCTCCATTTCGCGGAAGGGGTCGGGTAACAAGAACAACAACTGATGCAAATCATGTGACAATCACTTTGAAAGGTATAAAAGCAACAAGACTATACACATACTTTAATACTGTATAACTGTTATTAATTTAGTACTATATTTATGTGTTACTTTAGTACTGTATCTACATCTTCACAACTATGTTTTCTTTTTTTTCGAGTTGCTGTTATGTCGTGCTTCATAATCAGCAATGATCTTACCGGAACTGGCACAAATGGAGTTTAAAGTGCTTCTTTTAATCCTCATATCTTCAGCAAACTTTGTTTTATTCTGATCTCACCATTGCTGAGTTTTTTTGATAATTTCATATTTTTTTTTTTAAAAGAGAGTCTTCATTTTTGAACAAAATCAATTTTGAGAAAATTGCCTTAGGCTACACATAGTTTTTCTGCAGCAAATACTGTACTGCTGAGTCTGTTTACTGAATACGTGTATTGTTGCGTGTTAATTGAGGGTTGTTGCATCACAACTAGCTTTGAAATTTCGTGTGCAGGGTAGTTGTGCGCTTGAACTGACTGACAACCAGTGGTGTAAAAAGTAGTTTGAAACTGTAATGAAGTAAAAGTATAGTTATTGGCGGTGAAAGTGCTCAAAGTAAAGTAGAAAGTACTGACCAAAGAAATTAATCAAGGAGAAGTAAAAAAGTAGTGATCCTAAAAGTACTCAAGTAAAAATGTCCATTGAACTTTCAATCAATAGGTTATATGTTTGATTCTCCGCCATCACGTCGTCTATGTCCGGATGCTATTGCAAGAAAATTTCAAGTCTGTTATTTGAAATATTTTCGTAGCTCTTGTTATCAGCACATTACGGAAAATTATTAATTTTACTGGAAGTGCTTGAAAGAGCCTAGTACAACTTCTTTAAACGTAACTGCAATAAGCAATATATAAATGGAGCACATTTTTTGAAAATTTTGTAATATTTAACAAACTATCCAAATTTCTTAGCTAAAAAATAATTTAATAATCAATAATCACAATTTTAATCAACTAAAACTGTAGTATAATGAAAAGTTTATAGAAAACTGGCCGAACAAAATAGAAACAAAACACGTTCATCATTTTCAACTTTATAGAAATAAAACACACACTGCTCATTTTCAAAACCTCAAGTCCTACAATAGACAATTTTAAATTCAACTTCGGATAAATTTCTTGTAATCTGCCTGATTTAATTCAAATTCATACTTATTTCTGCTGCATGTACAAGAGTAAGACTACATAACAAGGCCAAGCCTGGCGTTTGCTGTTGCCCAGTGTTGTCACTAAAGATTGAGCGAAAACGACTACTATTAAAAAACTGTGTATCTGTCAAAGTGTTGAAAGAGACCTAGAAAAATCTGCAGTTTTGTCAAATTTGTGTTTCAAATTTTAAAACTACTTTTTACTTTTATAAAACAAAAGCTACTTTAGTAGCGTTACTTCATGCTGAAAGTAAGCAAGTAAAAGTAGCTGAAGTAAAACTACTCAAAAAAGTAGTCGTTGCCGAGAAATTTACTCAAGTACAAGTCTTTGTTACTTTCCACCATTGCTGACAACTGCAGAACTGACTGTGACTGAAATTGGTTGATGATTGACGAAGTAAACGAAATTTTATTTCAAGAGGAAGCAAAATCGGTGATGAGTTATGCAAAACGACCAGTTAGCTGATGAAGACTTAAGCAAATTCATTTGTGTACAGACCACAGCAGTTTTGCTCGGGACTTTCAAAGCGTCACGAGTTGTGCAAAATGGCGACTTAGGCGAATTCTACTGTATGATAAATGTTTATAATGGAACATTAACATTAAATGAATATTTTAAGTACATCTAGGTTTATTTAATTGGAGAGTTTGTTAATTTGTTATGAAACTATAGTGTCGTTTTGACCAATATTTTGTTACGTCTGGTGCCATGACGACATATCTATAAAAACATCGCAGTTGCCTTGCATTTATTTATTAGTCAATTGGCAAAGCTTTTTTTAGCAATCACGAGTGGCCTTTCCTATAACTGTATAATAAGTATCATCTGGGTCTTGTTGGGTGAAGGGCCACTCTGCTTATTTCCATGCCTACGAATAGCACGCAATTCGTGGTCTTGCGATATGCTTTCTGATTTTTTTGAAGTAGTTCAATGTGAAGAGATTTGCTAGAAGTCAAGTATGCTTAATTCAGATTATGATGTTTATCGATTCTCTTTTTTATGGGCAAGAAGGCGTCGCATAGCGCGGATTATCCAAAGTTTCTACCGTTAGGGAAAAGCGGCAGTTATTTCGAACCATTCACAGTAGACTGGTTGCCCTGCTACCAAGACTGGCTGCTCATGTTGAACGCCCAGCAGTGGTCTTACGACATGCTGGGCAAGCAGTTTCACGATTCTAATCCTGTGAATCTCTTGGTTGGACTCGCGGCATTAGTTTGAGTGTTCGCGCCAGAAAAGTATGGTTTTATCAACAATTGTGTCTTAGATCGTCCTAAAAGTGCAATGCTGCAAGCTGTTGAAGATAAAGTTTTCTCCATTACCTTTTCTAAAGAAGAATCAGATGATGATGATGATGATGATGACACAGATGAGGAGGATGGAGGAGTAGAAGCTGACATCATTGCTCATCAAGATGAGGACATTGACATTGAGGATGACATGGTTAGATTGTCTTGTAATTTTTTAATTCAATTATAATTCATGTGCGTTGTGGTTTTCGTAGTAACCAAACTTTTTTACATTTTCCCCTGCTTGATTGAATTGCCTGGAACAGAATTATATCGTTCCAACAGTACCGATAACACCGAATCGACTCTTATTGTCGCACACGCTTCAAATTGTACAGTGCATGGTTTGCCCACCCATGGGCTAGAGTCAACCGCCAACTAATTTTGTGATTAACGGTGTGTGGGCTACGTTAATTCAGTATTGTGAGTTAAAATATATTCATTTAGGACTTTCTACATCTGGGACCTCTCGAAATCAAGTTACTGTGTGTCACTGGCCAGAAGAAGCCAATATATCCTATGGATGCCGGTCTTGAAATAAAAGATGGAACTAAGGCGGACATCACTGTGACAAGGCCGAGGTGGCCTGTCCAAACGCCAATGATCAAAGCCGCTCTCGAGTCGAGCTCTTCTGGGGTCATGGTGCCAGCTTCTGGTCAGGCAATGAACGTTTTAAAAACCACCGGAAAACAATGAGACATTTAATTTATTTCAAATTATTGTACATTATTTATAATTTGTTGGTACATCTGTGTTTGTGGTCTTGGACCTTGCTACTTGTCATTGGACACTGAAACTGTTATACGAATGCAACAGTTTTGAAACACGACTCCCAAAAACTATGTAAATTACAAACCAAAATTCAATCCTCAGTTTTGCTTGGACCCAATTTATCTTTTTAGAAACAAAACGAAAAACCTTCTTTTGTCTGCTGTATATCGCTTCGGAGACGGCATGTGTTGTGGATTCATTTACTTGAAATTGTGTCCAGTCTTAATTTGAAAAAGTAGTTCGAAATCCGGTAGGATCCAGGAATATCAGAATCCGGGTCTTGTTCAAAATTGCGGTTAGGGTATTGGATTCTAGGGTGAGTTGACTGGATACACAAAATGTAAAAAGATGTGCTCTTGTAAGCAAAACATGATTAAAAGCAGTAATGTCTGTGCCGATGCATGATATTGTTGTTAGTGTGTGTAAGGTTCGATTTCTGGATTTATCCATAGCAATATTTGTTCGCTATAAAAATCTTAAGGAGTTAGGAATTGCTTTTGACGCAGTCTGTATTGAGTAATTTCTCGACTTCATCTTGAAGAAGATTGTAGCCGATTTCTGTTTGTAGAGCAGTGAGGTCTCGGCTGGCCCCGACCCAGTGTTGCCACCGCCTCTATATCATGACCATTTGACGAAGCTCCGCATATTTTATCCGTCTATTAAAATGCATTGAATTTTGTGTGGACCAAACACACCCCTTGAACACGACTTTCGAATATAGTCGGTTTAATGGAATTTCACTAATTGACGTAGAGAACTTTCTTTTGACTTTTCAATGCACTTTTACTTTCCACTGTGATAACAAAGTTTGTTTTTCAATATAATTGTCATTTATTTCATTCGGTTTCATTTATAAATTGTATAATAAAGTACTTTCAATTCGAATGTAGAATTCATTATTATGTTTGCTGCATTAAGTAAAGGAAATAAGGGTTGTTGAGATGAAAGAATGTTGAGTCTGAGCGAGTAAATATTTTCATCTACTCGTCATAGTAAGCCTTCGCAGTTATTGATTAGAACAACTTGCATGCAAAGCGGCTGATCCATTTTGGTGTTTCTGACACAAAACATTTCTAACAAAACCAGGAAAGATTTCCGTGAAGTGCCAAGCTAAAAAGTGCGAAAACCACAAGGACTTAAACTTTCAGTTTTGCGATTGCTTATGGAAACGCAAGATTTCAAGAAATAGTAATTTTAAAAAATTTCAAGCGTTCAAATTTTGTTACTTACAGCTTTCTTTTCAAAAAGTGTTTAGAACATTGGTTTCTTCTGGTCACCAAAACGAGCAGATTTAAAATTCTAGCGAGTAATATATTGTTTTTAAGTTCTTCAATTTTAGCAAATTAATGTTTGACCTAATAGCTTAAAAGCTGATAGCGTTATTGCTGCAGGAACAGCTTGACTTCTTTTTTTCTGAACCAAGCAGGTTTACGAGATTTGCGTGAAACATCAGATGAGAAATAGCAGGTGCAGGCTTTAAGTATTTCGCATCTCGGTAACTGCATTGACAGCAGGTTAATTTCCAGAACGAAATAGCAAAACCAAAGACTTTGCGAGGGTTTAAGTCTACTTCGAACCACCGCGGTCAAACCATGAAAACTTTGCACCAATGGCATATTTGACAACTGTTTTCGAGGGTAGTAGCCCTAGATAAATCAAATCTGGGTCCTGGCGCATTGTCTTCTAAAGGAGTGAAATTGGCTTATCCAATTGATTGAGGTGATGTCAAAAAATGAAAGGTGCTTACTCATACGGCAAGATTCTTATCCTTATTGTAGATCCTCCCATCTTTGGTAGCATGTTGCAAATTTTCAAACTGTAAGCTCTTGTGAAAAATGAAAATATCGTGGCACTTTTCCCAGATTAGAATTATCAGAAACTTTTCCCCGATTTTAAATCGGTTTTTGTTCCTATCCTCTTATGGACAATTTTTAAAAGACAATTCGCCACATCAGTCAGCGAGACCATCCTGCTTGAGTGGGGGATCTGAGAAGACTATCTGAAAGATTGTGTTGATATTAAGGGTTGATGGGAGAATGATTCTCGAAAATCGAGATCAAACCCTGGATTGAGATCTTGGCCTCAATGAAAATCAGTTATATGCCACCACTATAAAGCAGTATTGGTGAAAACTGACTTCGGTTGTGATGCGAACGCACGATCCTCATCTGCTGCCCTGGGTTGTAAAGCCATACTTTTGGTACCGGGACATCGCTTTAACCACTCAATTGAAAGCTTGATCTTGGTTCTAGATGAATCACTTACCCATTGACTCAAAATATCATGTGCCTATCTTCTTTATGAATTACTGATAATCAATGTTTCCTCCAATTTTTTTTTTCGTAATGTGCGGGAAAATTTTTGAAGTGTGCGCTCTTAGAAAACATCTCAATTTGTATTGAAAAAATGTATAAATTTCATGTGCGGCATTATTTTGCTTGTGAGCGCGCGCATAAGCGCACACCTAAGGGGGAACACTGCTGATGATGACTGAAAGAATCCAATCTCCCATGTCAGCTGCGGAAATGAGATTTTGGAGAAAAATTGAAAGTTTATCACGAATGAAAAAAACTTATATCGCCAAAATTTGAAAATCTCTTAACGTCGAGCTGCTGCTTCACTATACTGAAAACGAGAAGTTTTAGTTGCCTAGTTTAATTAGGCCGTGTAAGTGGAACAAATGCCTCGAAAAGGACTCGCTTATCCAATTATCTTTGCCACGACAACAAGCAAAAACCGCTTGGCAGTCCAAAAGCCAAGTAAAGGCAACCTAAGCGATTTAGCCAAATCACGACTTAGAATCGAACTAACTGAGTTAGCCGGTGTAGCTGGAAATGGTTAGATTTCCAGGGAAATCCTTTGGGCGCTGCTCACGCGACCCTCCTAAAAGGAAAAACTGGTTAAGAAGTTCTCCTATGTTGACCTACAGTAGGAAACAACATCAGAAAAATTTTTATCTAACTTGCCACGACTTTTAAAAAGAAAAAAGTCAAAAACAAAAATGTCTGGTTGCCGTGTCCGAGTGCCTTTATAACTGCGGACTCTGGTACCAGAGTAGTCGAATACTCGGTACCCCACCTTATTGTTCAGTACCCCAGGTGACCAAATGAGTGAAAAAATGATGATCGACGTTTAGTAAAATCTAAATCTTCGAAACTAGCTAAGGTCTGATACTTTTCGGGGGAAGTGGAGTTGGTTTCCTTCTGTCTCTAAAACACGATCTCAGGAGCGGCTTGACAATTGTTATTACTTTTACTCAAACCTCGACCTTGACTGACACGAAGTAAAAAGCGTTCACTGGAAGCGTTGTGTGATTACCAACTGCTGATCACAAAGGCCTCACTTGCTATATGCAAATATAGTACCTCCAATTTTACTTGGGCTATATATTAGAGTAGAGGATAAAGACTTGGTTATATTAGAACTAGATGAGGTAAAAGGGACTGTAGAACAAACAGAAACTAAGATTTTTCAAGTAAAGAATCTTGAGATGTCACAATAATGCAAATCTTGGAAAAAATTTAGCATTTTACATAGTTATTACTGGCTAGTGGAAAGTTACTTCCCAATACTCCATAAAACATTGGTGGAAAAATGTTCCGGTATTACAGATGTTGTTTCTGAAAGTGTTTGTTGATTGGTCTTTTGTTGAATGTCCTATGTGTTGGAAAAGCAAACATTGTAGTCACAACGAACGTGAAGACTTACAGTCTAATGTTTGTACTCTTTATCTTCATGATTAGCGCGATAATAGGTTACCTAATAATGAAGATAATAAAACTCAGTTGATTATTAACTTCGAATATAAAGCAAACATAAACGTTTCTTGAAGAAGTATCTAGATATCTGCTGTCTTTTGAAGCGAAGAAGGTGTCTAAAGTGCTGTTGCACTTCAACAAAAACGAGCAATCAATTTTTTTAAAGATTAAAATCTGTCACGGGTTCTTCATCAAAAGTTTGTATAATTTGTTATACTACTATAATCTTTATTCTTTGAAGAGTAAGCTATGGTATGGATTGGCACAATTGAATGCTTTTTTAAACTAAGCATCGTAGAACAAATTTATCGTTTTGTGATTAATCTGTTATTTGACATTATGCGTATTTGAGTACCTCAAAACCTTTTTTTGGGCAAAGAGGGCTAGTATTCATTGTAGATTTATTTCACTGCAATAGGTGGTGTAGCTAGAATGTGAGACCAACCGTATCCCAACTGGGGTGTCGTCAAAACACAATCTGACCGCTTGGCAGCCGCCTCAAATGAATGAAGCCCCATAAAAGCCGGAGCCTCAAAACTGGCGTCGTTGCGCTAGAGGGTGTTACGCCTGCATTTTAGTTTTCTAGTTTTGGCCTGAATTTTTGTGAAATAAAGAGCTTTAGTTAGTTTAGAATGAGCAAGCAATAATTGGCTTGTGTTTTCTCAGCACTCCAACCACCACTTTTGTTTTTCGAACCCTGCCTCGCCGTTTTTTTGAGTCGAAGTATGTTGCCAGAAAGTTTGATCTCGTGGGAATCATAGCACGTGGTATGTTGTGCCGGATCATTGTTAACACAGTAAGCCTATAAAAGGACACAAAAGAGCTATTTACGGAAAAAAAATTATGTAGTCTAACATAATGCAGATTTTGAGTTGATCAAATTTTTGTAAATCGTTGTTTCAGCTAAGATAAAATTTACTGTTCTCAAAACTGGTATGGGCGTTTTCTTTTTCGAAATTTTATTTGCTTTTGCTTGTTTGAGCAATATCGCGAGCCATGTGCTGCTTCCTTCTAAAGTAAAACTTCAATCAAGCGCTGGTGCTTGAAGTGATAAAATTTATGTCGTGATTTTCAATCTATCAAAAACATAAGCCAGAAGCTAAAGCCAAACTTAGCGCTTAGTTAATGTTGTTATATAACAGAAGCATTATGGAATGGAGTTAACTTTTTATAATAATATCATATTTTCCGCTTTTTCGTTAGGCATGAATTTAGCGACAGAAAGAGACCTTGATGTTGCATCACTCTTTGCTTCATACGCAATGCACCTTCTGAAATCGAAGTGTAATGTCTATGGAAGCAGTGAGTGGACAACTTTTTCTTCAAGAGGGAAAAAAAATTACAGATCAGCTTCGTGCAAAGAAATTTTTGTGCTTGGATTACTTTAGAGCTGCCGCACTGCCGACGCAATGCATTACCAGCAATCTAAACTGAAAAAATTGCCATACAATAACACATAAGAATCGACGTAATACACTCTTTGTAGCCAGCCAACATCACCGCTACACTTCACAAAAACTTTTATACTATCATTGATCTTGCAAAAAGTGAAATTAAGCTCTGGAGACTCTAGGAGAAAAGTTGTAATCTCCAAGTCTTGTCACTTTAGGTAAGATTTAAACAGATCAGAAATACATCAGTCGCTCTAAGGACTGAAAAGTAATCACAATTAGTTTGTGTCAGATATTAGATTCAAAATATTCTGCTTACGTGATGCGCGTACATTTTTATCAGTAGTTTAAGTACTGCATAATGTTTCTCAAGATGCAGTGGCAGTTTCATTTGATTCGGTGAAAGTTCATATACAGTCGAATTCGGTTAATTGCATGTCGGATAATCGCATAATCCGTTTTATCGCATTGAAATCGTAAATCCCAAACCACAGTCAATCATTTGTGATGAAAATATTTTGGATAATCATATAGCGGTTTATTGCATAATCTGCTTCATTGAATTGATTTCAAAACAATTATTCAATCACCAAACAAAAGGTTGCAAAATTTTAGTGACAAAAACACGATTGTTTCAAAGTCTTAACAGAAACAAACTAAAAGGTACAGAACAAAGCAAATTGCCAACGTCACAAAATGAAAAAGACCGCCCCCGATTAATGATAAAAAAACAACGCAACGTGCGATGTGATTGATGTTCAGTGATACAAATCTTGCGCTTGTATATCACGTTTATGTGAAGAAGTTTTACAAAGAATTGAGTTGAGAACGATGACGCTAATAAAGAAAACTCTGCCGACGCAACTGCTGTGATTCCACCAAAAAATAAAAAAGTGCTTCACGCACTTGATATAATTAGACGACGACTGCAATTTAAAGGAGAGAATATGGACACATTTTTTCGACTAGAAAGAAAAATGCAAGATAGCATGCAAAATAAAATCAAACAAACAGCAATCACGCTGTACTTCGCTTGAAACAAACAAAATTCAGTTAAACTTTCTATTTGCATGTTTTCATTTACTCTTTGAGTAAGAATAAAACAATCTCATTGCGCTTGCTTTGAAGTATGACGTGTAGACGTTTTTATGCGTGACGACCGTTGCGGTTCAGTTCGACTTCGCACTTTCGCATAAACGCATAATTCGTTTAATCGCATAAAAAGGTTTGTAAAATTTACTATGCAATTAACCGGGTTCGACTGTATTTAATCTTTAAAGGCTCTTAAAAAGTTTTTAAACAATTGATCTTTGAAAATGATAACAATCTTTGAAAATGAAAAATAGCTTTCAATTAGCATTGAAAGCGATATCATGCTAAGAATAATATATGAACAATTGCAGAAAGTCACAGTAGCTTATAGAATATAGTACGGTATAGTTTAACCACATACAATACTGGTAAAAAGGACTCATCAGGTAAATAAACAATACAAATTCATCATAAAACAAAAGTTCAAGCAGGAAGGTATAGTTAATCAAGAGCAAAGCAAAGTAGAGTGCAAAATTAAATAAAACATAAAAACTAAAAAAAAAGAAACGAGATGTTAAGAGTGAGTGGTGGTGGAAAATAAGTTTTAATTTCTTATTCTTTTTGACGTGTCCCATATTTCAATGCAGAATTGACCGTGATGGTATTATACAACTGTATATCAAACAACGATGTCTCGCAATCTTTGATTTTTTAATTTGAGCACGTTTTTTGTTCATAGTATTATAATTATACCATTTTTTGGTGCAGACGAAGCCAATGAAAAACAATTGAGGCGTCAATACACCCAAATTGATTTTTTTTTTTTTAACATATCTATGTGTGTTTTTTGTTATGTGTGCTTTGAAAATTCAGTCGTATTTTTTTATTGCAATTGAGCGGGCTGCAACTTGACGTTCTAATTGTCTTTGTACCCCATCCGGATCAAGTAATCTTTTTCTCAATGCTGTTGTATTTCACTGCTTTATAAGTAAACATTTTTTGACTTGGACTTATTACGTAATCCTACGTATTTGTAAAATGTATATATGTATTTTTAAGTCGTTCTAAATAAATTAAAGCAAGTATTATATTTTTTCTCTTATTCAGTTACATCATTGAGCCAAAAAATAATCTGCAACAACAGGTCTAATCTTCTGCAACGGACCAAAATCCCGCCAACGCCAAATCTAATTTTTTCCTTGGTTTTTTGTAAGCCTATATATAATCATGTTATTCCAAAAAATTACATCTCTTGATTTTCCATAAGTGGAATATGTTTTTACCGGCTGAGATCCACCAACCTTGTTGATGACAGGTAGGAAATGGTCTGATGTCGAAAATAAATAGTCCGCGTTACTCTGATTCTACAGTCGACAGGTTAGAAGTTTGGATCCTACAGTGTACATGCGCACTTAAGGAAAACATTGATTCTTCGAGAGGAAATGTATGCGAAGAACAACTTATAGATTTTGTTTTGTGTAAAATAAATCTACAACAAGCAAGAGATGAGACTACGGGAAGCGACCAGCATCGTCGACATCCAATTTTAAACTTGCCGTAATACAAAGTGTCGATGACTTTGTTATGACGAGCAAAGAGCTAGGTCATTTCGTTCTCATCTCCACCCCCATTTTTTCTTGCTATATGGGGTGTTCTCAAAAAAAAAAGGATTTAGTTCCACAGGGGCAAGAAGTTCAAAAGAACAAACGTCGCTTGAGTTCCACCAAGTGGGGGGGACAATGAAGTTGCTTACTGAGCATGATGAGAGATGCTTATGAATACTAACCAATGCCAGTTCACCTTGTTGGTGGCGGGACAACCTTTCTGCAGTTGTACCATATTTGGAACTAGTTTGAAATGGACTCCCGCTTTTCCCCTAGCCTGATTTACATTTAGTTTGCAAAGTAAACGTGAATTATTATTTCACGCCGCATCTTTATCCCAACGAACAAAAAAATAAACATGACAGACCTTGTGAGGCGTCGGATTTTAAACATTTGACACCTTGCCATTGCCTCAATCCAGCATTACACAATAGACGTTGATACATTGCATGATGTAAAATTAAATGAATTTTTTATAACGATCAAAGTTTCGCAAAACAAATAGCTGTAGGTTGGCCATAAAACGTCGGCTTTATGCTGTACAATAAAACCACCAGTTGAGCAAACATAACTCGCTCTCTGCCACTTTTGCTGATTTACAATGGAAAAGTGTGTATTGTATAAAAATCTCTGCAATACAATGAAAAACTATAAAAATATGTCAGGCAAGAACTTATAGATGCTCAAAACGATAATGCCTATATATGGCTCCGGCAATTCCAGAAAACGAAAGAATTAATAATACCGCAGTTAAAGTATAAGTCATCGTCCGGGATATTTAAAATGGGAAGGCAGGAGAATAAGTGTTCTATTTTTCTCAAAAAACAGACAAAAATCATACTTTTTCAATGATGTAATTATTTAACCCCCTCCCCAAATACTGTAAAGCAATTTTTAAATTCTGGCTTACGTACTGGTAAATCTCAGCGTAGAATCAAATCCAGGTTGATGAAATCCACCGCTCCTAAACCGACAATTTTTGCTTTGAGAACATAGTTATCTATTTTTTAGTTGAAAGTGGAATTTGTTGGAGGTAATCAGCAATTCCCCCCTTTTCTTTATTGATGACTTCTGTTGTACGATGACGAAAAATCTTTCCTTTCAACTTCCCGGTGACAAGCTTGATGAAACGAATGTATTCCTGGCGGAAATTAGGATTCAAAATTGCGTAAACAATTGGATTCAGTCCACTGTTGAACCAACTTAAATTAGAAGCGGCCATGTGCCATCGAACATCAACAGTCTCCCTAAAGATAAAACAAAAAACTTGTGACTCATGATGACGTTCCTTTGTGGCTTTTGGATTAGATGTTAGCGTTGTTTTATTTACAACAATACTATGAAATGCCATTCTTCATCAAGATCGCACTTGCGTTAGTTTCAGTTTTGAAGCAATAGGAATGCTGTGAAGCAATTGGAGAAAGAATGTTTCCAATTACAGGAACTTGTAGTGATGGCAAAAAAAATTAAGAAATAGCTCGCAGAATTTTTGCAACAAATGAAATGTCAGGCTCGGCCTTTAAAACCTGACTCCCTAACATATATTAAAATTCGTGTAATCTAAGAAAAAATGACTTGCCATGGACCTGAAATGACCACCATAAGTAAAATATATATTTTAATCTAATGCGTTTCAGTTAATCAACCGATATTCTAATATGTTAGGAGCTAGGGAAAACAAGCGCCGTCTTGCAATCGGTAACAATATTTTACAATAACCTGTTGGGTAGTAGATTAATGAGTACGCTAGGAAGAAATGTGATCATGAAGGCCAAACATATTACCACGCTTATTTTCAACATTCTCTTGGTATTCTGAAGTCGCCTGAAATACAACGATAATTACACATTACGACACTGTGCCGGAAGAACAAGTTTCCCTTGTGCTCCCTGCCGGACTCATTTTTTAAAAATTAGTTGTCACGTTTTCCGGGGAAAGTCATTAATTTGCACCAGGAAAACTGTTTGCATCCAACAGTAAAAGTCATTAATTACGTCCTGCCAAATCGTACAACAATGCTTGCGCCTTGATTTTGTGAAGGTGGTAGGGGACAATTGTTTATTACAATGGGCTATAGCGTGCAATATTGAAATGATGCTGATTGCTGAAAGCCAGAAAATTATTACGGTTAGTTTTTCTGGTGAAAAAGCATACGCAATTAACTGAACATGAAGTAAATTTATTTGGAGTGTAATGTAATAAGAAGTCAAAATACAGAAGATGATGTCTCACATAACAGCATTCTACAATTTAAATCTTGAAAGAATTAAAATTGAAAATTTAACGCAAAAACGAAGTGCTTTGAGGAAGTGTGTGCGGGAAGTTGGCGAAATAAATGAGTTGCAAAAAGAGACCAAGTTTTGGCCAGTGAGTCGCATTTTGCACGCTGCTGACATAAAGTGTGCATCCAGTTGTTATAGCCAACAGTTGTAGCCTACGAAACTAAAAATAGCTACACGAAACAATTAGTTTAATCTAATCAACATAAGCAATTGAAGCAAAATCCTAATTTGTTGATAGATTATTTGACGTAACGATGCAAATGCGCAGCAACAGCCTGGGTAAACAGGAAAATAGGGAAGTCATTGCATGACGTCATTAAACTTTTTCTACGTTCTGTTACCATCGTTAGCCATGTAAAATTTATTAATTGAAAATTAATTGAAAAATAAAAAACATCAACAAAGCATTGCATACATCCTTTATAACAATTTCCCTTTTGTGTTTTTATTTAACTTGTTACATGGCCCATATTTGGAATTTGTTTGCGAGGCAGATGAATGTACCAATAAAAAGGAAGTTTTATATAACAAATAATGTCATTTGACCATTGCTAAATTTTTTAACAAATACCTTCCGGCGCCCTAATTAGTCTATCGTCTGGTCTATTCAAACCAAAGCTAATATGCCGCATTGAAATTTTTTTTTAATTTTAATTAGCAATAAGCAAAAAATCATTTCATTTATACTACAAGGACCTCAATTAACTCATTATTGTTATACATTGGGTCTACTCAATTAGAAAAGTTTTCAATTCGTTTTTCGTGAACGGAATCGATTGTAGTAGCCTACGATATTTTGCTTGGTTTGGACAACGCCGAGCGATTCCCTCTAGCTTGCTACACTAACACAAGAGACAGGTTGAAAGTCTTTAATTAGACGACCAGCTTAGAAAACGAAAAGCAATTTTTCAGTTGTGTCTATTTTCATAAATGATCTCGCGTTGTGCAAAGTAAATCTAATTCGGGAACCCTAGCACTCGGCAGCTGAGTATTTACCATTGCAAGTAACATTTTCAAATTTTCAGCACATACTTATATATTGCGCTACTTACAAATTTCATTCCAAGATGGCCACTTTTTGGGATAAAATTGCGCTTTTTCTGAACCTAAGAGCAAAATTGTCGAGAACAAATTTTGCTTTCAGCAGAGCCATCCAAGGCGGTATGATCAAAAAAGAGAAACATGTAAAGTGCTATCCGATAAGAATACAGCAAATGAAAATTCGTTTTGCATTTAGAAGTAGTGCAAATATGAAAATAAGCATAAAGAAAAGCTGAGGTGCTTTGCTTTTCAGGAAAACCTGATTAGTTAGATTTTCGGAGAAACTAGAAAAGCTCAAAATATCGTAAGATCGTGTTTCCAAGTGATCGTAGATAAAACAAAAAACTTGATATTAACGCCATAGTTTCAAGTTCAACATTGGTCATGAAATGGAAGCTGTCTAAGTATCTCAAGCTTTTTATTTTTAAATCAAATTTGATTTCTATTCCCATTTGTGGTCGTGAATCATAGAAAATAATTAAAAGAGTGCAATCTCTAGTGCAAGCTGCGAAAATGGGATTCCTGCAAAAAAGTGAAACTGGGACAAATTGCCCAACAGTGCTTCAGGCGCCTACAGTGCGCCATCTTTAATTTCCCACAATGCTTTTTAATACAGCTTCCCGCTTGGTTGCTATCACAAGTAGGAAAGTGAAAGTACCAATAGTAGCAATGTTAAAGTCAAAGAGCTACTCTCAGTATTGCAGCAGAAATAAAAGTCTGGTGGTTTAAGCTTTTGGTAAAATTTCGGGAAAGCGTTGGAATTTGCTTTTATTAACTGAGATATTAGGCCATATTACCAGGTTAACATTTCTGCTCTCAAGACTGCGATGCACTGTTGGTATTACTTGCCCGTGATGCTAACATTGCTCCATTTCGAGTTTCCAAGAGTTGACAGATATTGTATGTCATAGTTGTTACCTACTACAGTGCTCTAGGTTTAACAATATTTGAACAAAACTTAGGTTTAAGAAAAAAATCAATGGAGTGAAATCTAGCAAATTTTGTTTCTCAAAGTGTAAAAAAAATAAATAATTTTCCTTTCTATAAAATGAAAAAAGTTAGTGAATTTGTTATAAATCTTCGCATGGCCCAAAGAAGAGCCGCTCAAACGTATTGGCTGCGCAGACGTACTCCGGCTTATTTTAAAAAATGGAAAATTAACGGCTTTGAAAACCGTAACTAATTTTTTGAAAAACCAAAGTTTGAAAATCTTTTAAGATTAATCCGTTGTTTTCTTGTATTGATAGGTGTCCGCTACGTTGGTATCGGAATGTATATAAGTATAATACCCCGAGAAAAATTCATTCGTCAAATTCTTGTTGCCGTACAAACTGAAAAAGACCGGTTGGCCACCCAAGCATGAGTTAAAGAACCAGCGACTTTATTTGGAGAAGGCTAACAATTGAAACAGTTGAATTAACCAATGTTGCTAGGTCTATTGCATAAAGCTGTAGACATGGAAAATCACGTAGGACTGCTGCCCTCCCCCCCCCCCAACACTCCTAACTGAAAAAGCGGATTAGGAAGATGTATATAGGCTCATATAAGCACGTTCATAAAATGAGCAAATGGATGGAAGGTTGGATGGACGAACGTCATTTTAAACAAAAACTTGACAAAGTAAAGCAATTTTGTTTTCATCACATGTGCCGCCCATGGTTTCCATGTAATATTTAGGTAAAATACGTTTGCCAAAAATCTTTTCCGAAGCATCTTTATATAGTAGTCGCTTTTCTAAATTTCTGGCTATGTGCTTACGAAACATCACGCAATTCAAATTATCAGTGCTTCGCATAAAGCTATCATGCAACTCCATTTGAAGTATTTGCAATTTAGCACGTTGAAGCTTGCTCGTCAAAAATTGCACAGCTCGGAAGCCACTAAACCAAGGATCTTTGTTTATAAAAAAATTACACAATGAACTTCAATAATTAAACAATCTTTGTTATATTAACGACCATTTATTTAACTTCAGAAGAGTATTAAACATTAATTCAAGGTTCAGTTCATTCTGATGACAGTTTTCTCCCTACTCTTTATAAATTTTTGAGGGCTGGAGCAAATCCGCTAAAGATAATTATCTATGTCGTTTGTAATTCTTTTAATTGCAATCGATTTTTGGAGGCGCTGCGGCTTTAACACAGCTTATCTAAAAAGATCTTGAAATGGTTTTTGGCTATAATTTCATCAATCACGTTGCTCACATCAACTTCAAATCGATGTCACTCAATAATATTTGGAAACATCTCAAGATCATGCCGAAAGATGAATATATATATGCAGTATTCTATTTAATTGAGCTACTACCTGATGAGGCGCTAGGCGAAACAGCTATAATGGTTTTATTAGTTTTCTTCACGTGTAGTGGTTTGAATTATACACGTATAGCTCTAACCTTGGTTGTTATCGAGCACTGTTCCGGCAACGTGAGACTTGCTCCACCTGATATATGCTCTCGTACTGCATATGTACTTATAAGGTGTTTTCCATTTTTTTCACTAATGCATTTTCGTACAAAAATATTTTTCTGCTTCAATATTTATATGATTACATTATTGCCGAACATCCTGTTACATTATTGCCCGAACATCCATCATTATTGCCCGAACACAAGATACATTTTTCCCCGAACATTCTGTTTTGTCTGCAAAGTACGTACCAAAAGTGTTTTGTACGTTTCTACCCGCAAGAGCTCACATACGTTTGATACGTACTTTGCCAATAAACCCGAATGCTCGGACAAAAGAAGTACACTGTGTAGCACTATATAAATCACCATCGGATGAAAGTTGTTACAAAAATATGAGTAACAAAGAAAAACGTACAAAAACCGGACAAAAATGTTTACTGTGTGTATCCACCTTAATTTTTCCCCAGCTGCTGAGTAGAGAAACACGAAACTTGGCACGATTCATCACCTCTTAGATTGAGTGTGATAAGAATATCAAAACACCACGCAAAAGAACAATTTTAAAATCTTCGTCTTCAAACAAAAGAAAGAGGCTTTTAGCTCAAACAATAACCAGCTACCGACTTTTAAACTTGCACAAAACTGTACCCCCTTGGAGGAAAAGGTGTCATAGTAAACCTGTATAATTTGTTTTCATTTTCTCAAAAATATAGTAAACATAGAAATGTGGTTGCAAGCTTTTACTTGAAAAATTAAAAGCTGCTTCTCACAAAAAACAATTTTGCAGCGGCTTAGCTTTATTGGCGGCGCAACAAACGGTTCTTTCTTTGCACATATTTTTCGTTGCTGTTTTTTAATGCTTCAAATATATCTCTGTTTGTCAGAATACATAGTAATGTATTGATACTGTGCGGTACCTTCTAGCCCAGGAGTCGGCAACCTGCGGCTCTTTCCTCCTTACACTGCGGCTCAGAGTTGCTTGGGAAGAAAATTACTTTTAAAAAAGTATTTACGTGTATTTTATTTGTGTTACTTATTTTTTAAGTGTTTTAGTTCTTAATTGGAAGATTATTGTGATCTTGAAATATCAAATATTTAGATATTAATAAAAAAAGTATATTTTATTGTTTTTTGTTGCGACTTTCAATCCCAGCAAAGCCAGATATGGAGAAATGTAAGAAAAGAAAAATATCTGAGGAAAACAGAATATTTAATGATACTTGGGCAGATTTATTTGCATTTACCTCTAACGAGAGTGGCCTACCGATATGCCTAATTTGTGGAGAAAAGCTGGTCAGCAATAAACGGTCAAATGTCGCAAGACATTTCAATAATACACACAAAGCTTTTGCTGAAAAATATCCTGAGCGAGAAGAGAGAAAAAAGCTGTTAAGGAACTGATGCGGAAGGCTGATCTGACGAAGAATCAATTTAAGAAGTGGTGGAAGTCTGCAAATTCAACTACATATGCAAGTTTTGTGGCCGCTCAGGAAATAGTCAGGCATGGGAAACCGTTCACAGATGGAGAATATGTGAAAGAATCTTTCCTTAAGATTTCAGAACACCTATTTGCGGACTTTAAAAACAAGTGTGAAATTGTTCAGAAAATCAGAGGGATGCCTCTCTCTGCGAAGACAGTTAAAGACAGAACCATTAAAATGGCAGAAAATATCACAAAACAGCAAATTAAAGACATCAATTCAGCTGCAACCTACTCAATCGCTTGTGATGTGTCCAAAGACAAAAATGATATCGAACAAATAGCGCTGTTCTGTCGATATGTGAATTCTGCTGGGCCACAGGAAGAAATGGTTGAGCTGATACCAATAAAATGTCAGACACGTGGGGAGGACTCTGTGAGGCTGTTTTTGAGTGTTTACGAGCCAAAGACATAACAACAACCCACCTGGTGTCAGTAGCTACCGATGGGGCACCGAGTATGACTGGAGCGCACAGGGGCTTTGTTGCCTTGCTGCAGAAGTCACTGAATAGAAAGCTGCTGAGCTTTCACTGTATCATGCACCAAGAGGCATTGTGCGCGCAAACTTTCCCTCCAGAATGCACAGAGGTCATCAATGTTGTCATTTAGATTGTCAATAAAATAATGGCAAAGGGTTTAAATCATCGCCAATTCCGTGCGTTACTTGATGAGGTTGATAGCACGTACTCTGATCTGCTGCTGCAAAACAGAGTCCGGTGGCTGTCCAGAGGAGAGGCGCTGAAATATTTTGCTGCATGTCTGGAAGAGATTAAAACTTTCATGAGCACCAAAGGACTCTCTTTTCCTGAGCTGGAACAGCCAGAGTGGCTGGAAAAGCTGCACTTCATGGTGGACATGACAGCACACCTGAACACGCTGAACACAACTCTTCAGGAGAGAGGAGTAACAGCGCTACACATGCTGGAGGAGGTGTTGGCGTTTGAGCGCAAATTGACAGTTTTAGCCAGAGATTTGCAGAGAGGCACACTGTCTCACTTCCCCTCTTTAAGGGAGTTCAAACAAGATCAAGAGCTGATCAATTTAGAGTATTTGCAGTCTGCAATCACCACAATGCAAGCGTCGTTTGAAAAACGATTCCGTGAGTTCAGTGAGGAAAAAAACCACAGTGTCCTTCCCCCTCACTCCCCTCAACATCAATCCATCCCTGCTTAATGTGACTGCATTTGCAGGTGCAAGTCAACCTGATCTGGAGTCGGAGTTGGCTGACATAGCTGACAAAGACATGTGGGTATCCAAGTTCAAACGTTTACCAGATGATCCTGAAGATGTTGCCCGTCAGAAGGCCACTCTTGCTCAGAATCACAAATGGAGTGACATTGAGAACCTTCCAAGACCAGACAAACTTTTGTTTGAAACATGGAATGCTATCCCCGACACCTACATGAACATGAAAAATATGCCTTTGGAATCCTTTCGATCTTCGGATCCACATATGCATGTGAGCAGCTATTCTCCACCATGAACTACATTAAAAACAAACACCGTTCACGCCTCACAGATGACAACTTACAGTCCTGCGTAAAGATGAAAGTGACTTCGTACAGCCCCGATTTGCAGACGCTGTGCGCAGAGGTACAGAAGCAAAAGTCCCATTAACGCCGCACATACCCCGAAGCCCAAAGGCGAAATAAGGATAACGGCTCACGGCATTTTTTTGTTTTTGTTTGCTATGTGGATTGTTTTAGCTCAGCTTTTTAATTTATTTGAAAGAGACATTCGGACATTGTTATTATTTTTCAAGAACTAAGAATGTTAAAATATGTTCATTACCAATAAAATTTAATTTTCTCTGTAGCACTTTGTGGATTTCATAAGCAACACACTATAGTTGTTTATACAAAGTGTAAAGGTAGGTCAAAAAAGCAATATACAGAATTTTCTTTATAGCCCATCTTCAAAAGGGTAGTAAAATCCCTAATAAGCGTATGTATCTTTTTTTTGGATAAATGGGTCTTGCCCCATTTTAGATGTCAAAAAGTATTTGCGGCTCCCCGTAAGTTTTTTTTTTTTTGTGGAAACCGGATTCAAATGGCTCTTTCGGTGTTAAAGGTTGCCGACCCCTGTTCTAGCCTAACTAGTGGGATTTGTGCTTTTTACTGTCCAGAAATATACCATGTATAGCAAAAAGCTAAAGCCAGGGAGCAGTTCAATAATTATTATTACTGAGGATGAAGGCTACTGCTAACTAAAACGCACAAATATAATTGCGAAAAGGAAAGCAAAGAAGATTTTATCAATAAGTTGTCGTGTACTTTTCCATTGCTATTTTAGAGCAGTGATATAGTGTAATCAATACAAAACGCATTAAAATCAGGCATGCGGTTTTTGTTATCGCGATGGACAATGACAGCATTTAATAGAAAACAAAAAATGAAAGGTTTTTGCGAACGTAAGGGCACGAATATAGTAACGAAAGAAAGTGCAAATAAAATTTTATCAAAATACTGAGTTTTTGTGCAATCAGTTAGGGCAGGGGTCGGCAACCCCTGGCACGCGTGCCACTTGTGGCACGCGAGAGGATATTTCATGGCACGCGAAGGGATTTCACGCGTATGTGAAATCTACACTTAAGATTAATTGATTTCAAAAACAGCCTCTTTATCTAAAAAATTACAGATTTTGGCTTTCTAAGAATCTTAATTTAGATGTGAGATCTTTCCAAGAATTCTGCACGACAGATTTCAGATTTGTTTCTCGAGACGACAAAGCTGTGTGTGCTCTTTCTTGTCAAAGTGTCGTTTGCCAAACATCTAGCATAAAACGACATTTTGAAACGAAGCATAAGAAGTCCTTCAAGGACTATACAGAGAAGATCGAATTTTTAAAAAAGGCAGTATCACACTACGAAAAGCAAAGCGGCATTTTCAAGAAAGTGATTTGTAGCACGAATCGAACAATCAAAGGTAGCTACAAAATCGTAGAGGGCACTGCTAAACATGGAAAACCATTTATTGATGAATTGTTTGTGAAGGAGGCTTTTATCAGTTGTGCTGAAGTGTTGTTTGATGATTCGCCAAACAAATGCACACTAATTTCGAGGATCAAGGATATGCCTGTTTCTTCTCGGACAGTAGAGAGACCTATCACGGATATGGCTACCGATGTAACTGAGCAACAAACTGCTGCTTTAAAAGCAGCGAATGTTTTGAGCGTAGCTCCTTGATAAAAGCATAGATGTAAATAATAATTCACGTTTAGCAGTTGTAGCTAGATACTGCAGTAACGGCGAAGTACATGAAGAGCTTTGTTGCTTGAAACCTATGTATGGCACTACTAAAGGAAAAGATATACTTGACTTTTCACCAAGAACTTTGGAGGAAAGAAAGATTGATATAAGCGAGATATTCTCAGTTACAACAGACGGCGGACCTGTTATGATGGGCAACACCCTGGATTTGTTACTATGGCTGAGCAAAAGATTGGGCACCCTGTTATGAAGTTGCACTGTATTATTCATCAAAAAAGTATTTGTGCAAAGATTTAAAAAATCTGCTCTTCATGACGTAATGTCAACTGTAACAAAAATAGAGAGTTTCCTTGTCGCACACTCTGCTACCACACACAGACAGTTTTGATCTTTGCTTGAAAAGATGGAAAGTGCATAACATGATGTGCTTCTGCACTGAAGTGTTGGGTGGTTAAGTCAAGGTAAGGTTCTCTTGACGTTTGTTGTTGCTGCTGTTGTTATCGACCCATTCCCAGGGATGGGGGCATGGTGGAAGACCATGGAACCCCAAAAGCAGGGCAACTCCACAAGGCCTGGACCGGAGATTGTAAAAAGAGAAAGAGAGAGTCGCCTTTGCCAAAAGGAAAAGGAACAGAGCCGTCAGTCCAAAGCACCAGATCGTGAGAGGGGAGAGAGCCAAGGTAAGTGAGAGCCGCACCTTGGCGAGAACGAGGGAGATCAGAGCGAGGGTATAAAAAGGAGAGGGTGAAATCCACAGTAAAGAAGGGGAGTTCCAAGGAGGAAAGACAGGGCAAGCAAAAAAAGCCTCCCTAAGGGAAGTAGAAGGAAGCGTAAGTGGGTAAGTGGACGCAAAAGCTCTCCAGGAAGATCTGCAGAGTCTTGGTTTCACTCCAAGTCTGGCAAAACCTGAAATGGGAAAGGAGGTTGGGAGACGAAAAGCCCGCTCATAAGATGAAAGAGTAAAATGAGTCAGGGTGACTCGTAGGGGAGTTAGACGTTTGTCGAATGTCTAGTTGAGATAAGGGCCTTTTTAATAGGACAAGGAAAAGCCGACTCTGAACTGGAGGATGAAAAGTGGTTAGTAAAACTGACGTTTCTTGCGGATATCACCGCGCATCCTAACGAACTTTATCTTCGTTTGCAGGGTACAGGGCAAACAGTGATGTGTGTTTTTGAGGTATGGAAAGGATTTGTATCTAAACTAGATGTCTACACGCGGGACATCCAAACTGCAACTTTTTGCATCTTTGATATCTGAAGGCTTTTTCAGTGGATCACTATGTTAATGCAGTTGTAATTGACATGTACATGAAGGATCAAACGTCTCAATTTTGCAATAGATTTCAAGATTTTCAGCAATTTGATTTATTGTTTTTTTTCTCATCAAGCCCGAGAGCAGCAAAGACCTGAAATTATCTGAATTTGAATGGATCAATATTGAAGACTTCCAGATGCTGCTGATCGATTTTAAAGCATCTTTATTGTTGACATCGAAATTTGTTGATTAGCGAAAATCGCTGGAAACGATTGAAAACAAGCAAACAGCATTTTAACAGTTGGGAATCTTTGCCGGAGAAATTTAGCTGTCTGAAGAAGATGGCAATAGCTTTGCTGTGGGCATTTGGATCCACTTGCTTGCGTGAACAAATATTTTCACACATAAAGTTTATTCTCAGTCCCCATCGCAGCCAACTTACGAAAGATCACACGGAAGCATATGTGTTTAACTGAAAGTGTCCAAATTTAGTCCCAATGTTACAGAGCTGAGCAAGAACAAGAATCTTCTTAAAAAGCTACTCTTTTGACTCTATTTGACTTTATCCAATAAAGTCAATTAAATAAATTTGTGTCTTATTCGTTTTCTATTCAAATAAGGTAGTTGACTGTGCAAACCAAACACATAAAAAGTTTGGCACGCGAAGTTGCTCACATTTTGATATTATTCGAAAACTGGCGCGCCGCGTCCAAAAGGTTGCCGACCCCTGAGTTAGGGTACACCTATTACGTAACACCAACTTATTAAGTTTTTTAACTTTTGTCATAGCCAAAAAATCATTTCATGCGGAGAGCAAATTTTTCCATTGTTGATAAACTAAAAGATCAGTTTCTCATCCAAAGTTGCATGAAATGACTTTGACTGCAATT
Organism: Trididemnum clinides; assembly: GCA_963675345.1. Taxonomy (NCBI): domain Eukaryota; kingdom Metazoa; phylum Chordata; class Ascidiacea; order Aplousobranchia; family Didemnidae; genus Trididemnum; species Trididemnum clinides. The sequence continues at coordinate 5,474,661 of OY776300.1, forward strand.
GATAACTGACTCTATTCATATCAATTAAGAAATTTCGTTCTTTGATAAAAGCGAATTGAAGAAAAGTGAACGAAAGTGAATGCTTGAGAAGAAATAAAACAACTTTACCTTAGGCAGTAAAAATAACTCGCACCATAGGCGGCAAAATTAATCAATAGCCGAACGTAATCGGGTCTAAAATTTGGAAAAAAGCCACGGCCTCTTTTCTTTATTCTGGTTACGGCTATTCCGTGTTAGGGCTGATAGGTGAACCTAGGGACTCGAGGTCATAATACGTCATGAAAGAGATCGTGCAAAAGCATCAAATTGATCAACCACTTAGCAGTTTATTTTTTGTAATAGTAAATACGATCATTATTTTGGTATCTAAACAGACTTTGACTTTGTCACTTGTAGGCTACCTATTGAAAGAAACCAAAAGAGAATCAGAATCAAGACCTTAGAGGCTATTCACCCCAAATACCTTTGACTCGATTCTTGTTAAAATCAAGCTTGATTTTGCAGCGGCAATTACTTACGGTATGTCAAAAAGTTTTACAGTATAACAATTTTTGTTACTGTTTTTACAGCTGTTCTTTAGAAACCGGTTGAACGCAAATTTCTTGTACCGACGTTACTAATTTACTAGTGCTCGAGGACAAGGCCAATGGAAGCAACTAGTTTTGTCAATATGTCTACCAGTAGTTTTATTGCAGCAAATTCAAACTATGGTAATAGTTTTGACGCTGATTTTGGACCTATTTTTCCTGTCAAATAAAAAAACAGATGGTTGAGGTCAGTTTTGGTTTAAAAGTTTCGGAATTAACGCATTACTCATCATAGCCAACGGATCAATAAAGTGAGCTGCACATCCAATAACTAAATTTCCTCGACTTCAGAACGCTCCAGCCTGCTCCGACAGAAATTATCTCTATATTGGCCTCAACAAAACCTATGCATGAGTGTCCTATTTTGAGTGGACTTGGTTGTTATTTGGAAAGGGGATAGAAAAGTACATAAGTAAAAGCTTTCGGTGAGAAAAAATGCAACCAATCAATCCAAAAACTTTTTTTGTGTGAGGAAGGAAGAGAGATGAGCTGCCCATTTTTTCTCTTTTACTTATGCTTAGAGCTAGTAGATAGATAAACAGAAATGCATGTACCGTTCTTCTGCAGCACTTGTTTTTTGGTTTTTCGTGGACTTCTACAAAAACAAAACATTGAAATTATTTCACCGCACGCAAAAAGTTACAAAGAATTACCAAATCTAGTAAAACGCATAGCTTACCTTTGAGGCAAATAAAGGTGGCCTCGTTTGATCAAGTCTCTTGGACATAGATTTCAAGTTTTTTTTCAGTTTTAAAAATATCGCAATGTAGATAATGATCATCAAAGCAAGTGGGATGAATTGAAAAAGTACACGATTAAACTAAAAAAAACAAACTTAATATAGTTTGGTTGATAAATACTTCATTTATCAAGACGGCTAAGCACACATTTTTTTTTCTTTGCAACACCACAGTAGACCAAGAAAATGAGAATATTTCCATTTCAGGTCACTACAGCAGTTAACAATTTTAGTTATATGTGGAAAATCTCGGAGTTGAACTTATCACCTGATATTTTTTACCGACGTGAGCATCAGATCTGAAATCTTATTCATCTAAGCAAACTATTTCGCTAACTTGCTAATTGGATTAATCATTGGAAAACATTTCTTTGAAAGATTCAGGTTCTTAATGGTTTGTACAGTACTTAAGGTAACCCCTTTATTCTCTAATGAATGTCGCAAAGCAGTACTTGCGAAAGTGTACACATTACCTTCTATTGTCGTCTTTGGCACGTTATTTACGGCATTTTTTGTCGTAGTGGTTTCCTTTTAAAATTAATTTTACACACACTCGTCTGGAATGTTTGAAAACGGGTAAGCAGCCAAAGTTTTTGCAAGAAAGAAGGACTAATTTGCAAGTAAGTTGTAGGTGTCTTTAAAAAAGTTTTCCATCCTTTTGTAAAGCTAAGTGTCATAGCTAAAATTGTTTTAGCCCTATTAAATCCCGCGATAGTGTCTTGCTTAGATGTCGTTTTCACAAACTAAAAATTCTTTTACTCATGATTAGAAAATAAATTTTATTTTTTTTATGAACTTGTCCACACTGTCAATCAAAATTTTTGATGATTTTCAACCCACCTGCATATATATGGACCATCCGTTGTCGGGAAAGCAGATGAAAGTACACAACAGCTGTTTAGAATGAAATCCAGTCAGCGCCTGGTTTACATTTGAACATTGTGGATCAGTTCCAACAAGAAATGGAAGTAGAGTTATTGGAGCAAAAATCCAGCAAAAGATTACTGCAAATTTTAGCCTATATAATGTAAAATTTTGCATAAATATTGATTCATTGGCTAAGGCTTATTTTCACTTATCAATCAACATGGGTGGAAACTCTTAACTGACATTTTCCAAAGTATCTTTCTAATAATCAGTAGCGATAATGCATCACCTGAAAAAGAGCTTGTACCAGATGAAACTCTTCCAACTTGTCTTTAAGCTAGGTCTTCTGCTTCAATTAGCTATTTTTTGCAACAGTGGGAATTTTGAAGGGACACGTTTCAAGACTATCTTGTAGAGTCAAGTCCTCTAACGACACCACAAGAATCTTTGTATGTAAGAAAAGTGGTGTATATAAGTGGTATTGTAAGAAAAGTTAGTGGGTAAGAAGTGTGAAACCAAGATGTTGAAGTGCAGTACTTGAAAGCAGTTTTTTGAACTTGATATTCTTATGTTTGGTCAAGCTAGTGTGAAAAATTTTTCTCGCCAGGCGAAATTGATGTGGAAGACTTCGGTCTACCTAACTCTGAAGATGGTCCACTGGTTCATGGTTAGAGGAAGGACCACATCCTCAAAAACCATGCTTTTTCTTCAGACCAGGTTTTTCAGATCTACTGATCTTTTGTGATATCATAAGAATAAAGGTCGCTTTTTCATCGAATATTGTTTTTGAATTACGACTTGAGAGCAGATTAATAATAGCATAGATAAAGTCATTATTTTGATATCACGGTCTCATACTTTTGTCTAATATATTACAAGCCTATTCTTTGGTCAATTGACATTTGACCAAAAGGACATCAGGTTTTAGATATAGGTTGATTACTGAGATAGTTTTTGCACAAACTGACCATACCGGCAGCTTCAGGCCTCTATTAAAACTGTCGCAAAGCTTATTCCACTACTGAAGGCATCATGTGCATAAAACAGTCACATTGAAATACAGTCATAGCTGCTGGCTATTTTGCTTCAATCCTTTCTAAGTTAGAAATGAAAATTTTGGTTTGGATGACATTACCTAAATGATGATAATACTTACCGTTTTCGACGGAATATTTTGTCATAAGAGACAGGAAAAAATACTCCAATAAATCTATTGATTGTGATCACCAGCAAAAATACAACCGAGGTATATCCGCAACTAAAATAAGTAAACGCCTGGATTCTGGCTGTGAAAGATTCATTCCCGAAAGGCCTGCTCAAGAAATAGAACCACAATATAGTTTGTTTAATCGACTTACATTCATTAAATATTTAAATCTAGTTCACACCATTGCTTATAACATTTGAAAGGCAACTACAAATGCTAAAATTATGCCAATCATATTTAGCCGTTATTTATTGAGGAATTTAAGATTTGGGTATCTTTAGCTTTTAGTATAGTGAAATTTTAAAGTGTTTTGAGATTTTTTGTGATATTATCCTTTACTTTTCAAAACGTTGTCAACGACAATATACTGGAGTCTGTAACGCAATAAATAATATATGAGAAATAAAGCTTGCGAGGAGCTTGTTACAACACATCTGGTTTAGTTGGCCTACCATTTCAGCTGCACATATCCTGCCAGGTTAAAGGGTAACATCAATGTTGCTGTGATAAAATCAGTCACGCTCAGATTGACAACAAATGCGTTAAACGTGGTTTGTAGCTTCTTGTTTGCAAAATAAGCAAAGATGGTCATCAGATTTCCAACACCTCCAACAATGATGGTATAAACAGCAATAGATATGCCAAAATTTCTAAAAAAGAGTTTCTAAAATATTATATCTAATGTAGTTAAGTTAATTTTTCTAAGATCTCATCCCTTTGCAACAAAAACACGTTCGGCGGCTTCAACACGCCAAGTAACAATAGCAGCAAATAATGCCGAAAAGAATAAAGATCAATAACTACAGCTGTTTCGTAATGGAAAACTTTCATACAAAACTAACAGTAAAGTTTTCGGACATTCCTTTGTTTTCAAAGCGTTCATTCTTTCTCATTTCTTGATTTAAAGGCAAAACAGTAAGTTAACGATTAAATCAGTTATGGAACATTCTAATATTATATTTATTGAAGTCGCATTTCGTAATCACTCTCCAAGATTCCTTATCTTGAATTCCATCGCGTCGCAACTCATATTTGCGGTAGCTTTTGGTCTGTGATACATCTATGAGTTTTCATCTTGCACCTCCCAAACACCGTCTTTTAAAAACTTAATTATGATTTAGGGAAAACGTTAAAGAATTTTGTGATCGGTCGAAAGCTACAGCATAGCTTTTCTAAACAATTTAACTCATATACAGACGGAGAGAAAGAGAGAGTTAAATTTTTCAGTGATTTCTTCTAACTGAAGCAAAAGGTTCCTGATAAATCTCAACAGGTAGTAGTGACAGCCAGACAGTAATAAATGTTTAAAATGACAATAACCCAATTTTCCTCTTTATTTCGAAAAACACGTCCACTAGGTCATTGCAAAGTTCAGTTTTAAATAGCTTTAGAACAAGAAGTACTGCATAAAAAAACAGCAAGTAAATTTACATGTGACCGCAGAAGTAAATATACTACCAGGGATCTACCCCTGAAGTAACTTGCTCGAAGCGATCCAGTTAATCATGTAACAGATAAATCATGATTTTCTACCTCAGCTGAGCTTACTTGTTATTAGAAAAATCGATTTCGCCTTCAACCTGGCATTTTCAATTTCTATGTAAAACACGAAAAACAAAATGCGTAATCCAACTTACCGCAGTTATAATGTACTAAAAAGGAAAGAAGAACTATCTCACACTAGCTGAAAAATGAAAATTGGTAACTAAAACTGGCTAAAAATATTCCGTGAACTTAGTTATAACTACTTGTAAACGGGGAACAAACTTAGGGGGCTAACTAACTACTAACTGGAAGAAAACACGGCATTATGCTGTTCCTCGACTAAAACTAAACAGACGATATTGCACTAAACTAAAGACATAAAAAACGAAAAAACTAAAACTTGTTATTCACTCATAGCTAGTTACTAAGTATTAAGATGTACGGAACCAAAAAATTATGAAACAAGTGTTACATCATAAACAAAAAAAATGACAAGAGACATGTGACATGAATCATTTAACAGCTGGCAAAATCATAATTTGTAGATTTATAGAAGCTCCAAGTTTATGAAACCATTTATCTTCACATATATCTAACTTATCAAACGGTGGTTCTTTAACAAATATAACAAAAAAACACTGTGATAAACTAGGGCGGCGTGCTAACACAAGGTTTTGATTATATTTATAATGCTGCAGGAGAGCGGTACTATCGTTTTGTGTCGAAATATCAGATTTTTCCAAGTGTGTTCCATCTAACTGAAAACTTATTTTTTGTCTGTCCAACGTTTTGAACGTTGCAATTTACACAATTAGCAACATAAATACCATAATTTCTACAATTTAACGATTGGTTAAGTTTAACCAGTCTATTGTTTTTTTCACATTTGATATGATTTACAGTGTTTACCATACGTTCATATCTGCCAAATTTGCCACAAAAAGCACAGTTGCCACACGGGCTTGATGAGCCAAGTTTTAAAGTTTTTTGTTGTTCATGAGCTAAAGTTTTGAACTTTGTTAATGTATTTGCCAGACATGCGGGTCTTTTATATGTACATTGGCTTCTGGTTTTATGGAGCGTTCTTTATCAGTGAGTTGTAGAAATTGTGAAAAACTTGTTGCCCTTGGAATCGGACTCTTTTCTGTCTATTTTTGTGATTAGTACGTCCAAATCATTTAGTCCAAGTGCTTACTTTTTTGATTCATGATCTGTGTCACCTTTTTATTAATCCCAGAACTTAAACATTTCTCTTTTAAATCCTTTATGCTATTCGTGTAATCTTCGCGTCTTTCGTTCAATCTGCGTAATCTCATTGCTTCACTGAAAATGATACCTTTGAAAACATGAAGTGGGAGGTAGGAATTTTCGTGTAAAAACGTACGTCCTGCTGCCGTTGGTTTGGTGAAATGTTTTGTTACGAAATCAACTTGGTCATTTTTTTTAATTTGGTGGAATACATTTAAAAATTCAACACCTTGACCTGTTTGTTTGTTGTTCATCTCGCGAAACGTCAGGGTCAAGCCATTATTTTGAAAAACTATTGGTTAAAGCTGTTTGTATAGATTTAGTATTACTTGATCCGAATGAAATAAAAAAAATATCATCGATGTATCGTCTAAATAATTTTGTCCGTTTTAAATTTTCACTAATTTGTTCAATTATGAAATGCATTACAACATTAGCCACGGAAACGGAATGATTATCTCCTGTGGCTATGCCAGTTTTTTGTTTGTAAAATTTTTCTCCAAATTAAGTGATGACATTTCCAAACAAAACATCATCATTTCAACTATAGTTTTTGTAGCCTTTTGACTCTAAGAGCTGACCACTTGCAATGCTTTTTTCAGAGCTTGTCGAACAAGATTTCTCGATGTAGTGGGATACAATGCAGTTACATCTGCTGCAACCAAATACACTGATTCTGTTTCTTTTGACTTTTTCATTTGATTTGTTTTCCATTCTGTTAATATTTTCAAATTGTTTTTGCTATCTTGGCAATATTTATCAATTTGAATTTGGCAAAATTTGACTCCAATCAATTGTAGATTATACTCTAAAAATGCAGTAAATCTCGAAATAACAATGTTGAAAGTAGCTCGTGAAAAAATCTACAAAAAAACATTCGCATTCTAGAAAATTCTTGTTGAGATGTTGGCTTGTAATGTGCTTCTTCCTTCAAACAATAAGTCTGATATTGGCTTTGATCTTTTGTTCTTCTTCTTCATCGTTTGAGCTATTCGTTCTGAGCATTAAGCGTAAAATTGTACATGCACTGCGTGTGTGCTCAGGCTCGTTTGCGAGTCTTCAGTTAGACTGGGCCACCACGACGGGTAGACTGCTTGGCCCCACCACCTGTCTGGCACATGAAAATTGGAGGCATTCTTTTTGGTGACTTGCCCAAAGACACAACAAGCAAGCTTACTGGCTTGTTCTCCACACTATCCCTATTGTGCTGAGCGCCAAGCAGGGAAGCTGTGAATACCATTTTTTAGTCTTTTGGTATGGCTCGACTTGGAAAATCACAGGTCTACCTACTGTGAAGTGGACGCTCTAACCACTACGCCATCGCGCGGGTGATCTCTTATCATCCCAGCAGAAAAGAAAAGTTACCCAGCAAATTAAAGATATTGATTTTGCTTACTCCTGTTTCAAAGTGTAATAGGAGGATCTATCGAGTGAAATTAGATAAAGCTTAAAAGTTGAAAGATGAAATACAAAGTTTAAGTATAATCCAAAAATATCAGCCAAGCAACTTGTTAAAAAGATACTGCGAACGTTTCGGACCTCAACTGGTGCCATTTTCAACGCAAATAATGTACCTCAAACAGGTTGGCTAGCAACTACGCCATACTGACACAAAAATGAACACACAAGAAGCGATGGTCACGTGTTAAATAAACGGAGAGAAAAGGATTTGGAGTCTAAATTTAAACTAGGTTTCAATTGCTGAATGTAAAGAGATTCCAGAATGAGGAGTTTGGATTTGTCAGGAGAGCTGGTGAGAATTTGTGGGTTGTTGAAGTCAACTCTGTGATTTGGATTTGATTGTAAATGGTTTCACACTTCCGAGTTGAGACTAGTCTGGTGCTCATCCAGGCGTTTTACTAAATGCCGGCGAGTTTGGCCAATATAGAAAGAACCACAAGAACAGTTTAACCGGTATACTACGTTGCTTCTTAATAACTGGGGTTGGGGGTCTTTGAAGTGTAGTTGTTGCTTGAGATTTTTTTGGTAACATAGACGAATCTAAACATGATATCTGGTAAATGCTTGTGAATGAATTCTTTTAATTCTTTCTCAACGTGATGGGAGATATTTCCTAGGTAAGGTAACTTAAATAAAAAATATTTGGAGGGATTCTTTTGAATAAAAGGAGTCCGAGAAGCAAACTTTTTGTTAAGAAATTGCCTGATGCTTTTATCGATGAAGCCAGATGGATATTCATTCCGCAAAAGTGTGTTTTTGATGAAACGAAATTCTGTATCAATTTGAGAATAGAAATTGCAGATGGAATAGAAACGATGAAGAAGGGAGTTTACTAGATTTCGCTTGTAACGAAGAGGGGAAAAGCGAGAAAATTTTGTAAGGTGGCCAGTGCGTGTGGGTTTGTAAAAGGTGCTAGTTTTAATTCCTTCGTCAGTTTTTTCGATGAGAACATCAAGAAAAGCCGGAGAATTGTGCGATTCTACTTCCTTGGTAAACTGGATTTGACTGTGCACACTGCCAAGATTACGAAGAAATACGTCAATAGAGGAGATATTAGTAAAAGTAGCAAAACAATCGTCAACATAGCGACAAAAGAACTTTGGGGTTGATCGTCCAGGGGCGTGCGTTTGATCGCTTTATCAATTACATAATTCATCATGACGTCAGTTAGTAGGGGTCCAATGGGAGAGCCCATGGCCACACCGTCTAGCTGTTTGTGGAATTTATTATTGAATTGAAAAGTTGTGTTTTTTGTTGACCAGCTCAATAGCTTCAGTAATCTACTTTTGTTAAGGCCATTCCACTCTGTAGTGTTATCAGCATATATGGATTCGAGTATGAGGTTTAAAGTGAATGAGAGAGGAATATTGGTAAAAAGGCTTTTGACGTCAAATGACACCATGGTTTGGTTGGCAAAATTATGATTGGAAATTTTGGAAAGAAAGGTGAAGGTGTCTGGGATGTTGGTGGGAATGGCACCAGTTGAGGGCCAATCCCACCAACATCCCAGGGCCGTTCGCGATATGTTTTTAATAAGTTGCTTGGCTGTTATTTTTGGATTAAAGTTATTAGTTTTTTCTCAACTATACCGTATAGTATTGTATCCCACTACATCGAGAAACTGTAACTGCATTGTATCCCACTACATCGAGAAATCTTGTTCGACAAGCTCTGAAAAAAGCATTGCAAGTGGTCAGCTCTTAGAGTCAAAAGGCTACAAAAACTATAGTTGAAATGATGATGTTTTGTTTGGAAATGTCATCACTTAATTTGGAGAAAAATTTTACAAACAAAAAACTGGCATAGCCACAGGAGATAATCATTCCGTTTCCGTGGCTAATGTTGTAATGCATTTCATAATTGAACAAATTAGTGAAAATTTAAAACGGACAAAATTATTTAGACGATACATCGATGATATTTTTTTTATTTCATTCGGATCAAGTAATACTAAATCTATACAAACAGCTTTAACCAATAGTTTTTCAAAATAATGGCTTGACCCTGACGTTTCGCGAGATGAACAACAAACAAACAGGTCAAGGTGTTGAATTTTTAAATGTATTCCACCAAATTAAAAAAAATGACCAAGTTGATTTCGTAACAAAACATTTCACCAAACCAACGGCAGCAGGACGTACGTTTTTACACGAAAATTCCTACCTCCCACTTCATGTTTTCAAAGGTATCATTTTCAGTGAAGCAATGAGATTACGCAGATTGAACGAAAGACGCGAAGATTACACGAATAGCATAAAGGATTTAAAAGAGAAATGTTTAAGTTCTGGGATTAATAAAAAGGTGACACAGATCATGAATCAAAAAAGTAAGCACTTGGACTAAATGATTTGGACGTACTAATCACAAAAATAGACAGAAAAGAGTCCGATTCCAAGGGCAACAAGTTTTTCACAATTTCTACAACTCACTGATAAAGAACGCTCCATAAAACCAGAAGCCAATGTACATATAAAAGACCCGCATGTCTGGCAAATACATTAACAAAGTTCAAAACTTTAGCTCATGAACAACAAAAAACTTTAAAACTTGGCTCATCAAGCCCGTGTGGCAACTGTGCTTTTTGTGGCAAATTTGGCAGATATGAACGTATGGTAAACACTGTAAATCATATCAAATGTGAAAAAAACAATAGACTGGTTAAACTTAACCAATCGTTAAATTGTAGAAATTATGGTATTTATGTTGCTAATTGTGTAAATTGCAACGTTCAAAACGTTGGACAGACAAAAAATAAGTTTTCAGTTAGATGGAACACACTTGGAAAAATCTGATATTTCGACACAAAACGATAGTACCGCTCTCCTGCAGCATTATAAATATAATCAAAACCTTGTGTTAGCACGCCGCCCTAGTTTATCACAGTGTTTTTTTGTTATATTTGTTAAAGAACCACCGTTTGATAAGTTAGATATATGTGAAGATAAATGGTTTCATAAACTTGGAGCTTCTATAAATCTACAAATTATGATTTTGCCAGCTGTTAAATGATTCATGTCACATGTCTCTTGTCATTTTTTTTGTTTATGATGTAACACTTGTTTCATAATTTTTTGGTTCCGTACATCTTAATACTTAGTAACTAGCTATGAGTGAATAACAAGTTTTAGTTTTTTCGTTTTTTATGTCTTTAGTTTAGTGCAATATCGTCTGTTTAGTTTTAGTCGAGGAACAGCATAATGCCGTGTTTTCTTCCAGTTAGTAGTTAGTTAGCCCCCTAAGTTTGTTCCCCGTTTACAAGTAGTTATAACTAAGTTCACGGAATATTTTTAGCCAGTTTTAGTTACCAATTTTCATTTTTCAGCTAGTGTGAGATAGTTCTTCTTTCCTTTTTAGTACATTATAACTAGGGTTACCATACTTCTGAAAGCAAAAATCGGGACATTGGTTGGCAAATTTTCACGAGACGAAATTTTTGGTCCATCCAATTTATTACTTACCAAAAACGGGACGCGGAGATGTGGCTCTAGATTTCATTAACGAGGTCAAGGTGTGGAGATAAAAAAATAAAGAAAAACTGGGGTGAACTCCAAAAAAAAAAAAAAAAAGGTCATCACCATTTTGACTGCTTGGTTTATGTGAAATTCAAGCCCCTTGGTGTTTAATTTCGGTAGCCAAGCGTGTGTTGACCTTTTTTTTTGTTGGAGATCACCCCAGATTTTGTTTATTTTTGTATATCCACACCTTCACGTCATTAATGAAATCTAGAGCCGCATCTCAGCGTCCCGCTTTTGTAAAGACATTAATTGAAAAGTCTATAAATTTGGTAAAAGCCGTTCTGTTTGACTGAAGCAAAAAGCGGGATTTTCGATCAAAAAAGCGGGACGTATGGTAACCCTAATTATAACTGCGGTAAGTTGGATTACGCATTTTGTTTTTCGTGTTTTACATAGAAATTGAAAATGCCAGGTTGAAGGCGAAATCGATTTTTCTAATAACAAGTAAGCTCAGCTGATGTAGCGAGTCATGGTTTTATGTATTGGATTTATTGACTGTTTTAGTTTTCATATTAGCTAGTTAACCTTTTTGTAATGGCACACCCGATTTGACTTTTTGAAAAATTCTTGCGCTCCAAGCATGCTCAAGTTAAGCGAAGTAATCGCAAAGCGACAAAGCTACTGCAGCTAGCCTTGATTCTCATTGACGTAAGTGCCTTGCAGAGATCATATTGATTGAAAAAACCTTTTGGCATCTACCACGTGCTTACTGAACAGAGCCTTATGCAGCCCGTTGTCTTAAGACACGGGTTTTTACAGCTTTATCGATAGCCGTTCTGGCTATATACGAGCACACGGAGACGTTCTGCCTCTCACCAAAAGTCGGCCTGGCAAAACATGTTATATTCACTACACATAAAATAAAGTTTGAACAGCGTTTTTTTGTATGACTGCTGCTCCTTTTGAGGTTAATCTCAAAATAGCCTATTTTACAAACTGGTACACCTCCATGCGCTCCATCACGTTGATTCGCCCTTGAAAAATTCTGGTACACCATGGGGTGCATTAAACGCTCGTTTGACAAAACTATCAGAGGAAACAATGCTAATAATTTTCGAGTCTGCTAAAGACTAATTGTCTTTTAACTGATGTGTTTCAAATTTGCAGCGGGCAATGTTGATAACGTATGACAGTAAAATATTACCAGCAACATATAATGAAGATGTTCACCGGGCATTAAAATAGAACCAAATCCTACCTCTCCACTTTCTACCAATGAGACAATTTTTTGTGGCATTCTCAATGAAATAGGAGAAAGATTGTCATGAAACTCCATTTAACTATTTGTAGATGAAATCACGAAAGGAGAAATACAACGAAACAATTTGATTCCAAAGACTTGAGAAATCCGCACTTTTTATTTCATTATTTTGCTTCACCAAATAGATTGGAACCGTACAGATTCGAACCACAACTTCAAAAACTGAGAAAGATTGCGTGAAACGCTTTTTCGCAAAAAAGTTGTCTTATTCACAAAAGTTTTCGTGTCAAGAACAGAAAACACCCGCAAACCTTACCTCTTGTATATAGGAAATTAATATGACAACTAGATTAATGCTGCTTTAATGTTATTACAGCCTTGTGCAAATTCATGAGATCTTTGCAGTTATTTATCAAGTAGCAAAAGACTTTTATAAACCAAGAAATACAATTTGTTTGGTGAACAACAGCATCAAAATAAACAATTTTCAAAGCGCATTAACTCAGCGTTACTTAGTGTCGCTGCGTTTTAATCACGACTGCAATCATACGAATAAACAACAAAATGCCCACAAACCAACCAACTGGTGCAAAAGTAGTATGAGATGAGGTAAAAATTTTAAGTAACAATAATGTCATGACTAGGGCCATCTTTTTTTTGACCTAAAAAAATATATTTTTGACTTTATTTTAGCAAAATTTTGACTTTATTTTGACCTAACCGCTTTCGCCTATTATGTTTTGTTGCACTTTTTTGATTAAAAATGTCTTATAATCCGCAATTTACATAAGTTTTTAAAGAAGAAGGTAGCCTACTTTAAACATTTTCTCAATCACTCAGTCTTGAAGCTTATGCAACAAAGCGACGCATGACGTCAAAACCTAGGATAACGAGCCATAGTGTGTAATACAAAAAAATGCGTTGTTATCGCAACTGTACTGTACTGTACATTAACAGTCTGTCTATGATGTTTTTAACGAAAGCCACACAATACAATTACCAGGACTTTTTGTTGTAATACAGCAGGGGTGGGGAACCTACTTGGCACTGCGGACCGCATGAATTGCATGTCATTAATGACGGGCCGCAACAAAAACTTGACTTTTAAATTCCGCATAAACACACTCAAAATACACAAATGATTTTTATTTTGGCTCTCAATGAGATGGCTGAAAGTTCTTCTCTTTGGTGAGGCGTGCGATATCCGCTGAAGCCGAAGATGTTGCAATTCGTAATTGCTGTCCAAGGTTTTCATCCGATATTCTGGAGCGAAACCGACTCTTTGCGAGATTCAATTTAGAAAAAAATTGTTCGCAACAGTAGGTGCTTCCAAAGAGAGACACATATTTAAGAGCATGTTTCCGCAGAATGGGAAAATCATCAGCAGTTACGTAGCGTTGATAAAACTCAACCAATGGAGTGTTAAGGTACATACTTTTCAATGTATTATTAGTCTGAAGCTCAATTATTTCATGTTGAAAGTTATTAGGAGCGGCAGCTGCAACTACATTAAAAGGAGTGGCGAACATATCCAACTGCATTTGTTTGCTTTTCATGTCCTGGAATCTCTCACTGAATATCTCAGAAATCTTTGTACACTCAAGCGCATGATTAGCTGTGGTAGATGGTTTTTGTTCTTGTAAGGATGGAAAGTGTGTGGTGTTATTATTTTGAAGTTGTACTTTCCACAGCTGTAATTTTGTTTCAAATGATTTCATTTTTGCAAACATGGAGTTTAGAAGCTGGTTAGGTCCCTGCAACTTTATATTGAGTTGTGAAAAATGTTTGCTGATGTCAACCATAAATGCGAGATCACAAAACCACCGGTTATCACCTAGTTCAACAACAGGATTTCCTTGCATATCCATAAATTGACCGATTTCATTTCGTAGCAAATAAAAACGTGTTAACATTTCACTGCGACTCATCCATCGAACTTCGCAATAGTAAATAAGATTGTGGTAACCCGCATTCAAGTCTTCGAGCAATTTTTTAAATAGGCGGCTATTAAGACCTCTGCTTTTATAAAGTTGATGCACTTTATTACTGTTGACATGACGTTACGAAGTTGAAGTGACTTTGCACACAAGTTTTGTTGGTGGATGATGCAATGGCATACAACTAAGTCATCTGCAGCAAGACCGCAACGAGTCAGCTCTTTTTTAAGAAGTGCTGTTAATCCCTTTTGTGAACCAACCATGGCTGGAGCACCATCTGTAGCAATTTCACCTAATTTTTCAAACGGAAGATTAAATTTTCTCATTGCCAAAAGAGGTTTATCAAACAAGTCCTCGCAACGTGTAGTTCCATGCATGGATTCCAGTGACAACAAATCTTCTTGTATTTTAAAGTCGGAAGTTACCTCTCTAATGAAAATCGCTAGCTGGGCTGTATTTGTTATATCTGTAGTCTCATCAAGGGCCAATGCAAAAAATTCGAAATCTTGAGCTTTATCCTTCACTGTTTTTTCAATATTATCTCTCCTTTCCTGAATCCGACTTGAGACTGTTCTTCTCGATAGACTAATTTTTTCAAAAACAGCGACTTTCTCTGGTGCTATCAACTTAGCAGCTGCAACAATACATTCTTTCACAAATTTTTTTTCTGTGTGTGGCTTCAGCTTTTTCGCAATTAGTTCGCTAATTTCATAATTCGTTTGAATAATATCATTATCGGTCTTGCAATACTTCTGCAAAGCAGTTTGCTGTGCATTCAAACCCCTCTTAAGAAAGGCAATCTTATCCTGTCGAGCCTGCCCTGTCAACTTTTCAAGATTACCGTGGCAGGAATCATAATGGCGCTGCACATTTGATTTTTTCATTGCTGCTAGATGTTTGCCACAAACAAGACAGACGGGTTTTTCACTAATTTCGACAAAGAAATAAGAGTTTTCCCATTCCTTGTTGAACATTCTACCTTCATCACCTATTTTTCTCTTTTTAGCCGAAACCATTTTGCAAATTTAAAATTTAATTACAAAATCAAAGATACTGCGACGTGCTCAGTAACTAAATGCAGTTTGCGTCGTAGGTAGCCTAATGCTGAAATCATTAACAGGTTAGTTTTATTGTTTGTTACGTCACAAATAGAAAATTATGCCATAACAAGGCTGCATGAGCACGATGTTGATATAAATGACAAATGTTGGCAAGGTCGTCTCAAGGAAATATTTAATCGTTTACAGCTTTTGAACGCGGGCCACATTAAATAGTCTCGCGGGCCGCAGGTTCCCCACCCCTGTAATACAGCATCATATATTTTTTTACGTTCTTAACATCAAAATTTCTGTCTTTTCTCAGTAATTTACTGAGCATAGAAAACGACCTCTCAACAGCAGCAGAGGTTGGCTGGGCTTTTTGCAATAGTGCGTAGCTTGTTGGGTCAATTGTCAAGTTGGTACAGTTTATTATTGTTTCTAAATCAGAGTTGGATAGTCGTTTTTTAATGTAATTTTTAATTGCGCACGGATCATCATCGAATTGCATATTCTTCAGCAATCCGTATGCTTTTGTTATCGTGCAGGCACTTCCTTCTAAGAACTTTACGTTGGCTTCTAGAGTCCGGTATTGATTTATTTTAATCAAGTCCGGCACCAAATCTTCCACATTAATAGCGTCTTTTGCTCTGCTGACTAAGAGGCCTGCACTTGTCCAATTGTTAACAATGGTACGAACAGCTGGAAGGTTCTCACTGTAATATAAGACAGCTCTAAGCCAAGTTGCCCATCTTGTAATTACAGGGTCAGGAGGAGATGGCAGACCAGCATCATGAAAATCTTTTTTGCGATCTTTGTTTTTGATTGTTGCTGCCTTGATCGTTGCTATTACTTCATCAATATTTTAAAATGAGCATGCACACGCATAGCGCAGTTATGTAGTAAGTGCGCTACGCAGGTGACATGCATCAAAGAAGGGTATGATTCGTTTAAAATCTTTCCAGCCAAAGACATGCACCGAGCAGCATCAGTCTTCGAACAATGAAAAATTCTCGCGTTTTATTTCAAGTTGTCGCAATATGTCATCACAGTGTGCAGAATAATACTGCTATTAACATTGCTACCGCTGTCAAGTGGATGGCAATCAACGAGGAATGTCTGATTTGGGGCATCTAAGCTGCCCACAAGCACACTAATATACTTTTGTTTAGCAATCTCTGCTTCATCCACAATTAAAAGAATTTTTGTCACGAAGTAATTCTTGAATTTGTTCTTCTTTTTGGGATGCTAATTTAGCAACACATGCCCGGGCTGCAGTCTCCGAAGGCAATACTTTTCCCATTGTAGCAAACAGAGACTTTAAAGAAGGATGGTTTAGTTTATGAAGTAGGATATCTGCAGCTAAGAATGAAGAGACAACCTGTTCCTTGAAGTTTACTTGATCGAGTTGCAAAAAGATTTGCTTACTTTGGGATTTGCTCTTCGTCTCCAATTTTCTTTGGTGTTACTTACTTTTTCGGTGGCTTTCCACAAAAAACTTTTTGTCGCATTTGACTAACACGTCGCAAAGGTTGCATCGCAAGTCGCGGGCAGGAGTTGCCGAAAACTCATCCGGATATTCCTGGCAAATTTGCCTAACTTTCGCTGTAGAAGATTTGGCTTGTTTAGGCATTCTTTGCTTTGCAAGCTACGACTTAAAAAGATCACGTGTTAAGAGCGCAAAGGTTTTATAGAAATAGATTGATTGTCTAACAACTATGTGTTTATGCATCAACAATGACGATTTCATGCATAATAAGTGCTATTTCCTTCTCAATTACCGCACGCATTTTTACCATTGCAACTATTTGAAAAGTTTAAAATCAAATAAAATTGCGCATAAAGTTTTGATAGCAGCTCAAAAATTCCAAAAAATATAAAAAAATATAAATTTGTTCGTTTTTGTAAGGAAATTTTTGATGAAGACCATTTTGACAAGTTTTGACTAAATGCAAAATTTTGACTTTATTTTGACTTATAAAATCTACCAAAACAGACTTCTGGACATCTGAAACGAACGTTAGTACACGTTTGATTATGTTACAAGGTCTTGAAAAAATTTTGACTTTATTGACTTCAGCGGGCCCTAATCATGACCAATGATACAAAACGATGCTACTAACTCGCTACGCATTGAGTTTTGAGGGGTGTTACATACATTACAGCTTTCCATAAGCAGTTGTTAGCAGTTGATATGAAGTCCTTTTTTATCAGCTATTTGGCAACACGGCTTGGCATAGACTCAACCAATGTTTGGCAGGCAATATTGTCTGAGCGTCATGACGCCAAACCTGGTTTTAGTCTATATCCTCCCTTTCATTGTACACTCCTGCTTTTATGATATTCCATAGATTTTCAAGTGGATTCAAATCTGGAGAGCTTTTAGGCCAGTCTAACTCAAAAATCTAACCGCTTGGAAAAAACATGTACTTTCGATGAAGTGTAGCAATGGATGAGATGCTGCTAGAAAACGCCCATCCCCATTCTTCTCTAATCCGGAATACCTGCTTGGCACAAAGCATTATTCTTGCAGTTAGAATTCATCATAACCTCTACAACAAGCAAAGATGAAACTCCAAAAAACTAAAACTTTTCCAAATTATCTTTTTTTTTGCAGATTGCTTTCACCTTTTATTGATAAGGAGGCTTGCAGTTTTTTGCTATCTCTTCTTTGCAGACAGTAACATTGTTGACCCTGTATCACGAAATAATTTTTATTGCTACATATCATTTTTCCAATCATTTAATTCCACTTTCTTGTCGATTATAACTTTTTAACATTTCTTCCCATTATCAACCTTCTCCAAAACTGGTTCTTTCAATGGTCGTCTTGTAGATCTGGCAGTATTTATGAGCCTTCGATCCACCAAACTTTAACTTTCATTAACACCAATCTAAGTGCGATCCTTCAGTAAGTCATTGCTGGCCTTTTTAATGTTAATTTGGATCTATCGTATGGGAAACAATTCATGTCTTGTTAATATTTTGGTTTTTTGTGCACATTTACTTATCCTGTTTGCGCTAATTGAACCTTTCTTCTTGACAAGCCTATTTATCCGCAAAACAAATGATTGAGGGACTCCACCTGTCTTTGTGCCACCTTTTTGCGACCATTGAGTACGCTAAAAGAGGTTTCACATTTTAGTTAGCTGTTTGGGGTAAAGTATATAACTTTGAACAGACAACATTGAATGCTACTTGCTGACAAGAATTTAAATTAAAAAATACTGAAATCAGAGTTAAATGCATTTTGACGTCGCGTTGCGGAAAGTTTTTTGATATATCGAAAGTTCGTTCACTAAATGTAAATTAATCGCAATAACGGTGCAAATTTTTCTGTTGTTTCCAATGTGTTTACCGCGAATAGATGATGTTTCATGAACCCTTTAACACGTTGTACCTGAACTTACCCCTTCTTATATAACGTAATAAGATTTTTTGTGACGTAATTGCATTCTTCGTTTGCAATAATTTTTGGTGTTTAATCACATAGGTAGTCCTGATATCTTTAAACGTTACAATTCATATGTTACTTTAGTTATTTACCAAATTCTAACAATGTTTCCCGTTTACTAGGGAATGGAACTTGGATTTTACGAATAAAATTGTCGAAAGAACGTCTGCATTTGCTTATAAGACAAAGTTCTGTGCTTAAAGCTATACCATGTAAGACATAAACATAGACGTCTATGACATTATTTGGCTTTAGTTGCTTACCACCAACGTCACTCAATAAATGCTCTTATCACAAGTATCTTATCAAAAAAAGTGTGTCAAATTTTACCCCAGAAAATTGTATTTTGTTGTTTATTAATTGCTAAAAACATACATATTTAATTTGATTGTAAAAAATTGTAGTGTTCGAATTAATTTGCTCGACACAAATATCATGCATTTTTTTTGTATAGTTACCATGCTTTAATTTTTCATCAGTTAATTAATTAGTTTTCCAGTAACATTAACTTGTGAAATCTTGAACACGTAGCAATTTTGAAAATGTTCATTGATATGGGTTGTTTGTAATGTAATTTGCCATTTTTTTGCTTTGATAATGTTGGCCGTTTTGGCCAGGACCGTTGAGTGAATATTCTGGGCCCGATACCAACATTTATTCCGGGCCCCCTTCAACAAGGATGTGGTAAACTGGAGTTTCCAGATTTAACCAATTACAAATGGGTGAGTATTTGGCATAACTGCCCAGAAATTGCTTTTATTTCTGCGCTTTTTTTCTTTTTTTTGTTCCACTCTGATACGAATAAGACATTGCTATCTGGCTACTTTACTTTTCAAATAAATCAAATTTCTATATGTGGGGTAATAAATCAAGCACAGTTAAAATATTATGTCTATGGAATAATATAAGGCCAAAAGTAAGTCAGAAAACAATATGTGGATAAAATGTAATGCATCATAATCAGTCTCCAGTAATCGGTAAGTAAAATGCAATCTTCCTGTGTAAAAAAAATAACAAAACAAAACAGGACTGATGTGAAATGATTTTGTAAAATCTGACCGTAAGCAAGTTGATTGATCCATATGGGATATCTGGGTTTTAGATTTAGGGGTTTGGGGCTTAAAATTATATTATGTTTAGGAAGTTATGTGCTTTAGCAGTTACAGGAACCAGATTTTATGTTTCTGGCTAAGGAGCGAGGAAGTATTCTGGAGGGCCCGAATTTTTTTTGAAAAGGAGCATTTAAGCAAATTTTTTATGGTCAAAACGAAGAAACATTGGTCATCATGTCACAAAAATTATTATATAGATTGTGCATTTGTTTACAGAAAAAATAGAAAGCTTAGGCCTAATTTATTGTTAACATTGCGCGTGTCGTTTTCAAAAATCCGGGCCCGGTACCAAAGGTACCCCCTGGACCCCCTTGTCAACGCTCATGGTTTTGGCTGGCGAAACCTTAGCGTAAATAAAGTCACCACCAACAAGAATCTGAAAGGTCACCGTTTAGCTCACCGGCAGATTAAAGAGAAGCAGGATTCATTTCTATTAGTATGAAAAGTTAACAAAAAACACAGTTACTTACAGGGAAGTAGAAGTTGCAGGATTTGAAAAACTCATGTACAATTCTTGTCTTAGAAATATTAACCGTTACAAAAATTACAGTGCATATTCAGAGGCTCTGTCATTTCTCCTCCAATTTAGAATTTAATATGGAAATAAACATTGGTGATGTTATCACAACAAAACTCACCTCCAGTACATTTTTTTTGGGCTAGGCTCTTTTGTGTGTTTGATAAAAATACTCGCAATTGCTTCATTTATACAGACAAAAATATATTTGACACACACGAACTAAATATAAAAACAAGAATGACTTACCGGAAAGATGCTATTTCCTGAGAGAGAACGAAATCAATTGACTTATTAGTCACATTCATAGTCGTTAAATTTTGTATTCACACAAAGCTAGTATTGGTGTGTATATTATCTAGAAGCATTCCATCAATTAAGATTTGAAAAACACTGACTTTTTTCTGTAAAAGCTTGCCTTGTTAGAGAATTTTAATCCTAGCTTGCATTAAAAGTCTGTTTACACTTAGCACGCTCTGAAATATTACACAAAAATATTTTTTGTTATCTTACAGTGAAAAATAAGCTCGTTATGATTTGCTTTTTATGCAAACCATATCTTTCAAGATTGCTCTGGTGCAAAGGTAACACATTTCAAAACACGTCAATCGTTACAGAAAGACTATCGCCGGCCTTTTTTTTAAAGTCGGTTAGTATTTGAAGATCTTTTGTGCTTCGGCGAACAATAGCGGAAGAACAACGATTTTTTTATTATAGCTGTTCTATATGACGTATCTGCTCTAAATGGAATCTTTAATGCAGTACCACGCAACATGAGCCTACGAGAGGCTGTAGCATTTAAAGCAGGGGTGGGCAAACTTTTTAGTCGGAAGGCCGCATTGACCGTTAAAGAGGTTGCTGAGGGCCGCACTGACCATTTCAAGAGTGGCCAAGGGTCTGTGCTTAAAATCTTGTAATAGCTATATACAATGGAAGAGCTTGCAATAGCTTAAAATCTTGCATTAACTTCTTGTAATGTCGTGTCACAGGACTTTGGAAATATTTGTGTCCAAAAAAATAGGTCATCACCCTCTATTCGGACGAAAAAAGCGTCATTTCAAACTAAGAATCGCGTAGCAGCTCTTTCAATGATGCCTTTTATCGTTTTTGGCTCTTTAGTACGGCAAGTGCGGCCACCACTGTCATAATAAATTGAATACATGGAAGTTTCTGCAAGTGTTGACGGGCCGCACAAAATGCTCTGGCGGGCCGTAGTTTGCCCACCCTTGATTTAAAGTGAGTATGATATCAATCGCTAGCTGACCCTGCCGTCGCCCGCAGGTCACCTGGCAGTAACGTCAAGGTAAAGAATATTCGTGTCTTTGAAATTGAACGCAGAAAAGAAATGCGAAAACAGCAGCAAAAAAAGACGTTATAGATAGATGTTGTTTGGTATAGCTATATCATATTCAAAACCAAGTTTGCTTTGAACTGCGTTGGGATCAAAAAGAATTTGGAAAGCCCTGTGTTCTTCGATTCTTGGCAACCACTATGCCCTCCGCTCACTCTTACCCTTAGAACTGGTTTTATTCTAAAACAGCCGATTGATCAACACACTTGCATTCAATTTTTTAGAGAAGTGCAGGGCGAACAAAATTAACCTGATTGTGTTATGGCATAGCTTAGGGGTTCTTACCCTTTTTGCTGACCGCAACCCTCTGCTTTGTCGGAGCATTCTTCATGCATCCAATAATTTTAAGTAAAATATGTTAATGCAAAAAAGTAGTTACTGAATTTGCGCCCCTTGAAATCTAATATTATACCAGCAAAGGATACAAATACCACAGATTGGAGATTCTTATAGTAACTGATCGTTTTTACCGCTGTATGAATAAACTATTAAAGTAGTTAGCTTGTATGCTTACTGTGGGTACTACTCTTGTACCCTAAAGTCCTTGGTTTAATCATATCCCTTGTTCCCGGTATATATCCAGGGTGAGAAGAAGGTCAAAAGATATCATGCATTCCACAAATTTCTTGGACCCTATCCCTTTTTTAAGCCTTCTTTCTCAAAAGAAAATTTGTTTCTATACAGTACAACGCATTACATTACCACCAAAAGTAAGGCGACAGACGTTGCTCAATGAAAATTATGCGACAAACGATTCTGCGGGGACAAGTGAAATATTGTAATATGCTGAAAAAATACAAATTTTATTTTTGTCAGAAACGGCTTTTTGGTATTTCATGCAAAAACTAAACAACTGAATAAATTTAGTTTAAAGCGATTTAGCGTCTTCAGTAAAATTCAACCTTTTTCATTCGGACAAAAGTTGGTTGTTTACAGAACACGTTAATAAAGATTTTTTGTCCAATTTCTACACGCTTTGGTATGAAAATTTGCATTCTCTTAGATATTTATAAAATGCTTTACGGTATACGAGGTGTGTCCTAAAAGTTCTAATATTCTGCTCCCTGTGTAAGCTATAGTTAAGCTAGAGACCAAGTAAAAGTGGCAGTAGATTTAATAATTAGTGGAAAGAATACACTGCAATTTCAGTTCTTTATAACATTAGCTATATTTTTCAGGGATGAAAGAAAATAGCTTACTTACGTGTAGTTACTATCATTTTACAACTTTTACTTTTTACTCAGCAATTTAGCACTGGTCACAGAGCAATTAACCAACCTGAAATTTTTTTTGCGTTTGGGGAAAATCCGTCAAATGCTCTCTGTTTGCTTTAGCAAACCTACCGAGATGAGACTTTGTCTCGTCTAACGGTTTTTCTTTGACACAAGAAATTTAAAAAAGGACGTGAGAATGTTGAAGATGATCCCAGGTGTAGCATCCCTTCCACCAACAGAATTAAAACCAATGTTGAGCTTGTAAAAAAAGGTGGTGCGCGGAGATCGTCAATTAGCTGTTCGACTGATCTCAAAGAACTTGGATTAAGCCGAAATAGCGATTGGAAAATAATCACAGAACATCGGGAAATGCGGAAAGTCTGTGCAAAGATGGTGCCAAAACTGTTAAATGATGAGCAAAAGATGTGGCTCTTGCAAGTGTGCCAAGACATCCTGGATCATCTTGATTTTGATCCACATTTGCTGAAAAGAGTTGTTGATGGTGATAAAACGTAGGTTTGTGAGTATGACTCAGAAACAAAACGTCAGAGTTTCCTTGGAAGAGTTCTCAATCACCATGAATCAACAAAGCAAAGCAGGCAAAGTCCAAAATCAAACTCATGTTGATATCATTTTTTGACGTCAGAGGCATGATCCATTTAAAATTTTTGCCACAGGGTCGGACTGTTAGCCAGCATGTGAACAAAGAGATCCTGCAGCGTTTACTTCGATCAGTAAGAAAAAAAAGAAGAGATTTAGGGGAAAGTAACTCATAGCTGCTTCACCTCGATAATAAGTCCGCACACAGAGCCTTAAGCATCCGAATATTTTCGACGTAGAAAAATATTACAGCGCTGGAGTAACCTCCCTTCTCGCTTGATCTTGCTCCACGCAACTTATTTCTTTTCCGCAAAGTTAAAATCGTCGTTAAAGGAACATATTTTTTAAACATGAATGCCAAAAAAAGTGTCGCAACGAAGGCGCTTTGGGGATTCTCTGGGAATCGTTCCAGAAATGCATTGATGAGTGGCACAAAAAATGGAAAAGAGCATTAGACTCAAGAGCGATCACTTCAAAAGGGACAACGTGTAACTCTTTGGTTAGGTTTGAAATAAAATAATTGTGATCTCAGTAGTAGAACTTTCAACACACACCTTTTATGTTGTCATTTGAACATCAAATTTTGTCTGCAAAGTACGTACCACAACCGTTGAGGTTGTTGCAGAAATAAAGATACAAAAATCTTTTGGTACGTGCTTTGCGGACAAAACTGTTTGTTGACCCAAGAAGATAAATTGCATAACACCACAGAAATATTCCAGTGGATGAAAATTACCCCACAAAAATACTTGAAAATAAAAACGTACAACAGCGGACAAAAAACGTACCAAAACGTGTATTGCGCACGCCCACCTCAAACCAGTTTGAATATTTTTAATTTCAGGAGACTTGCTCAAAATACTCCTCTACTGATTTGTTGACAGAAATTGCGATGAAAATGATCTCGAGAAATCACTTTAATGGTATCGCCAGGAATGCAAAAGAGAAAAATCGTGTTTGACATATTAGTTTAGGAAGAGTAGAACCTTTTCATCAGCTGGCCGCATTGGCTCTTCAGGATTTGATTGCTGACCAGAATTAAGGTTGCCTCTCCGAGGTGAAATATTTTTGTGTTTTTCTTCAAAGATCTACGCTTAATTCATGGACCCTTTTAACTTAACCTTTTCTTGGAGATGGCCGGGCATAAAATTTCACTTCGCAGGCCCCAAGGTGCACAGCCCTGTCCCAGACAATGATTCAAGACCAATTACTACATAATGGATGGATAAACATTCTGTAATTTTATCGCAAAGTTTTAAACTTGAAAATAAAGTACGGTAAAGCAAAGGTGTAAAGCATGCGCTCTGCGATGTGAAATTAGGTGGCCCGCGGATGGATTTTGTTGCCCAAAATTGATGTTGATTCACATAGCAAAATACGTGAATGCATGCTTTGAAAATAAGTGCAAGGACTCTATCTGCGGCTCGGATAAAACGGCACTTTAAGGTTAGAAGTTAAATCTTTCCGATCTTCAGAAGTGGAAAGTTTTGACATTTCGAAAAATTTTTTTTCTTTGTCACGTGACATCTACACCTCTTCATAAATAAGCTTGTCATGGCAAGCGAAAATCAAAGTTCGTACTCAAGTTTTTGGCTATAAATTTCTTTTTTTGAATATCAGAAATCTTTAAAAGAATCCTTCCTCAACAGTTTTCTTGGTAACGGCCTTAGATTTTGGACATAAATTATTATAAAACCCTATCTCAATTATAGTTGCAGCCACATCAGGCTCAGCATTAGTTTTTTTCACCTGTTTTCCACTAAAACCGCGATAATCTACTAATTGCACGCCTGACTTCAACCGTTCTTTACTTACTGTACATTTGTAGACAGGGCAAATATGCTACTGGTACAAATGTTCTCAATAGAAAATGTTTCTGTTTACGCTTCTAAATATCACCCTTTGGTAACTACGTTTCTGCCATCAAATCAGCATTAACTTTTCGTCTTGTTTTCCACAAAAAAGCTCCAAAAATCTACTATAATAGTGAAATACGCTTTCGACTTAAGCTTCTTGTCAACAGTATATCCATGCTTTCTAACAATGGCGAATAATAAGTGTAAATTCTGCACACAACGTTATGATGCAACTATGTAGTTGACGAAACAAAGTTGTATTAAAAGCTTTTTCGGAAAAAAATTGGTTTGAAAAAAGAATTGTTTATTGGGGTGTAAAGAAAAACTCCAATCGCGGTAGAAATCTTTTTAATCAAAGCTGCTTTTTAAAATTTCCCTTATAAGGTTTTAATCGCGTTTTTACGCTGAGTATTTTTTGAGAAAATAAAAAAAGAAAATTTGTTATGACGTCTTCTTTCCCCAAAGGAGTTTTTAATAAATCACGTGATATAATGAAAAGTTCATACCATTACAATGGTCCACACAATCATAATGGTGTGAACTTTTTGTTGTATTTACTCCTCACATAACAAACTTTCATTAATTCCACCATTTATCGTGTCAACAGCTATGCGAGATAGCGCATGATAGGTGAGTGTTTTCTTGATCGCGAGGTTCTATTTTAGATGTCAAAAGCCATGCGAGATAGTAGGCTCCCCATTATATTTATATTTGTGACATTAAGTTCTTTGGCAGCGCTGTTTGTTTTAATTCGACCATAGTCTGAAAAGGGACCATGCCTTTCCCTAAGTCATAAAACTTATTCCAATAGGCGCCTATTGTGCTCTTTTCACACAAAAACATTCTCTCTTAATCCAGTGTTACAAACTGAAGCTATTTATTGTTTCACTTTGATCTTTTCTTAAACTTGGAAATCTATTACATCAAACTTTGCCCCCAATCCAGACTACCTACCGTTAAATGAAGATTAGTGTGTCGTAGCGATACAAATATTATAGCAATTACAAATATCTGTAATGGGTTTTACTGCATGTTTGCTATCAAATGATAGTGCAAAGGTGGCAAACCTTTTTTATTGAATAGGTCACAAATACGACTTTACTGTAAAAAAAAGCAAAAGTGGGTCATAGATTCAACAATTTTGTGGTTGATACTCCAAAAATAAGGTCTTCACTTCTAACTACGCCCAATTTCCCCCACTGCTGCGCCTGAATCTCTAAAAAAGTCTTCACTTGTATCTCGGCCACATTTTGCAGCTTAATCTAAAAAAGGTCCTTGCAGTGAAAATCTCAAGAAATTGATACCGTAATAACAAATCTACAAGCCGGTTACTGAAATACCAGTGGCGGATCACAATGTGACCCGCGGTTCAGTGGTACGCCATCCCGGTGATAGTGGATAATGTTGCTGCCTGCTGTTGTTCTCACTATTATAGTGGCAGGGATTGTGATATCATTTATGAATCTGAAATAATAAAGCTTTTTAAAAGGATTCAAAACAGAAGAAAAAAGCAAGCTTAAAAACACTTAAATAAATATTCGCTTGTTGCACCTTCAAACAACGTAAGATGTTACAGAATTACTTCAGCAAAATTTAACATTTCTTGAAGCGCAATTGATTAAAACCAACATTATGGGCGGGTGTGCATAGCCACTACATGTGCCCCGAGTTTATAGAGTGCTGGCAACGTCTTATTTGCCTTGTTTTCACCATAGGCATTCTTAAACTAAAAAGACTTTTATCCGTTAAATTCAGCAAGTGCTTGAAAGCATATCAAAGTTGTGAAAGGGCGCCAAGGTGATCGATATGTGTTTTCAGGACAAAGCCATTAAATATTAGGATTGCTACTTACAGCTTTTTCGTTGCTGTAGGCAAATTAATGTGAGCCAACGCCTCTGACTGCGCGTATGTTGCTTGGCCTTGGCATAAACGCCGCCATGCAAAGAGCAAACTAACCCGAAATGAATCACTCAACGTTAAGTTGTTGCAATAGCAGGAGACCCCATTAATAATGTTGAAGTAAAGAATATTAAATCAGCTGGCTGCGCCGCCTTCAACCAACTGCAAAGGAAATTGCTTCAACATTTAGATCAGATGTAGCTCAACGCTTACATTTTGTGGCAAAAGATAAGACAGGCCAGCTTTACTCCATCCTTTCT